>JAGPOW010001918.1:42044544-42077543 GCA_030014935.1 Caiman crocodilus | reverse complement strand
TTTTTTTTTCCCCTCAGACCTCTTGCCCTGGTACTAACTACTCTGTAAATGGAAATTAAACACTAAGGTTTATACCTTTACCACTCTGTTGTCAAGCCCTTTGGTTTGTTCTTCAAACTCCACTCCAACAGTGAAATTTAGTTCATAGTTTCTGAAAGTGCTCAGTGTTTTTGTCTTGAAATTATTTCCATCTTGAATAAATTCCTTTGTTTGTTTCAGGTGATTTGCAATTTTACGAGTGGCAAAATCAATATCTAGTAAAAAGCAGAAAATAGGAGTCTATGATAAACCAAGTCAAATTCCAATTTCTGTTATAGAGACAGAAAAATCAGTTTTTATGTATGTACACAATAAAAAACAAATACAATTAGCCTTCTCATTTACAGGTAAAAATGCAGTAGCTGTATTCTAGAATGGGTCATTTTTTTTAATTTGCAACTTTTTCTAAGGTGTTTTGAAAATGAAATTGAGGAAATTATTTGTTTTTCAAAATGTTCTTAATTTTTTATTTTAAAAACCATGTTCAATTTGGGGATTTTCCATCTTCATTTTCCTGTCTGCACCCCACTTTTTCTGTAATTAAATGGAAGGAAAAAAAGAGTAATAAAGGGAAAAAGAGAACCTGTTTGAGAGAAAAGATTATTTCCAATTCTTGGTGGCAGGATCTTAGAGTATGAATGCTTAATAGATTCTTGTTGAGTAAATGAACATATCATAATCAGTATTTTGATCTTTTCTAGGACAGGGAATGGATTAGAGTCAGATGACCTTCAAGACCCATTCCATTCCTATCTTCTGTGATTCTGTTTGATCCAGTTAATTTTGGTACGTAGCTTTTAAATTATAGATTATAGGTTAGGATTATACTGCATTTCTGGTGTCTGACCATATTGCAGCTGGGACTACAATGTAGTATTGCATCACATGAGTATCTGTAAGTACCTTTTACTTCACATTTTCCAAGAAATTTGAAGCAGAGATTACACTAACAAACTGTTTACAAATATAATGCTGATAAACAGCTAGATAAGAGCTACACTACTGATTGTCTCTAGGAAGCATAGGTAGAAACTCATCTAAATTGGTCAAACTTTAAAAGACAGAAATGGAAAAAAACATTTTCCAGCTTCTACTTGGGTAAAAGATGGAAAGTTAAAGTAGCCAAGAATACTGCATTTGACTTCATTTCTCCCTTAATATATTCTGTTAGCTTGTATTTGTTACTAACTTCCTTAAATATTCCTTGTTTTGTTCATGATGAAGACTAAAATTATAATGCAACAAACTGCTTCCTACTGGGTGCATTGAAAGATCTCTCAAAAGAAGAATATATATTAGCATCATGACTTAGTCTAAGTGATACGATACACCTGATGCCAGCTGCATTACCAGCTACAATAAATATTTTGACCAGCTAGCAATGAATCTTATGATGGTGCAAGTTATAATGGTACAAGTTTCTATGTACAAGTTAATCATTGTCAACTTGGCAAAGCCTTGTACCAATGGAATCCATTTTCTTTGGTGGATTCATTATGTAACTGCTGAAGCACTAATTGAATTGAGTGAAAGGATTGGTTAGAACAAAATGTGACTTTAAAATAGGAAATAATGTTCTTATTCAAGTATTTATACTCTAGGGTTCTTAGATATATATTTTATCTGCTGCTGTGGATTATCTGCTGCTCTGGGTCTGATTTATAGCCAGTTAATGCAAAATTTAGATCTCTCAGAGGGAAAAGAAGTCTAGCCTTCCAAAGGAAAGCTATTTCTGACTAATATATTAGTCTTGTAGCTACTGCAAAAAATCAAAGGAGGTTTTATTAAGGCATACTTTTCATAACTGCATTTTGAACAATACAAGCAATAAAGATGAAATATTGTTCTATTAGATTAGATTAAAATACTTTGTAACGTGCTTATGAAAAAGTTACAGTTTCTGGCTTAAAGGGCAAAACTATTCATTAATTAAAGTATAGGAATGCATATGTATTAATTATAAGGATGGATGAACTTCAGAAAGTATAGCTTCAATGTGCTTTGAACCTTAGCTCCTTAATATGTAGAATATCAACCAAATGTAAAATTGGGAGAAGCAGAGTGGAAGAATATCTCTCCACCATTTCCATGTCATTTCCTTTCACCGATAACAGTTAGTGAGGGACAGATTCTCAGTACCACACAAAAATAGGCCTCTGTATATTATTTTTTTGCAAATTTAATGAATACTTTGAATATGCCTGAATTGCTATACATAAAACATGGTGGCTTAGAGAAAAGCCTGCTCCAAAACCAACTAGCACAAATATAACTTTTCTACTCCAGCCCCTCACCAGAGATGTTCTGGAGGAGATAGCTTTGCAATCCACGGAAATTCAACAGGTATCTTCTCTGTGGAATTTGCACAGGTATTTCAATAGATCAGATTATCTCCCAGGAAAAGGTCTGTGTCTCTACTTCTTGGCTTGTCATGTTCATTTTTTGTGTTCTGCATTAACGAAGTCTGAGTCACCTAGCATACCAGGATTTGTCATTGGCTTGAACTGCTGAAGTTCCCATTCAAGTTGATCTCTCACTGCTAGGTACCTGCAGGCTGGCTTCCACAAGGGAAATCAAGAGGCTAAACAGGATCAGTTATCTTATTCTTTAATATGTCTAATATGACAGAGAAAACTAATAAGATCAGACACAAATTAAGTCTGCTTGACTTAGCCTATAATAAGGTCATTATAAACAGTCCAATGAAGTGGATTTGGTTAGGTGTCCTGTTCTAATTACTGGCTTAAACAGTTTTAAAGGATGCAGCAAAGAGTAGATGATCATGCCTTATCCAGCCCAATGTATGCTACAAGTTACAATACAAAAGGAAGCAGAGAAACAGAAAACATACTTGTTACAGAAGGATTAGAATTATAATGTGTAAATATGGAAGCAAAGGAGGTTTAGGTTGGATATTAGGAAAAACTCTCTCACTAGGAGGGTGGTGAAACACTGGAACAAGTTACCTAGAGAGGTGGTAGAATCTCTATCCTTGGAGGTTTTTAAGGCCTGGCTTGACAAAGTCCTGGCTGGAATGATCTAGCTGGGGATGGTCCTGCTCTGAGCAGGGGTTTGGACTGGATGAACTCTTGAGGTACCTTCCAATCTTAATTTTCTATGATTCTAATTAATACATACCCTACCTCTCACTGAATTTAAATAGAAGGCAGGGCTGAGAGAAACCTTAAAACACTGATTCTCAACCTTTTTAAACTCAGGGCACACCTTGGAAAATATGAGCTTTTAGCTTTCCAGTCATTTCTTGACTATGGAAAAATTACAAAGCAATTATGCTGCTGCTGTTGCAAAAAATAAAACAAAAACCCAAACCCTCAGAAAAGCCACAACACATCATATTCTTCTTGATGCCATGGATTCTATTTGAAATCTCTTGGTTGATTTTGTGAATCATGTGTAGGTGTTCGTTTTGAGCAGCACCCCGAGGTCCCCTTAAAAAGACCTCAAGGAACTCTAGCGTGCCAGGGCAACTTGGTTGAGAACAAGTCTTAAAAACTAACTCATTAGTTGTTAATGAGTCTGTCTTTAAGGTGCCACCCTGCCCTACCTTCTGCATGATGTCAGTCTAACAGGGCTACCTACCTCTATTCATGAATTGAAGTAAAACTTGCAGCTTAAATTCTAGATGGAAACACTGATCTAAAGACATGAATATTACTAACAACTGCTGGGTTTCTTGATAAGATTTAAAAACAAATAGTATGAGCAGGTATGGCTGAGTTAAATGCGCCAATACAAGAAGCACACACCAACTGCAGAAACTTCCTTAGCCTGACAAAGGATTTTGGAACCCAAAAGCTTGCTTAATAATTATTTTCCAACTATTTAAGTTGGTCTAATAAAAGATAGCAGATTCACCCAAAGAACCTTGTCTGCCTATGTCCGTAGACCAACACAGCTACAACCTACACCCCAGTACAACAATGTACTTGGTGGTACCCAAGGATTGAATGAGAAAACAATGTTGTGTGATGCCCCCATCAAATTAAAAGATGTTATAAAACCTACTGATCCTCTTAGAAAAGTTACAACATACCTAAGGTGAATGCACTGATGCCATACTAGAAATAAGATGGGTGTACCAGCTGTTAAGTGAACTTTGCAAAGTCACCCAGAGCAATCAAAAAGTCAGTTTTCTATATGCTGCATTGCCAACACCACAGCCAGCAAAAATCATCTGTTATTTCCTCCCCCCACCCTCAAATGCATGAGTTCTGTGTTAAAATCATTATTCTGAAATACTTCTGAGCCTTTAAGGTGTCTTGGAGGAACCTAAGACTTTGCAGTGTTTCCTCTGAAAAATATAAAGGCTAAAATGTACTTTTCTAAAAAAGCAGAAGCTAAGTTTCTCACCTTCAGAAGCTTGAGTTTTCAGAAAAATATTTGAAATATCATAGACTCATGGTAAAATTGTGCAAGGTGACAATTTTGCTTTTATGTAGTCCTGTCTTTGTCTTTTTGAATAGGCTGAAAAATAAGCATTAGGGATCAGTGATGTGGATAAAACTCTATTAGCAAGCTGGCCAAATCACTAAACTTTGTTAGCTTCAACTTAGGACTTCTGACAGCTATCCATAAATCAATCACTAAAAAATGTATTCAGAATGTTGTGAAAATTGTTGTGTAATTGCCTAGCTTGCGTCCATGTGTGACCAATATATTTTTCCTAACATGTTATTATCTACCTAAAGGTGAATAAATTAGGTGCTCTTACTGATTCCAGTACTTTGAGCTCTTTTTATTGCATCACATGTTTACAGGTACCTGGTTCAGTATCTGAACCATTCAGTCCTTTAGTTTTCCAATAGCCTGCCTTAGTATACACCATCAGGTTATTAATGCATAATGCATAAGTCTGATAAGTCTGATCTCTGCTTCTGAGGAAAAGTGCAAGCGACTTCATTCTAACAAGATTTGTTTGCCAGTGTCAGTGTTACAATCATGTCAGCTACCATGAAAAGTTAGTGTGAAAGGCAAACTATAAGAGAAAATGATGGATATACAACAGGTCACTATATACAAGTCAATGCGACTACTTATAGGAATAAAGACTACTTGGGTATACCCAGGATTGGGCCCCAAACAGTTGTAAATTGTTATTAGGAGAAAAAACTAAAAACTGACAATTTTTGCTGCTTTTTAATTTGCAGTTCAGACTAATAAACTAAATACCCTTCCCTGACAACCTAGCTTTAATTAGCCAACTGCCATTATTTTTTATCATTGATCTGACTGTCTGATCTAAAGTTGATAAAGTATGTAGACTTCAGAAGCAGGAAGAACAACTCATTCTGCACCTGTTTAAGCAGTCAGGTTGAATACCTGTAGTTGGGGGCATGGGAAGGGTCTCTGACCCTTTTCATTCCATTTCTCACTCCTGTACAAAATTATTTTCTACACATTTTGCACTTTGGGGAATGCAGTCCTATTACAGGAACAATGGAAATGAGACAATCAGTTTCTTCAGCATATACCGAAATAATTTTTAAAATGTTAATTGCTTCTGTGATTCAGTGCCTATTCATCAAAATAAAGGCCTGATGCTTCTATTAAAATGAACAGGTGATTTACCATTGACCTCAATGAAGCCAGGATTTCACCTAAGGACCAAATTTATATACATATAATGAGCTAGAAGTGTAAGATATATTTATTTGTATATGAACAAAAGCATTTGAAAAGAAATTTGTATTGAAAAGTTCAAATGTAAAATGATAGTCAAAGCAAAAAGATACATTTATCCCTTACAAAACTCTCACACTGTAAATTCATTTATAGTAATTGAATATGGTAATATGAAAGAAAATAAGATTGGAATTGGCACAGTCAAAAGCTTGATTTTACCTCATAAGTCAAGCTTCCTTAACTTGCTCCTTGCACTAAATTAACACTATGATGGATCATCTTCTAGCATCTAAAAAAAGGATTCTAGTTAAAACCCTAAATGTTATTGCTCTGGAACTACACTCCCATAAAAACTGTTGGAAACTTTTCCCTTATGACACGTTCTTACAGTCTTTACCATGCAAATTTTCAACTGTATCTGCTAATTCAACTGTAGTATTACTAAGAGCTAATGGCTACTTTTTTTTTTTGCTCCAGTGCTCTGAAATATTTTGTTATTTGCTGAAAGAACTGCCCATGTTTATCTAGACACATTATAGCAAGCATATGATTTTTGTGGTGGTCGCCAGAAAATATTATGTTCAAAACATATTACAGAAGTAAGAGTTGCCTATTTGGGTTTTTTTTTAAAGCATAATTTACTATTAAATATTTTGTCCCTAAGTATGTACAGTATATTAGTATATATATTATTTTTTATTTACCTAAAGCAACCATGTAGGCTTCAAAGTTTTCATTGGATTCCATTTCCCACGTTCCATTGTAATCAGCAGGCATTGTGGCTAGGAGTTTAAATCGAAGGACAGATCAAATGGTGAGCCTGGAAGCAAGAGCTGCAGAAAGAATGTTTTGTAAGTCTCTTCTTTTTATATCTTTTCATGGATAAAGTTTATGGTTTTCCAGACAATAAAGTTGAAGGGTCAGAGTGATAACTCAGCAGAACTTTGCCTTCATTAACAAAGTTCAGGAGGACAGCAGGCAGGCAAGGAACTGGTTTCTGAAGCAAGAAGTAACAGAGAAAATGATGTAACACTGACCTTTGTAAAGAACTGCAAGCTATTATGGGTACAATTTCAAAACATGTAGAACACAATGACAAATTTAAGCAACCCAATTTAAGTAACCCAGAGTAGATTCTTTTTTTCAATTCCCTTCTCCTGCATGCCATTTGCCTCCATTAGGGGCTCAGCCTTGCATATCTTGGCTATGTGACAGATGAAAGATTGCACCATATTTTTAAAGACAAAATATTGTTTTTATTTCATTTTTACTTTGATTAAGTTTCATCCGTTATGATATAGTTTAAGATATACTTAGTTTGTACCACTGCTGTCCCTCTTCATAGATGTCAAATGTGGACAGATGTGCTTCATGCACTAAATCCATTTGGGCACGTCCACACAAGTGTGAACATGCATCTTGCAGCATCTCAAAGCCCTTTGAGATGCTGCAGGAGGCATGTGTGGGAATGAAAAAACATACCATACACTGCAGATTTGCAGCACAGGGGGTAAATTAGATCCCTGTATATCCAGGGGTCAAAAAAAAATGTGGGGGAAGAAGTGGGGCAGGGCATAGTCTGAGACCATGCCTGAGAAAACTGGAGGCTTAGTCTTCCACAGAGACACTCCGGTAGCCAGCCAGAGCATCTCTATGGCTGGCCCTTGGCCCAGTGCTGAAGCACGCTGCCTGCCTGTGAAAGGAGCTAGACCCAGGCTCCATGCCAGTAAGGGGGGGGGGCTAGGAGGACAGGCCCATGGGGGAACCCCTGCCAGCCTCATCCTCTGCCAGCTCCTCAAGCCCACTGGATTGCTGCCCCACCTGGCCCCATTCCCTGCCTGCCCCCCCACCCCGTGTTGTGCAGGGGGGCTCTGCCAGTGACCCCGATGGCAGCTGCTACAGCTGGTGAGTGCAGGCCTTTTTTTTTTTTTAAAAAGTGCTGAGAGTGCCGAGTGAGGCAGCCATCAGGGGGAAGGGTCTAGGGGTGCAAGTGGGGGGGTGGGGCTGAGCAGGGCAGCCATCAGAGGGGCTGCAGGAACTGGTGGGGGATGGGGCCAGACAGTACTCTAGGGGGCTGGGGAAGCAAGGGGGTTGTTGGTTGTGGGCCCTGTAGTGGTGGTGATAGCCCCTGCGAGGACCATGTGGCCCCTGTTGGGGGCCTGTAGCTGCTGTGGGGGGAATTCTGTGAGCTGTGTAGGGGGCTGTGCCCCGAGGTGGGCAGGGGACCCACCCCTCCTGAGCAGCCCCCCCCCCATCTCCCCATGATTCACCCACACACCCTGCGGCCCTCCACAACCACCTACATTCCCCCACCCCCTTCCCAACCTCCTCTTGCAAACCTCACATCCCCGCAACACACACCCTGCATGCCCAGCTGCCGAACAGGATAAGACCTGCTGGTGGGAGCTGTAGCTGCAGGGGCATCTGTTCCTACATCCTGGTTAGTGAAGGAGTCAGGGTGAGCTCTAACTGCTCTATGCTAAGAAAACCAAAGGCAAACTGCAAAATATAGAGATATTTAGAAGTAATTCTCCTGCCGTGTCTGGGGTGTCCTTATGCCCCTCCCACCACATTACCACCCATCCTGCAGTCCCTGCGGGACAGGGGGGCAGGCCCCACATGGCCCCACACAGCCTGTTATGCCCTGGGCCACGTGGGCTTGAAGAAACTGGAAGTGCTATGGTAAGCACTTCTGGTTTCACTTTATCTTACAAGCCGGCATGCCATTTAGTGGAGCATTGGCTCCACTGGCTTGTAGGATGCCAGATACAACTTTTACTGCAGTGGTCTTTTGTTTTAATTGTGGAGAAACATGGATTTAGGGGTATTTTACAGAGTGACTTTGGGATTTTTTAACAGGGATTTTTCAGTTTTCAAATAGGGAACAGCAGAATTCCTGCTAGGAAGGCAAGTGGCAGGACCTAGGCAGAGGAGCCTTCTTAGAGCTGGCACCTTGAACCCAGCTGGCTGTGGCTGACCTCCTGGCCAACTGGGGCCAGGAGCATATGCTTTGACAGTTCAAAGCAGACCACTGCACTGGGAATATCTTCTAGGTGACTGCTGCCCAGATGGCCAGGCAGAGGCACACATGGCAGTAGTGTCACACAAAAGCCAACTCTACAGCCACAGCCCACTGGCAGCTGGCTCAGAGGGGCAGATGCCTCTATTGACTGTGCAGTCCCCACCCGGGTCTGGCAGGTGTGCAGCAAGTCACAGCCAGGCAGAAGCCCCCACTACCGGACAGTTGCAGTGCACAGAGGGTGCAGGGAACATTCAGGGCTGCTGCAGCAGTCCAGCTGGCACAAGGGGTAGTGTCCCCAGGTAGCAATTGGATGGGCCCCAGAAGCTCCTGAGAGCGAGTAGCTCTGAGCTACTTGCCAGGGCAGCTTTTTATACTGCTGGGGACAGCACAGGTGCTGGCCCCAGGCTCCCCCTGGCTGCAGATCCATGAGGAGCCAGGCAGGGGTATTTTGTCCCAAGTGGCACAATTTGCTCCACACCAAAGTGCATGTCTGGGCACGTGCACTGAGACAACAAGCACCAGCTCAGATTTGCACTGCTTCTATTTGAGCTGCTGTAAGTGCATGTTCTTACATGTGTGTACATGCCCCTTGGGTGCATTAACTGTTAGTAAAGATAGTCCAGATTAATACAACTGAGTTCAACATAGCCAATGACTTTTAATTAGGCTGAAACTTGGTGGTTTGGGTTAGAAATCTCTAGTGGACCTTACAGACCATATTATATGTCTTAGTTGTGAACTTCACAATGTATCCCTCATCAGAGAGGCTAACAGAATGCATAATTTTTACTCTGAAGCAGGGTCAGGGAGGGAGAAGCTGTCTCCTGAAGGTATCTGAGGAGCAGGCTTATTAGTTGTGTTTTTTTGCAACTTGAATCTATTGTGATGCTCACTAAATTAGAATTACAGTCTGATACACTAGAATGAATGAGAATTTCTGTGTAGAAATGTGAAGGGATCCATTAAAGCCTGAGCAGGATGGGCATGAGAACATGGATCCTTCCTTCCCATTATATTCTAGTGCATCTGCCTGCCCTGCTACAGATCTTGGTGCAGGGACAGTGGATCCTCTGGTAGTGCTACCTCAGTATGGCAGAAGGCTGCTGTTATGGGAAATGAATGTCTTTACAGAGAAATTAACCCACCAAAGGCTTCCTCACGGACCCAAAAATCAGTGCAGCAGGAAGAAGAAAACCCTCAGTGCAGATAAGTCTCTTTTCTCCCTTTTCTGGTCCCTTGTGCAGCCCTGATTTTCTCCTGCATGGCCCTATCTATATATAACTTCCCTTCTATCAGGTTCATAGACATTAGGTTTCATAAACATTAGGGCTGGAAGGGACCTTGGAAGGTCATTGAGTCCAGCCCCAAAGTTCCTTACACCGCCTCTGCTCAACCCTCATCATTGCATCCTACAAGCCTTAACTGGCATCTTTGGAAAATTACCTCAAGCTCTTACTTGGGTATTACCCCTAATTCCCCTCCTATGCACACACAAAACTATCAAAATAAAGTGTTGAGGGTATTTTCAATCCAGACTCCTTTGTCAAGCTGAAGATTCAGCCTATGGCCTAGGTGCAATGTTTTCTTAGGCTGATAATCTACTCTGTAATGAGGGTGGTGTCCCCTTGAGTTAACCTAAAGCTGTTGAAATCCAACTCTTCTTTCTTAAAGATAGAAAGAAAAAGACACCATTGGTCTATAATATTTATTTGTAACTTTATTGCTAGAGACAGATTAGCAGTTAAAATGGTGGGATGAGCCTATCTGTTTTAGGCTGTTTAAGAAATATTTTTTAATGTTTCTCTGATCAGGGGCTCATAATAGTATTGCAATAGAAACTATCTTGTCTGGCTAAGCTAGACTCATTAAATACAAGACAAAAAAGTTTACCAAGGGAATCATTGCTTGAAGTCTTTAAATGGAGATAGCTTTTTGAAAAAAATTCAGTGATCTAATTTAAACAAAAAATGACTGAGTTTGCTAACATGCACATTTGCAATAGGGAAAATTATTTTTCCCTAATGCTGGAATTACTGGGCAGAAGGCAGTATTATGAAGGAGGTCAGACTAGACAGGTCTCTATGGGTCTATAGAATGGTCTCTATAGGTGTACGTTGAAATTTGTGAATGCATATTCACAAATTCTGCCATGGCAGATGCAGGGTATTTAACCTGAACAGGTTTTATGTTGCAGGATGTTTTAACTTGAATTTATTTAGTTTTATATACTTGTTTTCTAAGCCTTCCCTGGGTAGTAACATTAATGAATGTGTATATCTTTTTATCTTAAACACAGACGACCCTCATATGCTAAAAGAACATTGATGTAGCAAAGTCAAGTGCTCAGAAGTGAGGAAAGTTGCATATACAAGCTTAGTTCAGCTGCTTGTGCTTATGTAGAATGTCGCTATCTTCATAGGTGACTGGTGCCTCACCCCAGTGACCAGTCAGTGACTGGGGGGGTGGGAGAAGACAGTGCCCCCAAGGCCAATCACACTGACTGGGGGAGGACAGGGGTGTCTCTCCACGGCCAACCTCACTCACCAAAAAGCAGCCGTGGCGCTTTAGAAGAGGCCCCGGCACTTCAAGTGCTTCTACTAATGGCCCTGCTCCCCAGCGGTTGCTCATGCACCACCTGGGAGCATGACCACTTCACCTGGCAGCCCTGCTCCCCAGCTGGTGCTCACAGGGGGGGCACCAGCACTCCCACCTGCACCCCCGTGCATCCCTTATGTCACCACTGAGTATCTTATATGGTCACAGACACTTCTACTTGCTTCCCGCAAGAAAACTGAATGAAAAAAAAGATTCAAAGCTGTCTAGCCTGGCTGTATTTGGGTAAATTCTCACAGAAACAGCAAAACAACATCTCTGACACAAAGACCCAGCTCATGGTTGAACACTCTAGTACAGTAGTGCTTAATCTTTAAGCTCCACAGACTAGGTAAGTGGTATGGGGCCCAGGCCTGCATGCCAGAATCAGGCCCTGCTTGGCTCTATGCCACCCTTTTTTGGTCCCATACTACTCTATGTTGCCCCAGTCAGCCTGGCACTGACCCGTTTGGCTCTGCTTGCTCAATTTAGCATGCAGGCCTATGCTTTCCAGCCCGCAGGGCTCCCCAGGCTCCAGGAATATGACAGCAGAGAAGTGGCAACTAGCTGTCACCACTCCCCTGCTGCCAAATTTTTGGGCCAGTGGGGAGCCCTGAAGGCCAGATCTGGCCTACAGTTTAAGCATCCCTGGCTCCAATATAATGTAACAACCTTCAGATGTCCTTGGAAGTAGGAAGCATTGGTACAGATCCCTGAAAGGATTCACTGGAGGTCACTAAGGAACAGTCTTTTCTGAACTTCTCTCAGGACATTATAGGTCTGCATGGCTGCCAATTCTAGGCAAACAGGGGTGTGGTGACTGAGCAGTTCTGACATCCTGCTTTGGCTCCAGAGATATGACTTTGAGTTTTACTCTGGACTTGTCCTAAAGGCTGCCCCCAACTGTAAATGGATTATCAAGCTGTTTGGGCTGGGATGGCAAAGGTGACTGAATATGATACTGTGCACATTATTCCTCTGCGCTGTTAGCTATTGAACAGTAACCAAAGGCCTGTTTAGGTGTGAGTAGATCCAAATGGCACTCTCTAGTGTATAATATACCTGTTAACAATGTAGCTTTTCTTACGACTATACATCAGCAAATATGATTTGGGGACTTTGTGCTTTGTCAGTGAAAGAATGGCTTTGTATCTTTCATTCATAGCAGACAGGGATAAGGGCAGCTCTAGTTCTTGCAGGTTTTCAAATGAAGTATTACCTTCTTTTTACCTGCACTACCAGCACATACAAAAGAAAAGCATTGGCATATAATGAGATGTCAGGAGATCCTTGATGGTAAGTTTTAAACTAACAGAATCAAAGTGAATATCTTTATTTCATTTTCAGGAGACTGGGAAGTTATCCAAGTAAAAACTAGGGAAAAACTGTAACTTTTGACCAATTGCTTGTTTGTTTTAATCTATACCTGTTTGCTCATCTTTTGCTCAGGGGCTATCTTTTGCTCTGTGCGCTACCTATGGGGCTCTGATCTCAGCTGGTATCCTAGACACCTTGTTCCTTGCTTTCTTGCACTATGCCGATAATAAATACCTATTCATGTCATTATAACTAGGTAAGAGGTGAGAACAAGTCCCTGTTCTATTTTCCTTGAATATCTACAGAGTTGCACTGATTTACAGTGGTTTGACCCAAAGAAGAATTTGGTTTCCTATCTTCAAACAGTTAATGTTGGGTATTTAAGGAAAGCATCAGGCTAAGTGTCCACAGTTATCTTCTGAAATCAGAGCACATACCAGTAGAGTGCAGCTTGTTTCACAGGCTGAGAATTACCATGCTGTACAACTCTAGTACTGATACAGTTCTGCTTCATTTTTGGAAATCATTCTGGCAAGATGGAACTAAAATCACTTAAGCCAGTATGGGATAGTTTTTTGGTTTGCCTACCATTTAATAAAAGGCATGTCTACACTTGATCTGAGCCTTCAAGAGGCCGAGAAGCTCAGTGCAGCAATACAGAAATACCCAAGCTAGCTCTGAATGATGTAGCTGGGGTACTGAAGCAGTGTAGCTCTGTTAACAGTTATTTGCCTAGGCTAATAAGTGCTGCTCAGAAGCAGGGTATATTAATCCAGGTGGACCACTGTGCTAATGCTGTTCTACTGCTTCCAATACCCAGCCTAGCTTATTCAAGGTTTGGGTAGCTGTATATAGTAATGCATGGCATGTCTAAAGTAGTAATTTTCCATTACTGAAGATGGATTTAGTGACATTCAGAGAAAATAAATGATCCCATGACCCTTTCATTTGACCTGTAACACTGCTTACCAGTAAGTAGCAAATTTTGTTTCTATTTGTATAAACTCTGTGTTAGAAAGATGCTAAGCCCATATCTGCTTGACAGTCTGTAACAGTCCTTTCAAGTTTATGCTCAATTAGCAGTTTGCAAATGTACTAAATTCTCCTAATCAAGACATTTTGTAAGTAAAGAGTTAATAAAACATGAAGTATTGACTTGAGAGGCTGTTGTGATGCCTTCTGAGTTTTTAAAGTGTACTGTATTAAGGTACACAAAGAGAATTTTAGTTTACTAGTCAATAACTTTACAGGCAATAATGCCTCCATCAGAATGTAAACCCTGTCTAAATAATATAGACCCAACTGACACTGACAACTGCTGCATCAGTGCAGGTGCTGTTATTACAATCTCATTTTAAGCCCCAGTTGGAAAATGTTAAGTTTGCAGATCAGTGATTCAGTGGAATCATAGCAGTCCATTACCAACTAAAATGATTTGTCCCTTGCGACATCTTTGGGTTTTAAGATGTTGCTAATTACCCATTCCCAAATTGAAATTACTCTGATTGTTCTATGTATAAATACACTTTCAAAAGGGCAAAGTTAATTTAAATTTCTCTACTGACAATATGGCACTGTGAAATGAAGAAAAAGTGGTCTATGGTATTTTTTGTTTTTAATTCTGGCACTCTCTCTTCACAGGCCACTGCGGTTGAAGTTCACGAGGTTTCTAGGTACAGCAGGACAGCTGTATCAGGCCCTGTGTTGTTGATTTTTTTCCCCCAGTAGTCTTCCAGTATGTGCATTAAAAACAGTTGCTTCTTACTTCATATCCTGTGTGTCAAGTTTCAGGCCAAAGCAAGGTTTTGTGGTTCTTGTGAAAAAAAGCAGTATTGTGAAAAATCAGAAAGACCTTTCACTTTTTAATGGTATAAATGGCCTTCCTAGGCTAGGTTAGGTGTTCAAAAAACCTGAAGCAGAATTTATCTAAATTATGTGGTTTTCTGTAAGCAGCATACTTTAGATCAGCAGTAAACAGAACACATGTTTGCTCTTCGGTTGGAGGGAGTGTTACACTGAGTTCCACCATTTTTAAACCAGTCTGTGTGTGACAAACTTCTGTTCTGTTACAGGTATAAACCAGTTTTGTGTGTTGAACTTCTATTCCCTTATAGATATGGACTGATTTCTGTTCACTTATACTGGTAAAAGTGTAATGTCTGTACCTGGTTTCAGTCCCACGTAGATATATTATATGTGAGACTAAGGCGACTCCTTTGTAGGCGACTCCTTTGAAGGGGTCAGAAGGAAATTCACTCTGCTTGCTTTGTGAGATTCAGGTTGCTCCAAACTTAGGGGAGAGCGCACATTTGGCAGGGTATAGGGCAGCCTAGACTGTGACAGAATTCTCTCTGTGGTCTGCCAAGGAATCTACAATACCGGTGCTACCTTGAAGACAACACAGCATGCTTGCCAGTTTGCACTCACTATGCTCGTGGTTTTTCAGTTTTTAACCACCTAAAATATACAAGCCATGGCAGGGAACATCTGTACTCCCCAGCTGATAGTACAGCAGCCATTTAGGAGTAGAGTACCATAGCAGGCTGACATAAGCTATTCTGAGTATCTGAATAACCCTGGGGAAGTCAATCAACACACTCCCAGACACCTTCTATTATTTTTAACTTGCTATCACATGTGCATTCACTTGATTTCTTTTTTTAAGTTTCATCACTGAAGATATATACAGTGATAGATGCTGCTGCAGAAAGTGTCAGAGGTGCTATCTCACCAGTCACAGAATCATAGAAAATTAGGGTTGAAAGGGACCTCAGGAGGCCTTTTAGTCCAGCCCCCTACTCAAAGCAGGACCATACCCAACTACATCATCTCACCCAAGCTTTTGTCTAGCTTGCTCTTAAAAACTGAAATTGATTTTTAGCACCTCTCCAGGTATACTGTTCCTGTGCTTTACTACTCTCGAGTGAGAGAGTTTTTCCTACTTCGTAACCTTAACATCCCTTGCTGCAACACGAGATCATTGCTCCTCGTTCTGCCATCACTGAGAACAGTCTAGCTCCATCCTTTTTAGAACCAACTCTCCAGAACTTAAAGGTTGCTATTAAATCTCCTCTGTCTTCTCTTCTGCAGACTAAATAAGCAGAGTTCTTTCAGCTATGTTATGTTCCCCAGTCCCCTAACCATTTTTCTATCCTGCACTGGACTCTCCAATTTGTCCACATCCTTCATGGAGCAGTGGTGAGGGACAAAACTGGACACAGTACTCCAGATGTGGCTTCACTAGTGCCAAATATTTAATGGCTGAAACAATCTATTTGCATATGATTCTGTTTTCAGCAAGGGGGGGGGGGTGGGGGGACGGGACTCCTGAAGTCCCTTCCAACTCTAATTTTCTATGATTCTATTAAATAGAGGGGGGGAAAAAAAATCACTTCCCTCAATCTGCTGGCAATGCTACTAATGCAGCCCAGTATATGGTTAGCCTTTTTTGCAGCAGGGGCACAAAGGGCAACTGTTGGCTCATATTCAGCTTATTGTCCACTGTAAACCCTAGGTCCCTTTCTACAGAGCTACTGCTTAGCCAGTCATTCCCAGTCTAGACAGAACAATTCCATGGACTAGTACAAAGTACAGGACGTTGCACTTGTTCTTATTGAATCTTAAGAGATTTCTTTTGGTTTAATCCTCCAATTTATCAGGGTCTCTATGAATCTTAACCCTACCCTCCAAAATATCTACTACTCCCCCCAGTTTGGTGTCATCTGCAAGCTTGCAGATGGCTGATGAAGATATTGAACAAAACCAGCCCCAGGACAGACCCTTGTGGCACTCCACTTGATACTAGCTGCCAACTAGATATTGAGCCATTCAGTACTACCCACTGAGCCTGACAAACCAGCCAGTTATCTACCTTACAGACCATTCATCTAACCCATACTTCCTTAGCTGAGAATGTTGTGGGAGGTCATTATCAAAAGCCCTGCTAAAGTCAAGGTATATCACATCTACTGCTCTTCCTGAATACACAGAGCCAGGTTGGTCAGGCTTGACTTAACTTTGGCAAATCAATGCTGAATCAATGCTCCCAAACACTTTTTCCTCTTTCAAATGATTAGAAATTGACTCCTTGAGTCAATTAGTGATTAGAAATTGACCTGCTCCATGATTTTTCCAGGGACTAAGGTTAAGCTGACTGGTCTGTAGTTCCCTGGATCCTCCTCTTCACTTTCTTAAAGATGATGTATTCCCCCTTGTCATTCTTTAGATTGATGTTTATTCTTTCAGCATGACTACTTGGATCTGTACTTTTTGGGATATACAATTTGGCCTGATGACTCAACTGCTATAGTGCCGAATTCTCTCACCTGCTATGGCTTTGATATTGAAATTTGTTGCTGATGGGAGGAAGGTATTCTGTCCCCGATCATGGCACTCTGTCTGCTTAGGTGCTGCCTCGCGAGGGCTCTGCCTCCCCTAGACCCCACCTAATGCCATCCAGCTATTAAGAGCCTCAATAAGATAAGTAAGCATTCACGGTCTTTTTGTGGTCCCTCACTAGAGAGTCCATAAACTGTTGAACTCTTACAGTAATTCAGCTCTGCTACTCCACCTCACTCTCTACTTGCACCTCATGACTCATCCGTCATAGAAGTTCTCATCTCAGTCCACTTTCCATAGACCAAGAGAGAGAGTGAACTGTAAAGTAATGCATCACACTCTCCTTTTTATTTACTCATCTGATTCTTCTTTCTCTTACTCTTTTCCTACAGTATTCTTGTCATCTGCTAGCCACTTAACTCTGAGTAAGTCTGTAGGCTCCTCCAAGCCTTCAATTATGTCAGTTTTGGTTCCCACCAGTCACCCCTTCTGGGGCATTCCACACTGGGACGCAGCTCTCCACTGCTTTGCACATACACTTCTGGTCCCCAGTCATCTTTTACCTGGGTGTTTAAGTTCCACCCTGCCAATCAGAACTGGCAAGTGCTCCTAAAGTGTGCTGGCGTTGGTGGTGTGGTTTCATGTGTCCACACCAGAGCTGACCACGTTGGTACTTCTTGCCACTGCAGCTTCCTTTCCACTGCTGGCAAGGCCTTTTTACAGGCATTTATCTTCTGGCTGCCACAGATGGGTACTATTATTTGCTCTATTCCGATTGTCTGGGACCTCTCCCAGTCACCAAAAGTTTTCACAGAAAATAGCTACTGTCTCTTTAGTCACA
Organism: Caiman crocodilus; assembly: GCA_030014935.1. Classification (NCBI taxonomy): domain Eukaryota; kingdom Metazoa; phylum Chordata; order Crocodylia; family Alligatoridae; genus Caiman; species Caiman crocodilus. Next base: position 42,059,751 of record JAGPOW010001918.1, on the reverse strand, counting down.
TCGGCCAACTCCCCAAGCACATTCAGTTGCATCATGTCCAGCCCTGTGGCATTGTACACATCTAGCTTTTCGAAACAGTCTCTAACCTCTTTTACCACCACTGACTGCTCACTGTCTCCCCAAACTGTGCTGACTAGTATAGTAGTCTGGGTTCATTCTCACACCCTTAGTAATGAATCCTACCAGTTCTCCCAGACTCTTTTCTCCCTCAGACTGGCCTTCCGGAGGATTCTGCCCATCTGTTTCCCGAGTGAGAGTCTGCTTTTCTGAAGTGCTAAGTCCCTACTCTGTTGCTCTCTTTTCTTCCTTTTGTTAGGATCGTGAACTCAATCATCTCATGGTTGCTGCTGCCAAAGTTGCTATCCATTTCTGCATTCCTTACCAATTCTTCACTATTTGTGAGCAGTAGATCAAGAACATGGCCCTTAGTTGGCCTTCCCAACACTTGCACCAGGACGTTGTCCCCAACACTCTCCAAAAATTTCCTGGATTGCCCATTTCCTTCTGTATTACCCTCCCAACAGATGGCAGGGTGATTGAAGTCCCCCATGAGAACCAGGACCTTTGATTGGGAAACTTCTGCTAGCTGTTTAAAGAAAGCCTTATCCTGGTCTAGTGGTCTATAGCAGACAACCACCATGACATCATCCTTGTTGCTCTTCCCTCTGACCCCACTTTCAACAGGGCTTTCTCTAGTTTCATATTATAGTGCTGAGCAATCATACAGCTCTTTTACATATAAACCAACTCTTCCTCCGCTTCTTTTCTACCTGTCCTTCCTGAACAGTTTATACCCATCCATGACAGTATTCTAGTCGCGCAAGTTATTTCACCAAGTCTCTGTTATTTCAATAACATTACAGTTCTGTGACTGTGAGGACTTTCAATTCTTCCTGCTTGTTTCCCAGGCTCTGTGCATTCATGTACAGACATCTGAGGAAACTAGCTGATTACCCTGCTTTCTCAGAAAGAATAAAAAGGTCTTCCCTGTTGCCCCCTCCTGCTTGCGCTTCTTCCAGGTCACTCACTTCCCCACTTACCTCAAGGCTTTGGTCTCCATCCCCCACTGAACCTAGCTTAAAGCCTTTGTCACTAGGTTAGTGAGCCTCTCTGTGAAAATGCTCTTCCCTCTCTCTTACTTAGATCTTGTCCCTTCCTAGCAATCCTTCTTCTTGGAACGACAACCTATAGTCAGAGAAGACCAAGCCCTGCTGTCAACACCATCTGTACACCCATGCATTGATCTTCAGGATGTGTTTGCTTCTCACTGAGCTCCTCCCCCTTGACCAGAAGGTTTGAAAACAACACCTGAGCCCTTGTCCTCTTCACCCTTGCACCCAGAGCCCTGTGATCACTTTTGATCTGCTGAGGGTTCCCCCGCCTTCCCAACATATCATTGGTGTCCTCATTGATGAGTAGCATAGGGTAGTAGTCAGAAGGCCAGAAGAATCTTAAGAACATCCCTCCATGACATCTCAGATACAAGGTCAGATCAAGCAGCAGACCTCCTGAGATAACAGGTCAGGCTAGGAGATAGATACCACTGCCACAAAAAGGAAGTCATAGTTGGTGGAGATCAGCAACTCCCATCTGTAAGAGACAGAGGCATCTATCTTCCCAATCTTGGGGAGGCCCTCTTCCACTGATAGAATGTGCTCCTTCCCTTTTGTTGGTAGGGCCCCATCTGTTCACCAGACAAACTTCTTCAGGTGGGGATAAACAGTTTTGCTTACTATCAGAAATAACAAGCTTTCACCTTCCTGGGAATCCATATTCTCTTCCTTCACCAGCACCATCTCTGGCAGCCCTTCCTCTGCAGTCCCAGTGCTCTCCTCCAGCACCAAATCACTGAAGTCCTCATGGCAGATTATGCTTCAGAGCCTTGTCACTTCCTCCTATAGCTCTTTTTCCTGCTGCCTGAGAGACACCACCAGGAGGCATGGCTCACATTGCAGTAACTCCCCCACCTCATCACTTGAAGAAATTTGCAAGCCTTAGTCTCCACAGCACCAAACCAGGACCTGGGTGGAAGCTTTGGTGGGCAGTTCTGCCTAGACAGATACCTTTCAGGTTCAAGTAGAGGAAAAACTGGCAGTGGCAGTGGTGCTGGTATTGTGTCTCTCCAGCTATCTCTGTAGGGTACTTACATCCAATGCCTATCTCTTCCTGTTCCCCTTATCAAGCAGACCTTTTCTAGCAAACTTCCATATAAGCTGGCCTGTTTGCTACCCCTTGATCCTGAAGGCTAAGTACAGGCAATCAAAAAGCCCAAGGCTGAACTGATTTAGTCTTTGCAGGCTAGTCTAAACTGCACAGATTAAATTGAAAAAGAAGTGAACAGACATTTACCTTTGATTCAGGAAATGCAGCCACATGCCTGCAGTGGCTCAGGCCAGAAGCTACAGGTGCTATAGGAGAGCTCTCAGGCTGTGTTCACTTCTTCTTCCTGCTGCCCCTGAGGTCTCTGGGACTTGTAGTCCAGAATTCCAACAGGAGGACTCTACAGAGTTGCTCATCACTTCCTCTTCCTATTTCTAGGTGCCTCTGGGATTTGTAGTCCATAATCACAGTCAGCTGAAAGTTTGAGTGGGGGGGAAGGAGTATTTAACCCCCTTCCCTGGCCCCAAGCCCCAGCTAGGGTTTACCTAGGGTAGGAGTCCTCCCTCTTCCCCCTTTCAGCCTGGGCTGCATCCCCAACCAGTCTTGCTCCCCTCCCCCCCCCATTCCCCCTTGATAACCAGCTCATACTGCTCCAGCTAGAGAGCAAAGGTGTAGAAACAGTTCTGCTTTCTGAAGCAGGAAGATAGCCTAGCCCAGGGCTGGAAAGCATGCTGGGGGACTGTGATTTAACTTGAACCAGGAAGGGGTTTTGGACACAATTTTGATAAACTGGCTTTATCTAAATCAGTCAAGTCTGATACTGCATTCAACCAGGTTTGTCTCTAATCAGTTTCAGCCATTTTGAAACTGGTTTACATGTACTGAGTTTCTGTTCTGTTACAGGTTTAAACCAGTTTCTGATGACTTAAACTGGTTTGTGTGTAACTTCTGTCTTTAGCTGAAAGGTTCCCTTTCCCCTGCTAATCTGCTTCCTCTCAGCAAGCTTACAGTGAAGGAAGATGAGAGGGAGAGTTTCTGGCAAACTCCCTACTTTCTCTTGTCTCTAGTTAAAATTTCTCTAACTACTGAGTTTTAGCTACTTACTTTGAATATCTAGGTTGGTTGTGCTTAATTAAAGAATGAACTTGCCTGAAAGGCTGTCCTTTAAGGTGGGGGGGGAGGTACAAACAGACCTATATGCTGCTTGCAAACTGCTCTGTTTCCTATCCTTTTTTGCATCCCCTGGTTGCTTGGGGAGTCGTCTTTTCAACTCTTCTGGGCTTGGACTGGCTCTGTCCCCTTGTTAGGGCTTTTGTTAGATACAGGCAGTAATCACTTGGCTAGCAGCACTCTCTGGGGGCTCTGTTCAGGACAAGTACATAAAATCGCATCTTGCAGACAGAAGCAAATTGAGGGAAGAAGCTCAACCTACGGCAAGGTGTGGCAAAGGAGATGCTGGCATGAGGGAATGAGTGTAAAAAGAAGTTGTTTAGCTGCTGGAAGAAGGACTCAGCCACCATACTGTGGGTGAGGAAGAAAAATGCACAGCAGGGAGGAACTAATCTTCTGGGAAAACTACCCAGTATGGCAAAAGACCAGCTTGGTTTAACAGGGAACTCTTCAGTGAGCTAAAACAGAAAAAGGAAGCTTATAGGAAGTGGAAAGTTGGACAAACAACTATGGAGGAGTATTTATGAATTGCTTGGGCATGTAGGGATGAAATGAGGAAAGCCAAAGTGCTAGTACTGTGCTGGAGCTGCAGCTAATAAGAGACATGAAGGGTTTTTACAAGTATGTCAGCAACAAGAGGAAAATCAGGGAATGTGTGGATCCTTTATTAAATGGGGGAGGCAACCTAGTAAAAGATAATACAGAAAAGGTTGAAGTATTCAATGCCTTATTCTTTTTCACTTCAGTCTCCACAGGCAAGGTCAGCCACCAGGCTACAGCACCTGACAGCACAGTTTGGGGAGGAGGTGAACAGCCAACAGTAACAAAGAACAGGTTAGGGACTACTTAGAAAAGCTAGATGTGTACAAGTCCATGAGGCTGGCATAATGTACCCAAGGGTGCTGAGGGAGTTGGCTGATGTAATTGCAAAGTTGCTTTCTGTCAGCTTTGAAAAGTCATGACAACTGGAAAAGGGTAAATACAGTGCCCATCTTTAAGGCAGGGAAGGAGAATCCAGGGAACGACAGACCAGTCAGCCTCACCTCACTCCCTGGAAAAATCATGGAGCAGGTTCTCAAGGAATCCATTTCTAAGCACTTGGAGCAGAAGAAGGTGATCAGGAACAGTCGGCATGGATTCCCCAAGGGCAAGTCATGCCTGTCTAGTCTGATTGCCTTCTGTGATGAGATGACTGGCTCTGTAGATGTGGGAAGAGCAATGGCTGTGATATACTTTGACTTTAACAAGGCTTTTGTACAGTCTCCTGCAACATTCTCATAAGCAAGCTAAGGAAGTACAGGTTGGATGAATGGTCTCTAAGGTGGATAGAAAACTGACTGGATAGTCAGGCTCAATGGGTAGTAATCAATGGCTTTGTCTAATTGACAGCTGGTATCAAATGGAGTGCCCCAGGGGTCAGTCCTGGGGCTGGTTTTGTTCAATTTCTTTATTAGTGACTTGGAAGATGACATAAAGTGTACCCTCAGCAAGTCTGCAGATAACACAAAGGTAGGGGGAGCAGTAGATACACTGGAGGGTAGAGCTAGGATTCAGAATGACCTAGAGAAATTGGAGGATTGGACCAAAAGAAATCTCTTGAGGTTCAATAAAGACAAGTGTAAAGTCCTGCAGTTAGCATGGAACACTTTCCATGGACTGGTACAAGCTGGGAACTGACTGGCTGGGCAGCAGCTCTGCAGAGAAGGCTTTGGACAAATTGGAGAGAGCCCAGCAGAGGACAACAAAAATGGTTAGTGGGCTGGGGCACATGACATTGTAGGAGAGGCTGAGGGAACTGGAGTTATTTAGTCTGCAGAAGGGAGGACTGAGAGGGGGTTTAATAGCAGACTTCAACTACCAGAAGGGCAATTCCAAAGAGGATGGAGCTAGACTGTTCTCAGTGATGGCAGATGACAGAACAAGGAGCAATGGTCTCAAGTTGCAGCAAGGGACATTTCGGTTAGATATTAGGAAAAATTTTCTCAGCGGGTAGTAAAGTACAGAAACAGGCTACCCAGAGAGGTGACAGAATCTCTATTCTTGGAGGTTTTTAAGACCTGGCTAGACAAAGACTTGGGTGGGATGGTCTAGTTAAGCATGGTCCTGCTTGTAGCAGAGGATTGGACTAGACTTCCTGAGGTCTCTTCCAACCCTAATTTTCTATGATTCTTTGATTCCTAAATTGGAAGGAGGGAGTTGTCAAAGGGACACTGCAAACCCAAATGGACTTATCCCGTATTCCCTTCCTCTATCCTCAGTAGCCCCAAGTGACACTGGTCACTTTGATTATTCCTAACTCACACTGTTTTTGCAAAATCAGGTAACAAAGAAAGCATATTTTATTGTAGGTCTGCTGTGAACATCTTTGAGCCAGGTTAGGATCCTGGCTTCAAGCCAAAAATTTTTAATAGATTAGATGGCTTAGGAAATTGGAAACACGCTCTGGAGTTTTTTCTCTTTACTTAGGTCACTAGTTCAAACCTAGTATCTTCAGTGGAAGAAAAGAAGTTGTTACTCCTCATATTTGTGGCTGCCTGCTGAACTGTCCTTTCTTCTGGTATATGATATGCATTAGATATGTCATTACAGTTCCTAAGTCTTGATGTAAAACAACAAAACAGAAATCAACCATTTAAATCCGTAGGAACAACGTGTGGTATGACTTTCAGTGGAGAGCTCAGGGACAATGACAGCCCTGTCTGTCCTAACGGTGGTCCCTTGAGGATGGCTCGAAGGCGGGGAGGTTTGCAATGCCCCTGCTGGGCAGTACCTGCTCTGGGAGAGGTTTTGGCTTCAGCTTTCACTTTTGTCAATTTGGCACCTTTCAAAGGCATTTCCATTTACGTCAAATGAGAAAACATAAAAATCCATTTAAAATCAATCTTTTAAAAATAAAATAGTTGGCTTCCTGCCAGCAGAGTCTTTTTCCTCATCTGATCAATGACTCTGTGTCCTCAATCAGTCTCTCAACATCTTGTGTCATCCTTTTTAATCCTTCTGATCTTGCTTAGTTCAAATGTGAGGGTTATCCACCGCTTGGAAAGAGGCCTCTGCCCCAGGTTAGAGCTTCAGGGTCACTCCTTGGGGACCAGTCATTGGAAACATTTTAGCAGTGGCACTAGTAGACCTGTTGCTGCATGTGACAACAAGGAAAGGACAACTCAGGAGTGTGGCTGCTCTTAGAAAAAGGTTGGGAAGGAAGGCTCCATCTAAGATTGTGTAGTCTGCTCATGCTAGGACACTGACGGACTCAGCCCTAACCTCTGTAGCAGCCAAGACACAACGCCCATAGGGCTTCTGTAGTATAGCAGCCAATCAGCAAGGTTTTGTGAGAAAAGATGGCCTTAATTATCCAAAGAAATGTGGAGCATCTAATATACTACTCTGAGCAGCAGCATTTCCCTACAGTTTAGTTCTTAGCATGCACATAATGTTTTTCCTCCATACACTTCAAAGACCTTTACAAAGATGGGGAAATAGTACTACCTTTGTTATACAAATGGCAACTTGAAGCGACTAGTCCAGAGTCGTGCCAAAAGACGAGCTAAGTAAGGAGTCTAAGGATCCTCGCTCCATAGCCCTAGAGCAGGGGTGGGCAAAATGGTGGATCTGGCTGGTGGCCAGACTCCATTTCCCAGCAGCCCCTGCCTGCGGGGCTGAGGACATTTCCATGAAGCCCCCAGCAGCAGCTGTGATAGGCAGGCCCAGGGTGTCCGTGGAGACTGGCTCCAGCAATGCTGGCCGGGCATGTCGCAGAGCACGGAGCTGCTCCACAGCCGGGCTGGGATCCCGTGGCCGTGACAGCGTGGTCTGGAGCTGGGGCAGAGCCGCAATCTGCTGCCCGCACGTCCCTGCCCTGGAGTTACAACGAGCTGTTGTGAGCCAAGTCAGCACGCCACCCCCAACCACGGCTCACCAAAAGCGGCCCTCGCGTGGGATGAGGCTGCAGGTGGGCAGGGCGCAGAATGGTTGGGTGGGGGCAGGGCTGGGATCAGGACTGGGGGGCAGTGGCAGCGCAGGGCCGGGGCCAGCCCACAGTCTGCTGCCCGCGCGCCCCTGCGATGGTCACCGCTTCCATGGGCAGGGCTGTGCAGAGAGTGGACAGCAGTTCTGCCCCAGGCCCTGGGCCCACGCTGTCACTGCCCCAAGATCCCAGGGTCTCCATGGAGACCGGCCAGGACCTGCATGGGCAGGGCGTGTGGCTGGGATGGGGCCATGGGCAGGCGGGAAGTCGTGTCCATGAGTGGAACAGGCAGGTCAGGGCCTTGGGGCAGTGGCAGTGTGCGGCTGGGGCCTGGGGCAGAGCTGTCACCTGCTCTGCATGCCCCCGCTCAGAGCACCAGCATCTGTTGCAAGGGCGTGGATTGTGGCTCTGCTGTAGGCTCCTGGCCCTGGCCTCATGCTGTCACCGCCCTGCAATCCTGATCCCAATCCTCAGCCTTGCGCAGCCACACTCAGCTGGAAGGAGCCATTGCTGGGACTGCCATGAAATGAAATCTGGCTGCTGCCCACCCCCCCAAACTGTGCACTGGAGGGCAGTAGGATTGATCACATGCACCGTGGCCTGGGCTGTACCCCCGTGCCTGGGCTGGGTGGGGCCAAGGGACTTGCTGTGGACCAGACAAAAATGCCTTGGTGGGCCAGATTTAGCCCCTGGGCTGTATTTTGCCCACCCCTGCTAGACCTTTCTGTGTCTGGGATAAGAATAGTGTCCAACAGGAGTTTTGTCACTGAGTTCAGTGTCACAAACACTTTATTAACTAAGCCTTTTGTTTCAGCTGAAATACGTGCATTAGCTGTTCATTAATATCTGTGTAACTGCAATTTATAACTTAATTGTATTTGTTCTATAACAAAGTTTTGCTGTTGCCACTGCCAGTTCTTATCTTCATCTGATAAAGTTTACATTATTCAGACATTGAACTACAGGGCTAATTGATGGCTTATGAATGGAAAGGTTCTATAGAAAGCAATGTTTCTTTTTCCTCTGATGTTTCAATGACAGCCATATTTTAGCAAAGAGAATAAATATCCCATTTAGCTTGTTCATGCTTGACCACCTTAAGTGGCATAATGTCATTTTATATAGGTTCTTATCCATTACAAGAACATTTTAAAGAATTGATTTTGCTAAATAGAAACAGAAATGGGTTATCTTTACATTAGTTTGTGGATTGCTTTGAAGCAATCCCCTTAAGTATCTTAAGCTTTTTGTTATCAACTTTACAATCTGTTGAGGAAAATTCCCTTGATTCTAAAATTCGATTTTGTTTTTAAAGTTCACAATCCAAAGAGGAAATACAGTCAGGCCACTTACACAAATTTTCTCCATTACACTCAAAATCCTGACCTCATTGGTCTCAGGGAGTCACACACACATAAAACTAGCACCTTGAGGCTGCTTTAAATTAGACCCAGCTGAAGCAGGTCTAAAGTGACTGCTCGCGTTCATTAGTTCCCTTTTTCAGCAGCGTTCCTAGTTGGGGTAAGGATGAGTATGGAACTGGTTTGCCAGTTACTAAGACAGCTGGAGAGACCCTTAATCAGGGAATATCCATAGCTGATTATACAGCTTTCTGACTGCTTTGTGCAAGATTTTTACTAGATTACCTTTGAAAGTTTTCAGATGAAAAATCCTATTTATAGCCAATTAAAACAACAATTTTGCTTACTCATAAACAGTTGTTCTCAGTTTATTGAATCTTTCTGCAACATTTAGAGCATGAACAGGGCTTTGTCAGTCTTCTCTTTGTATGTCCTTACATTGTTAGGCATCCCCACTCTAAGTATGGGTTGACAGAAGGATTCTTTTGATCAGTCTCTTTTCCATGTTCCTCCAGCTACCTACCTGCACACCTGCCATGGAAAATACTCTGACCTTTTTTTTAATACATGTTCTGTATATTTCTACCCTTCTTTCTAGTAAAGTTTAGAAAAGGGTGGTGGCCGAGTTCTCTAGTAAAACCTGGCACTCCATTTAATACCTTGCATGAAACAGCTGCTTTCAAGTGTGATTAGAAATCTGTCTGTCCTTCTGGTAGAGTTTCAGCTGTTACATCTATGTGTTAAAATGGAAATAACACTTGAGTTAGAATTTTGTAGTTTTGTCTTTTAGTTATAGTTTTTCAGTGACCAAATCCTTGTTTAATGTGTTTAAATGAGGGTGCTGCATTGCCAGTCATTAATATTGATTCTGTCTGCACTTCCCAATGCCTTGCAAGTTTTTGTTATGATATGTTAAATTTTTCTCCTTTCATTCTCCAAAGTAAAGGAATTCACATTAGATTTACATTTTTGTCATTGATTATTAACTTATCTTTTTGCAGTGCTTGCTAGTCTGTTGGTCCTTACTTGCATGGTTGTTGAGCTGTCTCTTAGAAGAAGCATGTTCCAGTTGTCTGTACATATAGATCTTCACAAGCATTCAAAGGGAGATGGGGAGGAGAGAAAAGAAAAGCTTAAAGAACTCCTCCAAAACCATCAATACAAGTTTCCTTTTGCAAAACTTATCCCTTGCTAATGAACAAGGTTTAAAATTCAGAATAGGAAAGTCAGATGTTCAGTTACTAAGAACACTCCGAATGAGGGGGGAAGATGCAATGGCCCAGAGAGACCTCCTGGAATTGGTTTAAAATTGTCAAATTTTGCAATAATATTGTTATAAAAAGATCTTTTAGAACCATGATTGGTTAACACTATGATGACAGATGGACGGCAAGTTAGCAATGTTATTCTCCTGATCTGGAGTACTGGGAGCATGGGACTATTGCTTACAATTGTAAAGCCATTGGTAAGAATTTAGAAGTGTAGCAATGGTTGCTAAAGTAGGAAGGACTATTTAATTCTTGATTAGTTTTCAGTTTTGTTCAGGAGCTGTTCAGAGAGATCCTAAAGAGAGATCAGTGTGTTCAGTCTCAACCACATCTAGGGCCTCATCTTTTACTAGGTGTTAAAAAAACACACATGGAAATTACTGGAGATGAATGTACAAATTATGATCCTGACCCTGCATCATTTTTTGCTAGTACAAAACCATGTGAGAGTCCATTCTAGTCCCAGAGTAGGATGAGGCCCATGAGTGTGGTGCTTCTGAGATAAACAGCATCATGTGAAAGGTGTTCAGCCTTGTAAACCTTCAAAAAGCTTCAATGTTTAAGGCATTCAGCATATTCCCAGGTGGGAGCCTTAAATAAATATGATGTTGTGGGTACACTAGAGATATATTGGCAGCAGTTGAGGGATTCCCTGAACCTTTCCAATGGTTAATCTTTTCTTCCATGCTTGTAGTAAGATAAAGACTGGATATTGGTGGTGTGGAACTCTAAAGGCTGTGTGTGTATTGGGGAGAGATATTTATTGCTGGTTTATTAACATAGCTGCTGTGTATTGAGTCTGAGCTTTGAGAACTGACAAGTCTGTTTATTTTAGTGTATTTGTAAAATTTACCAAGGGTACTGTTTATTTAAAAAAAAAAAGTATAAATTGATATAAAGCGTAGGTGTGACACAATATATGTAGATTTACTCAAATATAGTCTATTACAGAACAGCAAATCATCTTTCATTGGAAAAGTAAATAGAAAGAGAAAAGGGAAATAGCATGAATTAGGTGATGAGATCAACTCTGAAATGCAGTCGCAAGTATGAACTGAGAACAAATGTCTGAAAGAGAATTCCGCAAGGATCCAGGTTGCCTGCAAGTTCTGATGTAGATCATGTTTGGTGATGACAGTTTTCTCTGACTTGCATGTGGTGGGCAGCATATTATTCTATTGATTAAAGGGTAATTGAGAGTTAGCTTTCCAGTTTTGCATTAAAAGTTTTTCAGAAATTGTAAGTATGTCAATGAGCTTTTTAATGTACTAATCAGTGGCACTTCGGACCAAAAAAAGAGAGAAAAGTATTGTTGAAGATTAAATTTATGTTACATTTGTGTCTGTATTTCATGATGTAATCTTAGTAAGAGCCTGTCAATAACTGAGCTAAAAGCGGTATGTATGACTTGAGGAGCCCAAGTGAGAAAGACAGATTAACATTTTTGAGCCCTTTTTGCTAAAATTCATTGGAACTATAGGGATAACAACAAAGAAACCTGGGTTGGAGACTTTCTGAAAGTCTATACATTTCCCCTCTTTCAGTCTTGATTTCAGAGAGATACATTTAATGACTGTATTGCATTCAGATGCTATTGTGTTCAAGCTCCAGAGATGCACCAGTCCATGGAGGAATGTCATCTTCCTAAATCTAACTAAGAGATCAGGTGTCTGAAAGTAATTGGTGATGTTAGTTGTGATTGCTGCATTGGCTATGCCTGCATTTATTTGTTTGTTAGCATTAGATGATTTTCAAAGAGGAAAAATAGCACATTCATCAACCACAATGAACAAGAATCACAATATGAATTGAAGTTGCATGTATTCATAGGTATAGATGCCTGGGGTATAGATGCTAGTTTTTTTTTCTTCAACTCTATGGTGGTAATCGAAATATTTAATCAACTAAATCACCTGAATATTGCTTATAATAGAATCACCAAAAAATGCTGCAGCTCTTGAGGGTCTTTTTAATTGATTTTAAACTATGGCTTTTTCATGGTAGACAGGTGAGCTGACAGCTGTTGGGTCTTTTTGTTTTATTTGAGTTTTTTAGGGATTAACCCAGTTTGGGGGATTCTTACCTGTCAGGCACACAATAACTGGTTCTTGTTACTTCCTACTACCAATTCTGACAAAGTGGAACCCCCTAGGCGCAAGCAATGGTGATTAAAATGTGCTGTGCTCCAGCAATCCTAAAAAGATGTGCCTTTTAGATGTTCTGGGCATAGCCCTCCTCCTTGCTTCATAATCAAGAAACTGCAACTTGCTCTTTTGAGGTTTCCCAGCTGCCCAAAATTTGGGGCTATGTTTTAGCATTTAGTATCTGATGGAAGTTGTATGACTCAAAGTAATTGGTACATCAGACACTATAGTTTCTTCAGAGCTGCTTCCCTCCCCCCACTCACCAGATGGAACTGAAACGGATTTAATGGTCAAGATGCATAATAAAAGAGGAGGTCATTTCAGAGGCTGAAAGCTGCACATCTCTCAGTACAATATTCAACTATTTAAATATCACAATGATGCAGGGGTCTAAATTCATGAATGCATCTTTAGTCAACATTGCCACAACCTTGACTAATATCCTGGACACTGTAAATGGTCACAGTAGCAAAGTTCAAAACAGTTGGAGGATAGTAAAAGCATTGCTGTTGGGTAATCATTTTATTTCTGTCTCCAATTACATTGGAAAAAGCGAATTGTCTTTGAAGACAGATTTGCTATCTCCCTTCAATTATGTATCCCCTGCATAAGCGAGTAAAGGTTATTTTACTGCGTGGCAATGAAAGAGATGTTACATCTCAGGCAGTGTATCATTATTACAACCTTTTGTACTATGGCTATTAACTGAACAATCATATTAAGGTTGAGTCAATAACTGGGTACTTTGGAAGTTCAGGTGTAGTGGATGCAAAAACTACATTCAAAGTGCATTCTCTATTATGGTGCCATTCTGCAGGGTGCTCAGCTGTCAGGCTCTGAGACACACAAGCACAGACTGAGCTTTGAAGTTAGCAAGTGAGTGTGCACTTCAGTGCTCTGCTGGATTGGAGGCAAAGTGCTTATATTGAAAGATCCTGTCCTTGTGTGTTCTGAATGCTTGTAGTACTGGAATGCCCTAGTAACTGAAAGAAAAAAAATTCATGTTAATACTATCCATGCAGGAGCCTGGGCTTAGAATATCTAGCTGCAATTACAGGTAGTTTCTTGTCTTTAACTTGTTTTCTCAGTATTTTATTGCAAAGAGATCTACTTTATCAGCAAACAGGCATTGATGTAGCACAAAGCTATAGCTTTACAGGGCTGAATCTGAAAGAGATAAGAAACACTTGAGGTATAAGAGGAAAAATACAGAGAAAGTAAAATTCTGCTTGTCTTTTTATCCCCAGATGTTTTAGGAGTGGGTCTTTGGAGTTGCATACTAACTCCTGGGGTGCATACAGACCCTAATAACCTCCAGAGAAGTGTTATAAATGAGTTAGGAATTAAGTGCAGATTTCCTTTCACAAAAGAAGTCTTAAGATGCATGCTTTTCTCATTGATCATATGAGCTTTGTCTTTCTCTTTAATTATATTAGTATTTTCTTTAAGAATTACCATACTGGATCCTGTGTGTAGTTTAATAAATATGGATGAGCTTTAAGAAACATTAAACTATATGAAATTTAGCCTATGGGGGTTTAGAGGAAGAAGTTCTGCAGAAGATGGTGATTTGATATGAGGACCAGCATTTGAATTCAGTGACTTTCTAGTGGGCTTATAATAAATGATCTCTGCCAGATCCTCCATGCCTTTTCTGTTAGGGGAGATGGTACCTATTTATGTGAAGTTACTTTCCAGTGGTTGAATGGACAAACAGTTGTGAATGTGAGTTAACTGAAATATGGTGCTCTCAGAACACTTTGTTGTATCAGTTTTTGACATCCCTTCTTGGGGTGGTCAAAACAAGCACATGCTTGAAGTACCATTGAAGATAGGAATTTCAGGTGTAGTATTCTGCTCTCAATTATACTACTAATACTCTGTCTAGGGAGAGTTCAGCCTAAACAATTCATTTGAATGTAGATATAGGCTCTTAAATGCTTGGACTCTTAGTCCTTTAATGCTTGGTCACAATCCAGCTGTGACCAAGTAATCCATTCTCTTCAGGCCTAATGTGCTCTTTTTGCTCAGAGGAAGAGTGAAAGAAAGCTTTAAGTTGGAAAGAGGTTTTTAGATGCAGTGACTGACCTAGAAGAAGCGTTGTAAGAAGTCTGAAGGTTCCTAGAAAAGGAATGAGAGAGGGAGACTACTGGATAAACTATAACAAGACCAGGTAGGGAGAAAGGCTTCTTGTTTATTGTGAAAACGAGAGATAAAACCATATGGAACTTGGATGGAATAAAAGTTTTTGAGACGGAGTGGAGCTGTGTGATGCAAGATGGGGTGGGGAATATCTCTTTATTATCCCAGGAGAGCTATTTGGGATGCACAAAATCTGGGTGAGGGGGTCTGGCTTGTAGACTTGGTTTGGAAGCAACAGGCCAGCACCCAAAGGGGAGGGAGGTAGTAACCCTTTGGCACAGTTTCTTGATTAACTGAACTGAGCTTACCATAAGCCTTGTATGTATCTAGCTTATGGAAAAAGACAAAGCTAGTTGTGATTTTGAAGCACTGGTTCTTAGCTGAGCTGTGGTTTAAGCATTCCTTCTCCATATTGTAAGGAATTTGATTAAATACTGGAATTATTTTTGTATTTACACCTATTATTTATAATTTAATAGGCTAGTTATAATGTGATGATATGACTGAACTCCTAGAGTTTTCCAGGAACTGCAGGAGTCAGTGATACAAAGTAGGAATTAATATAAGGACATGAGGCTAGATTTTTGAAAGTATTAGGCAGGAAAACATTCTTGAAAATCTGACTTCTTTTAATCTTTATTTTCAAACACTGAAATAACTTTGAAAAATGGTTTTAAAATATTCCATTGCTACACTGGAAGTTGAAAATAAAATGAAATTTTAGTGTACCGTCAAATTGAATGTCTCATGAGAAAATATGTTGTACAGAAAAGGTAATTTTTAGACGACTTTTCATGTATGTTCAGCAACTTTCAGCTGTGTGTTATCTTGGTTACAAAAATGTATGTGTAGTGACCTGCTTGCTCATGGCTCCTTCAGGAGAAAATTATGATGAGAAGGCAGATTCTTGTTCAGTTCTGTCGCCAGGATCCCTCGGCATCTGTCGCCAGGATCCCTCAGCACGTGAGGTCTACTGCCTGCCTGGAGCGAAGATTCGGGATGTGAAGGGGATGCTCCAGTCCATCATCCAGCCCGCCGATTATTACCCCATGGTCCTT
>JAGPOW010001918.1:42030211-42044444 GCA_030014935.1 Caiman crocodilus | reverse complement strand
GTCATCTGACCCCGGTGCTCTTTCCTGCCAAGGCAGGGGGTCGGACTAGATGATCTGCCCAGGTCCCTTCCGACTCTAGACACTATGAAACTATGAATAGGCATGTTGAAGAAATACAAGATTTTACCCTATAGAAAAATTTCTGATGAAAAACAGAAGTAGTAATTTGACTCATTTAGAGAGAGTCCCTATGTCTGAATATAGGCCCTTAGCATTCCTCTTATTTCTATTTTGTTTGAAGTGCAATGATTCATCTCTCTCTGCATCACTTAAGACTATGAAGTCTGACCTTTTGTTCTTTTTGTTTGTCTGTTCGGGTTTTTTTTATCATTTTAGTTTCAAGTTCTGGCAACCATATGTTTTTCTCAGCTGAAACGGGTATAATGTGTTACAGCTGGAGAGCTTATGAAAAAATAATTTCTGACTTGGATCATTTGAAGTGTATAGGATTCATGACTTTGTATAGACCATTTTTTTTTTCAGATTAATCTCTTTGTCAAATCATGAAAGAGACGGTGTTAAATCTGCGATAATGGCATGTAGTTACTGTGATAAGGCAGCTGTGCTGGTGAACTTAAGGTATTTTAACCCATATGTTGTGCTGAAAGTCTGTTTTCCATTTCCTTGATAGGCTTACTTGGAGTATGTCTTGAAGTTTGAAATTGGTGCTGAATTTCACACTGCTGTTCTTTCTTCTCCTCTTTTTAAACTCTCAAAATAAACCTGTAAATGTTGGAGTCAAAAGTGTAACTTTTTTCTCTTGGCAGTCTTGGAAGAGTATTGCTGAAAGAAGACTGAAATGTGGTAACTCTTCTTCATCCCTTTATCATGCCAGAAGTAAAAGCAAGCCTTGGGAAGTGCAATGGCTGCAGATAACAATCAGCAATAACTCAGTGTGAAATATTGTGATGAATGATGCTGATCTAGAATTACTAAATGATAAAAACTGTCATAGGTCAGGTTGACCCTGATGGGCTGGCCCCATCTACTGTAGTTTTAAGTAACAGCAAATGATAGCAGTTACTGCATGTGGTTAGATGACGGAAGGGACATGGAATAGTGTTTAAGCTGAATGGGGGAAGAACAAACTTCCTAATGGCAGTCAAACAAACAAACAAACCAGCACTGCATTTTTTTTTGTATTGTCCTCTCTTTTCAGCAGTCTCCTGGTGATTTCTATGGAGCTAGCTAACTGAGCTGGAGTGAGAAAACAATACAATCAGGACCAGATTTTAAAAAGCAGGTATTTTAAGTTAAACCCACAAAACTGGTGCATGCACTCTTTATAGCTGCAGATCCTCTACATGCTCATGCACAAAGTTATACCAGCTCAAGCATGTAGTTAATGCTGCTATTTCTAAGGTGCATGTACCAACTGATCCTTAAGAATTTGTGACTCTGTGGCATCGAACCAAGTGCTGTTCTTCCTCCTACAGTCATTAACTGTCAATTAGTCATGCATTTGATTACCATGATTTTAAATTAAAGAAGGAACAGTTTTTTCTTATCAAAATAATAAGTTATTTGTGATTTTCTGAAACACTGTTTTAATTGTGAGCCAGTCAGCACTATAAGATAAATGGATTTTTTTTTTTAAAAAATGAGCCACCACCAGGTTACAAGTAGTTCACAATAGTTGTTACCTCTGCTCAGGTATCAGGGATGGTGTGATGAGAGCGGGGCAGGGCTTCCTGCCAGCACCAGTTTATTTTCCAGTCAGCCCCTGCTCCCCACAGAGCAGCCCATAGTCCCAAGAAGGTCTAACACAACTGATTTAACTATTTATACTTTATTTACAAAACAAGAATAATAGGAAAGGCTAATAACAAGTGAAAAATGGCAAAACCAACCAGAATGCATTAGTCAACCCTTGACTCAAGACCCACAGGTAGGTTAACTGCCAGCTTTCAGCCACTGCTGAGATGCTACAGCAAGGAAGCAGGGTGCACATTTCCAGCAGCTCCAACAGACTTCCCAATAAGCGACAGACTGCAACAGTGTAATCTGCAACATATTCTGGTTTGCAGCAATCAAATTGGATCAAACCCCAACCCCCCCAAGAAGGGTGAAGAGTGACCCTCCATGGCCACCAAAAAGACAAGCAACTGAGTAGGCTCCTGCAGCAATCAGCATGATCCAAGCACAAAGCTCAGGGGCTCCATCCGATGACGTCCAGATGCAGAATAAGGGACAGGACTGAGTCCCTTCTGGGGCAGTCAGTGGCAGAGGGTCAGCAGCACGGGCAGCTCCCAGGGGTTGCTGCTCTAAACCCCTGCTCCAGATGACTCGCAGCTTGTCAAATCTTGCTCTGAGCGCCTGCCTGCACCCTGAGCTCCCGGGGACTCATCCTCGTGAACTGATGCTCCTGAGGATCCCAGTGACTTGCCTGCTACTGTTCCACTTCCCCAGGAAGGTAAGGGGTTTCCTCAACTCACTGGCCCAGCTCCCTGCTCCAGGTAAGAATGCCACCTACGCTCCTGGCCACTGCTTCTCCACAGTGGAGCAGGGGGCCCGACTGCCACCCCTAGCCTCTGGGACGCCCAGCATGTCCAGCACACTGTGATGGGGACTTGGGGCACCAGCTCTCTGCCCCAAGCCCTGGCTGCTGCTCCCTCTGCTGCAGGGCTGGAGGCACAGCAGACTGCCGCTGCCACCTTCTCCCAGGGCCCTGGAGGCTCTTTAGAAGCATCTCTCTGTTCCCTCTGCTGGGTCAGCTCACCCCAGCTCTTAGGCCTCCTACATCATTCCCTGGAGTCACTGTCAGCAGCCCCCTCCATGTCACTTCGACTGCTGCCTTTATCCCCTCTGGCAGTCTCTCCCTGGCTTGTAAACTGGCCAGCCAGGGCTCAGGGTAGCTGGCCCACAACCCTGGTCACCTCCCTTCCATGTGAATGAGGGGATTGAAAACACCTTCTTTAGACTTGCTTCTCCTTTTCCACAGGGCAGGGCTCCCCTGCTCCACCCTTGGGGTTGCTCAGAGTTCACCAGCTCTGGTTCTAGCCCAGGGTAAGTATCTCAAGCCTATCTGGTGAGCCCACATTGGCAGTCTGTTACATATTGTAAGTTATTGCTTATAGTTAGCCTCCCTTCTGTTTCCTGTTCAGGTTCCTAAACTCCAACTATATGTTACAAGAGCGTGACTTCCATAGCTGGGCATGTTTTTTTAAAAAAAAAACAACAACAAAAAAGTTCAAATAGTACCTTTGTCTTCAAGTAGTCCCTGGTAGCATTCACATGGAATAGCTGCACTTTAAAGTTGTGAGTGCAGGTGATTGAATTTGTGATTTGTTCAAAGTGAATTCTTGTTCTTGGCTGTCCTCCCCTGGAAACGTTCTTGCCTTTGGCAACATAAAATCAGTTAGTGAAGGGACTTTTGCTGCTATCCAGAAATAATGCGCACAGTATTAATTGCTGAAAATAAGGCAGTTTTACACACAGTGCAGTTTGCCTAAAAGAAGTTTCTCAATACTAGTAGCATCCTGAATGCTGCGTGCAGTGAATGATTTGGTAATAATTTTTTTTTTTTTCCCCCACAGGGATGTCATAAAATTTACAGATTTATGTTTGTGTAGGGAGCCACTATATTGAGAGAAAATCCAGACTCTGAAAATGCTAGAAATCCTGTATTGGAGGCCTGTCACTAACTTAATAAGCTATATCACGTCATGATGTTCATAGAATAATGTATGTATGTATGGTAGCACTTTATCCATACCATGCCATGCCATGCCCCATGCTTGTTACCTGTCATACAGTCACCTTGGACAGTGTGTTCCAGAATCCAGTACACCTCACTTCTAGGAAATATTTCCTACTGGCCAGCCATTTGGCACACTTTTCCCATTGCAGCTAGTGATGATGTCCTGGTTGCATTGCACCATTCTCACTCAGGGTCTTGCACCTATCATATTCTAAGGTCCTTCAAGCCTGCCGTTAGAACTATCTGTGCAAGTCAGAGCATGCTTCAAAATATTAAGGGAACAAATGTTTTAAGCACGCATTAATATTTTATACTTCTAGAATCTGTTTCTTGTAAGAATATAAACAGTATTGAATTTAGCTTCCACCACTTCCTTAGAGACAGGTCAGCATTGGGAATGACTGAACATAGTCCATTGTGAATATATCTCTCCTTCTAGATCAGAACATTTTTGGGCAGAGTGCCAAAACCACCAACAACCTCGACTTATAAGATATTAGCATGCCAGGGTGGATGGTGGAGGAATCACAAGGGCCCCAATCTTTGTTATAGCACTGCAGCTCTGGCCCCTTCCCTGTCATCCACCACAAGGTACGTGTCAAGCAAACTGTCTTCACATGTCACACTCTAGGACCCTTGCTCAGGGTTGCCTACCCCTGTTCTAGATGAACTGAGTTAGTGTTCAGCTGTAAGCAAGACACCAGTGCAATAACCATTAATATAGAAATCTATATGCCCAAAGTGATTGTCATGCAAGACAACTCACATTCCTTCAGATATTGGTTAGATGTGTGTGATTTTTTTCTTTCAAACTGATTTAGCTCTCCAATATTAAACAACTTTATTCAAATTCATATTTTTATCTACTTTACATATTTGGAGAATATATACTAAATGACATAGTCTGGCCTTAATTAGGGGAATTCTGGTATGTAGAGAGAGTTCTGCAATACAACAAGAGGCTATGTTTTCCAGCTGAAATGGATTTGAGCTAACCAAAAAAATCCAGCCTCTTGGGTACTACTGGATCGAATGTTATACCTAGTTTATCCCATTAATTAAAATTGAGGTAATTGGCTTCTTATAGATGGAGCTGTATAGTTCAGTTGGTAGGGCAACTGACTATAAACAGGAAGGGCTTGTTCAATACCAGGTGAGGGTAGTGGGTTTTGTACTAATTGTTTCCACTTCTAGCATAGCCTTGAGGCCCATACAGTCTCTTACCGGATAAATACCAAGAACCCCCTGGAGATAAAAGTGGGTAGGATATGGTGCTCGCCACATCACTCCTTTCTCATGCTCAGTGACCCATAAATCGGGCATTTTTTACCTTTTCTTATTCATATTATAACACGTAACAAAAGGTAATGACAAATCCAAATGACCCATGCATAGTTATGTGTGTAGGACTTAATAGGGTCAGTTTGTTTGAACATATTACAACCATTTTTCTTTGTCTTCCCTTTTTGGTTCCATGCCTTCCCTGACAGAATCCACTCCCATCTTCAATTCAGTCCTTTATTCATAGTCTTGCAATACTCTCCTTGGTTCCTTAGCACTCTTAGATATGCGTTGCTTTTTCACACCTCCTGAAGCTGCCTTGACCTTTCCTGAACAAATTTTATCTGCCATGAATGAGCTTTGAGCAAGAAGGGCAGATACACTTTTCTGAGTCCTACCCTATTTGTACTGTGCTCTGAAATGTGTAGATCAGGTATCAACTGTACAACACACTGCATGTATTGTGTGACCAAACATGCTGTCTTTCAGCATTATTGACTGAAGGGCAAGAGTTAAAAGAAGGGAATGGGAAGGAAAAATATGCATCTTTACCATGGATAGTCTCTTCCAGCTTAGTCGCATGTTACCTGCTTGAGTCAGTGGCCTGTTGTGCAGCAGAGGGAGCACATATGTTGTATAACTGTAGGATAGTTCAAGTATTATTTAAACAAATTTTCAATTAATTCCAGAGCCTTAGAGTCTCGCATAAGCACAGTGATGATTAAAATAAATATCTGCATAGTCCTGGCAGGTAAAATATGTGATACTTAACTACCCTGCTAGAAGCCAGGTCTGAATTCCTCCATTAAAAATGTCAGAACTATCCTTGGCATGTAAAAATATAGGACCTTGTATTTGTAGGTGTAAAAGTAAGAGGGACAGATGTAATCTGGAAATGTAAATTTGCTTGTAGTTCTGAGAGATCCATGCCAACTATGTCACCAACCCATGTTAACAAAGGAAGCATGTTATTTGTTCTTTGCAAAATTCTCTTATGTAAAAAACAAACAAACTCTGAATTTTCATATTAAAAACCCAAAATCTGCATTTTCCCACAATTGAAATGAAATGCCTCTGTGTGTGTGTGTGTGTGTGTGTGTGTGTGTATGTGTGAGTGTATATATAGGTATCAGTTGAACACAAAGTTTTATTGCTGTATTTACAATTTTTAAAGCCATCTGATAGCCTACTAGTGCCTCAATCACTATAATAAAATTAATTCTAAATACCTATACATTTTGGCATTTTAATTTGGGGTTATCATGGAAAATCAGAGCTTCCCCTGCCCCCTTCGCCCACCAGGACACCAGTCCAGCTGTAGCCGTCCCCCACCTCCACTGTTTTGTGGTGCTGAGCAGCCCTGATATACTGATTGGTGCCAGTGCCCCTCATTCCCAGCCCCCTGACCCTCTTGGTGCCTCTCACTCCCCACCCATAGCCCCCCACAGCCCCAGCCCTGCCAGTGGGGGCCCCCAGCTGCCAGGGCTAGAGGTGAGGGACCTGACTCTGCAGCTCCCTGCCCTCACCCAGCAGTGTTTGAGCCCTGGTTGCCACCCATAGGAATTGGTGACTGCCGCAGCCAGGGCAAAGCGTGAAGCCTGGCTCCCTCTCCATTATGGGTGGCACGACCCGAGTGGAGGGCAGGGACATGCAGATGTGGGCTCGGGGCTCCCCACTGTGCTGCACTCCCCTGGGGCTTTGCTGACCCAGCAGGTAGGACCCAGCACACCAGAGCAGGGTGGGGAAGCTTGGTGCCATTGCCAGGAGCCATGTGCTACCATGGCAAGGCACCCGCTGCCTGCCAGTAGCAGTGGGGGGTACAAATCTTTGCTGCCACCCTTGTTGCTGTGGGGTGAGCAAGGGGCATCTCACCATGATGGCATGGGGCTCCCAGCAGTGGCATCAAGCATCCTCACTTTACCCTGCTGTGCCAGGTCCTGCCTGTTCGGCCATGGAGGCCCCAGGGAGAAGGGCAGCAGGGCAGGAAGCTCCAAGCCCACAGTGGGCAGCCCACATTGACCCCTGCCCTGCAAATAAATCTGAGGAGTGCACAGTGACAGGTAGCTAGTTCCCCTGCTGCCCCCCAGACAAGCTGCCCGCAGTTTTGTCCTGATCTGCACCTGGGTTCTGAGGGTGCACATTTCTACTCCAGCCCCAGCTGCCATGCACTGCTCTGGCTGGGGAGCCATCCCAGCACTAGACCTGCCTAACTCTCTCCCTCACTGCGGGGCTCAGTTCCCCTCTCCCAGACTTGTGGGCTTGTGTGGGGAGTTGTGGGAGATGCTTTCCATACTGTCTGGCTGCCACATGCATATGTGCATGTGCACATGATGCCTACCCCCCTCCCCGGGCCTCATGCAAGCTGGAACTCTGCCAGAGGAAACCTGCCATTTCTCATGTTTTTCTCCTTTCAAAGGAGAAATTCTGCATTTTTCCATGGGAAATGGAAAACCCGGGTCCCTGATTATTAGGATCTAAATGCTAGAATGTGTCATCAAGGGCTGCTTGTTAACAGATTCTCAGAGACAAAGCAATGTTCACTCCACCATACTAAGATGGTTGACTGAAAGGGTAGGCTTCTCCTCTGCTTTTGTTTGCTTTTAAGAGTTTTTCTACATTCTCTTTGCACAGGAATAAATAATTGCACCAGATGAATCAGGTCGTGTATCTTTAGTAACATCTATTGTGCACAATGCAGTGTCAAACATGTATGTAAGCTACTGCTGAATGAACTACCTAGGACACTTCAAGTGATATCAGGTAGTCCATCTGGGATAACTTTCCTTGCTTCCTAGTAGTGCAGGTGACAGTAGTTCTTGAATAACTCCAGTACTCAAGAGAGCCATTTTGAGTATGTCTATGTAATATTCATACAAATGTTGACAGTGGTCTGGAGACCAGTGTAGGAAGTTGGTGCAAGGTAGGTGATAGCAGGGTTCTGAGGGTTCTTTATTCATATTGTACAAGTTGTGATACAAAAAGGGCAAAGTGGAGAGCAGCGTGGAGAATGGCTTTCTGTAGGTGTGTTTCTTCAGTGTTTTCGGTTTAGGCTCCACTGCATCCACACTCAGCAGCTCCCTTCCCCTCTCCCCCCACTCTCTCTACTGCCTCTAATTTGTGATGGATGCTGACACTGTCTCAGCTCCATGAACCTCCCCCAAGAAGTTTTGCATCTGCCAGGGAGTGCACTCCACAATTTAGGAAACGGTGCTGTACATTATCAGCCTACAGTGCCCTTATTTTTTTCCTTTCCTCTTCTAGTTGTTTTTGTGTCACCTGCACAGGACCACGGGGATTGAGTGCACACACATTACTTGCTCCCTTCCCTGAAGTCCCAGGAATTTTTCATCTCCCAGGAAACCACAGGTGTTTTCCATTTATGAATAGCCAGCCCAGTGTAGTACCATACTTAAGAGAGGAGAGGCTTGGGCAATTGTAGAGAAAGCTGGGATCATAGAGCTACACAGAACAGGTGTTTCATGGCATTACTCGACTTATTCAGGAGTTTTTTCAATGGTATCTGTTCTACACGTTTAAATTCTGTCCTCCTCCTATGTACCTTTGTGACTGTGTCATTCATAGCCTTCTTTCTTTTTCCTCTTTGCTGTACTGTCTCTGTGCTCAGGCTCTGGTTCATAGACAAATTTTGGTGTGGGATTACCCCTTTCCACCTTAATTGAAAGAAATTAATCTCTCCCCACACCTTGTTTTGTCATGAAGATAAGGTCAGTCTTTGCAACATTTTTTTGGTAGGCCTATCTCTCTTTTATATGTGAACTTGATTGCTCAGGAGTTGCAGGGGCATAATTAACTCACAGAGAACTCTACACAGCATGATGGACTTACTGTACAATGCTGCATTTAAAAATGAAATAGCCAGCTGGACTTTCAGTTTAATTCGTGTTGTGTAGCATGTAGTTCATGGCAAGGCCTCAGCTACCAGTGTTGGCTACAAATAACGGGACAATACAAGCAGAACGAAGTGTCTGGGAATTTTCTGAATGGAAAAAACGATGGCATTCGAAGACAGCAGAGAGTTCCATCAATTATGCAACAACAGGTTAAGAGGTTAGTGCTGTACTGCAAATAGATCAGTTTAGAGTAGACTAGCAAAGTCTGTTCTCTCTCCTGTTCTCTCAGTCCTCTATCAGTGAGGGTAATACCCATTTTATCTGCATGGGTACTGTAAGCAATAACAGGGCATTGTGCCAGAAGTCAGTGGATACCCAAGGACATTTTTTCTAAAGGAAGGACCAAGCTCCCAAGTAAAATGGTGATTTGAGGCTACTAAGAACTGTCCTACGTAGTGTTACATGATTCATAGGCTGCACTATAACCAGGCTTAGCAAAGTCTCAAAATGTTAAAATATGAACAATGCTTTTGAAGTAAATATGTAAATAATAAACAAGATGTCATGCATTCACAAGAAACCTCCTCTTTAAGATTAGACTACTTCCTAATAAGCATGTGACTTTGCAACTTCAGGGTATGAAAACCAAATTAAGTTACTGAAGGTAA
This sequence comes from Caiman crocodilus, assembly GCA_030014935.1. Classification (NCBI taxonomy): domain Eukaryota; kingdom Metazoa; phylum Chordata; order Crocodylia; family Alligatoridae; genus Caiman; species Caiman crocodilus. Next base: position 42,034,944 of record JAGPOW010001918.1, on the reverse strand, counting down.
GATGGGGTTAGAACTTTCAGCATGTTAACTATTCCATGATAAATGCCTGTGGGCATGCTTTTAATTTGTAATAAATGGAAGTAGAGCAAACTACTTTGCCTTTACCATGATCTAAGCGTGTACATATAGGCAGTTCCCCCTGGAGTTGATAATGCTGTAAATTCCCACTGCAGCTTATCTCATAGCTACTTATTTGTGTATCCATATTCATAGCAGGAATTACAAATTTATAGTGAAAGACCTTGTGTTTGGCAATGATCTGGATACATATGTGACTGGGGATGCTTGGAGATTGCATATCTGCAGTAGCTCATACATAGCTTCTATCCTTATCCCTAGTCAATCACATCCTAATGAATACAGAGTAGTTCTCAGTTGTGATTGTCTGAGCCACGTATGAAGAAATCTGTCCTCCTTCATGTTTAGTGTTTCATATGAAGTACTAACAGTTTGGCAGCTAGCACTTCCCCTCTCTGCAGGAACATTTGGGAATCCACCTTTGAACAGTTTCTGAGAATCCTCCCTGGATTTCCAGTGTAAGAGCTTGCTTTCTCTGGTTAACTGTGAGGTGACTGTTTGCCAGAGTCAGATCCCAAGATTGCTTACTGAGAACCTTCTCTTCCCCTCTAAATCAGGTCCCTACATAATAAAATAGGTTTGTGGGAGGTAAGGGATCACTGCTTAGCACGCTAGAAACCACCTCATTGAACTCCATGTTGCATGGGTACAAAGTTGGTGAAACCATAAGAAGTGGGGATAAGAAACAGAGTGAAGACAAACACAAGTAAATACCTTTTAATGAGTAAAATAAGTCATACAGAAGTAGCCAACCAGGCAACAATAAAAAGTATTTTATACTAATGCTGGAAGTCTAAGATCAAAGGTGGGGGAACTTGAATGCTTAGCAGTAAGTGATGATATTGATGTATAACATATATTTCTGAAGGAGATGGAGGAATGTGGAAAATCAATGGTATGCTATAATACCAGGATACAAATTATACAGGAATGATAGAGTAGGTCATGCTGGTGGCAGGGTGGCACTCTATATCAAAGACTATATCGAATCAAATAGGGTAGATTTTTCTACTGATAAGAGGGGTATCATAGAATCTTTGAGGATGGAAATCAATAGATGGCTTCAATAGAAAAAAGTACATCTACAGATATAGTATCAACCCGATCAACCAGAATGGCAGCAGTGAGCTAGAAATGTTAAGGGAGCTGAGAGAGGTTGCAACGGCAGATAACACAGTAATAACTGGGGACTTCAACTATTCACAGAGTGGGTCAATCTAACATCAGACTGGAATACAAAGACTAAAGTTTTTTTGATGTTATGAAAGACTAGTTCCTGGAGCAGTTAGTCCTGGGACCTCCAAGAGGAAAGGTCATTCTTAACTTAATCTTAAGTAATGCACAGGATTTGGTGCACAGGGTAAACGTGCTGAGCTGCTCTGCAATAGGGACTATGATGCAGTTGAGTTTGACATCTATGTAGGAGGGGAGATAACAAAATCTATCACAGTAGCCTTTAAGTTTATAAATGGAGACTACACCAAAATGAGGAAGATAGTTTGGCAGAAGTTAAAAGGGGTTTCAAGAGGTGAGGAACTTACAAGCTGCGTGGAAGTTGCTTCAGAACATCATATTAGAGGCACAGAACAAATGCATACCGCAAATTAATTTTAAAAATGGAAAAAGAAAGCCAGCATGGTTTAATGACAAAGTTGAAGAGGCAATAAGCAGAAAAAAGGCTCCATTCAAAAAGTAGAAGTTGGATCCTAATGAGGAAAATAAGAGTATAAACAATGGCAAATCAAATATAAAACTGTAATAAAGCTGAGGAGAAACTTGCTAGAGACAGAAAAGGTAACAGTAAAATTTTCTGTAAGTACATTAGAAGCTGAAACCTACCAGAGAATCAGTTGGGCCGTTAGATGATCAGGGTGTAAAAAGGGTGCTAACGGTTGACAGAGCTAATGTTGAGAAACAAATTGCATTCTTTGTATTTGTTTTCACTGTGGAAGATAGCATTTCCCTATCACCAGACCCACTCCTCTTTAGGGCTGTCAGTGGAGCTGACCCAAACTGAGATTTCAATAAATTGGGGGGGTAGGGTGGGAGCAGGTCTCTGCAGAGTCCCCCTTGTGGCTGGAATGGCTTTTGGTAGGGAACCCTGCTTCTTCCACTTCTGTGTTGGGACCATAGGACATGCTGGGGTCTGTGACAGGTATGGTTTCAATGGGATGGGACCGGAGGAGATGGTGATAATGGTCACCTCCCCAGAGCCGTTGGGAAGAGACTCTTCTCATTAATACCTACTAGTGTGAGTCCCAGGTGGTCTGAGGGGGGAGGGCTTTGTTGCCAGATGCACCCCAGGGGTGGCTATGGCCAGAGCCTCCATGTCTGCAGTGGTGGGAGTGCAGATCTTGGCTGGTGGAGTTGGGGGTCTCTTCCATGGGTGGTTCTACTGCAGGACAGCTGTCCTGCCCTGGGCCTTCCTCTGTGGTTGTATTATGGATAACTTTTTAATTTTTTTATGGGGGTGTGATTCCTGGAGCAGCTTAGGACACATAGGCATGACGTCAATGTCAGCCCCTCTTACGTGGTAGGAGAGGGGCCTCCTCCATATCCAAGGGCCTGAGCTGCACTTGGTTCTTATGTTTGACCTAGTTCTGGATATCAGATCACTGTGTATAAGGAATGAGCACGCACCCACCCAGCCTTGTGGTGGTCTGGGGCCCTGGGATTGGTGTGGACCTGTGAGGGGGTAACAGTGTTGGTGGTGGGGGTAGGGGGCCCCCCTCACAACCCTCTGCCATGGGAGCCTACCACTGGTTGTGGCATGGAGTGTCCTGAGCTTATGTGGGAGGGAGGGTAGTTGCTGGGGCCAGGGTGCCAAGGGTACTGATGGTGATGGCACCCATCTCCTCAGTGGGGTCCTGTGGTGCCCCCTGTTGCTGGTTGAAGGGGCAGTCTTGGAAGAGATACTCTGGTGCTTGCCATCAGAAGCATCTCACTTCACCTGCCATATAGAAAACCTTGCTGGGGAACCCTGGAAATAGGACCATAAAGGACCTCCCCCCACCTCTATCTCCATTGCCAGCTGGATGATCGTATGGTGATAAAAGGATTGGATGTGGTGGAGGGGGGGTCATGACACCCCAGAGGGAGGGCGATGACTGGGGCAGAGGACTCTCCCCAGGCCTTGAAGGAAAGACATGAAGGTACAGTTAGGAAGTTAGTGGAGGACAGGGCTGAGGACCACCTGGGTCCTCAGCTTTTCCAGGGGCTCAAGAGGGACACTCACTGCAGCAAAACCCCCAGTTTTTTTTTCTATTTTGTATTTATTTTAAACTGCATCCCCTCCCCTTCCCCAACCATTTCTGACATTTTTTTCTCCCTCTCTATTCCCTATAGATAAGTATAAGTGAGCAAAGATGTAGGATAAGCTTTAACATTTTATTTTAGGTATTAAGTTTTATTTTTCTCTCTCCTCTTTGCAAATAAGTACCCTGCTATTTTGATATCCACTGTTTTTGTATTGATTTTTTTTAACTGCTTTTATATTGTGTGATTACTGTTTTAGGCCTATATATGTAAGTTAGCATAAGTCATGTCAAGTTTCTATCTTATCCCTATGCCTGGTTGTGTAACCTATGATTTGCACCAACCCCTCCTATGTAACTTGGTTCCTGAATGAATGGGGGTGAATGAGGGTGCTTGAGAGACAATGGCAGTAGGTCTAAATCAGCTCCCCCTGAATGACCGAACTATCAACACCAATACCTTGGGCCAACAACTCAGCCCTTGGAACCACCCTCAGCATTCAAGCAACAAAAGGTGAGGCAATCCACCATTGTGCCAAGGCTGTACATGCTCAGTAAGAACACCTAAAACCCTCTGGAACAGGACTGACATTGCCTGGACAGGCCCTCCCCATAGGAGATCATAGGTAGTCTGCCCCATAAAACGGGTAGTAAAGACTGATTCCTTGGGACACCCTCTCCATGTGGACCAGCACCATGCCACACCACCTATCCACCCAGAGGCCCTGCTGATGACCCCCTTCTGGACAGCACCTACTGGACTAGGACCCCTTTCCAGCCTGGATAGGTAGCTATCACTCCCCACCCCATCTTTAACCAAGGACTTGGACTCTGCTTCTCTTCCCCACCTGGACTCCAACCCTTCTACTGAGTCTCTTTCTCCTGCTGCCATTGAGTGTGTGTGTGTGTGTGTGTATGTGTGTGAACCAGTAACTTCATGGAGCTGTGTAGCATGTTGTCTATTTAATAAATCTGTTATTTGGACCCCTGAATTGGGTTTTGCTTTACTATGGTTAAGCTCTGCTCCAGTCTCTGCTGCTTGCCTGTCTAATTTCTGTCTCATTTTTCCTGCTCCTGCTTCTGGCTCACTGCCACCTCCAACACCTGTCCTGAGCTCTTCTCTGCCTCCAAACCCCTTATTTCTTTGCCACTGCTTATCCCCACTGCCTTTTCCCCTGAGCAACCAGGTTTCTGCCTCAGTTTCTGTCCTGGCTGTCTCCACCTTGCCACCACTTATCTGCACCTCCCCTCCACCCCCAATATCTCAGCTGTCTGCCTCAGTTTCCAGCCCCAAGCTCCCAGGTTTCTGTCTGTCTCTTTCCTGGTTGTCTCTGTTTTGCCACCAGGCTTCCCCCCCCCCCCCCGGCCCAGGTGCTCCAGTGACCTTGAGTAACCCCAGGG
>JAGPOW010001918.1:41958333-42030111 GCA_030014935.1 Caiman crocodilus | reverse complement strand
CGCTCTTCCGATCTGGCCCAGGTGCTCCAGTGACCTTGAGTAACCCCAGGGCCACTTGATCTTAAATAAATCCAAGCCTCAGTTCCTCAGCCAGCTTCTCTCTAGCCCACCGGTTCTAATCCTGGTTCTGGCAACTTTCACTCCCTACGCTTTAACACTCTCTCTCTCTCACTTTAACCTTCCCCTAAGTATCCCAGGTACCCCAAGCATACACATACATACTGTACCATCCAAGTTAGGAACTTATCTGTGTGTATGTGTAGGTGGGATGTATGTGTGTAAACTGGTGAGTGTGTATGTATATATGTCATTGTGTGCATGATACACAAATTAGTGATCTCTGTATGTGTACTGAGTGTGCAGGTATGGATAATTGATTTTTGTCTAACTTTTGGGGTGTATGTGCTTGAATTGGTGATGGGTATGCATGTGCCTAAGCTGGTTTGGATGTGTATGTGCCTGAGTTGGTAGTGTGTGTGTATGCACCTAATAGATTTGTGTGTTTGTATATGTGCAATTGTGTCACGCCCTCCTGTCTAACAGCACAATATTGAGATCCTGAGCGTTCGCCTGACCCCACAGGGCAGCACCACCTCTATTGTGACTCCTTTCTCTACCACCTCCTGCATGATGGCCTCCATGGCAAGAAAGAACACCCCTTTGTCATGGTGCCTGGAGACTACCATGATCTTTGGGGCCCCCACTGCCCAAGCCACTGGCCACATGTATGTTTCATAAAGGGTGTACTCTTTCTTGGGCACATAGCAGCCTGAGGGGGCTCCAGTTGCTGAAAGTGGTGTGGGTTGAGGGGATGGAGGGCCCAGGCTCTGAGGCTGCAGGTTTCCCTGTGGCTTGCTGGGTGTAGCTCTGGCCAGTGGGCTAAGCAGCCAGGTTTGCAGAGCTGGGGGAAGGCTGAGTAGATGGTTATATAGCATATACAAAACCGTGAGAGAGAGGTAGTGGATCACAGTAGGGATAGACACAGGGATGCCGCTGGAGCAACTAGTAGTAAAGCAGAGGTGGTGTTTGCTGGTGGGGGAGGCCCAGTGGCAGTGTGGGGTCCCCTTGTTGCTGCAAGTGGAAGCAGAAGGCCTCCTCTCTCAGAGGTGGTGATGGTAGAGAGAGCATGAGCCTGGGGTATCTCAGCAGAGCTTTTCTGCTGCTCCTGGGCCCAGCAGCTCCAGCAGCAGCCAGGGGGAAGTACTGAAGCCTCTAGGTGGACAAAGGATACTAGGCAAGACAGACCTATGGTCTGACTTAGTAAATGACAGTTCTTATGTTTTATGGTATATTACCAGCTCTTGGGCTCATGTTCCTAGATTTGTGGTAGTTTGTATTGCTCCTGGCACTGAAGTTCATTCCTGTAAATGCCCAGATGAGGTTGGCTTGACATGGAATATTCACTGAGAAAATGCCTGCTACTATGGTTCAATTCATAATGCTGTACTTTAACTGCAATTTGTACATGCTCCTTTGACCAGTCAACTATACAAGGGAAGCCAGTTCTCTGTTTGGTAGACCAATGATTAACTATCTGCTGGCAGTCCAGAGTGGCCCATGAAAAATATTCATGAATAAATGCCTGACAAGGTGATATCAAGTATCTTTCCAGAAATAGAGGGCAAAGGAGAAGTGTGCAAGAAGGGCCAGAAAGTACAGTAACAGGGGATTGTGGAAATGACTGTGGAGGATTCCTTAGTTTAGCCCTGGTCCTCACAATTACATAGTGGCTAGGTAGAGGAATCCATAGTAGCAATTCCAGTGATAAATCCAGAACTGGAACACATGGGTTGTATTTGTTCTGACACAAGTAGAAGGGCTTTAAATGTCCTATGTATGTGCTTGTGTGCATCAAGTGCATAATCCCAAAACTCAGTGCGTCTGTGCTGCAAGGTAGTTACTTGTGATGAATCCATTTTTGAGAGCAGTATATAGCATATCTAACCATCTACTCTGGACCCTTCATGCTGGAATAGACTCTTCCAGTAGGCCCAAATAGGTCTACCATTAAAGAGGCTAGGTGGAAGTCTCTAGGGAACTTGGTCTGCATAGTTTTTGTTGTTTCTAATGAGAAGCTGAAAGTTTTTTAGATGCGTATAGAATAATACTTTGTGAATAGTAAGAACTTTTGGCAAATGTTTTTCCCCACTTCTCATGGAAACTTCCATTTTCAAAAGAGTATTTTTCTTTCAAGTCTTGGTTGATCTTTTTTTTTAATTAGCAGTACTTCTAATTCTACCACCTGTTAAGACCAATACAAAACTGGGAACTGGTCCCAGAATGAAAAGAATCAGAGACTGTAAAATCCCCAGGAAAGCTTTGGAGAGAAGCATCTCCAGATATACTTATTCATTTTCTGTCAGAGCAGTGGGGCTCAGTGGCAGAGTATGAGTCCCAGTGCTCTAACATGAGAGAGAAGCTTGTCATCCCCAGGAGATCACAGTACAGTAGAGAGAGAGAAATGAGAACAGGAAACAATCATAGTTGTGTGGGGAGAGAGATGTGTATAGTGAAACGGGAGGCATTTTATTTACTTATTTTTGAGAGAGAGATTTCTCTAAAACACACATAGAATTCCTTGGAATTAGTGCTGAAATATGCCTTTTTTTGGCCTTTTGTTTTCTCTGCATTATAAGACATTTTCTAGTCTTTCCCAGAAAAATCTGAGTGGCCATTATAAATGGTTGGAAGTAATGCAATTGTGCAGAAATAAGCAAAGCTGCATATATTGATATACCATAGCTGGATGCTGTAGAAGATCAAGGAAATCGATATGAAGTGAGATCCCTGAGTAGTAAACAAGTCTGGGTAAGCATTTACTATGAAAATCTTGAAACTGGCCATTTGGTAACTTTAGGAGGAGTAGGGAGGCTGGTGATATGTCAAATCACAAAGATTTTTTTTTATAACATCCAACCAAACAAAGCACTTCACTAAGAGGTATTAAAATTCTACTTTATGATACTTTGTTAAAATCTTGTAGAGACAGCATGGCCAATTTTGTGCATGTTATTTGAAGGGAAGCAATAAGTGAACTGCATTTTCTATGTCCTTTTCTTGGGAAAATGGTTGCTGCAGTAGAGACAACAGATTGAGGTTGTAATGACAAGTCATTTAAGTGATTTAAAGAAAATCTACTGAAAGCTAAAGATTTTTGAAGTTTCTATATTTTATATAAAACGTAAACGTCAAACTACTTCCTGACTCTGCCTTTTCTCCGTAATTGTAAACGGGTTACATGGCTTCTATTTGATAAGCCATTAGTTATTAACTACAGTACTAAATTTGCCCTTGTACCAAATGACTCCAAGGGAAAAACCTGTCTGTCTAATTACAATAATAGGTCTCTAACAATTGGATTTACTTAGCTAGATGTTAATTGATCCACTTAAAACCTTCCACAAAAAAGAGTTTGTGAATGTTGCATAAGATTGCATGAAGCTAGAGGCAAAAATTAGAAGACATTTGGTGAATTAAGAGTTATGAACTGCCAAGCCCTATTGGAGAAGAACTCTTTTAAAAGAAATGTCTGAGTGGATGCTGAGCATTAAAATGAATTGCGCAAAATTTAATTGTGAATAGTCCTGTGAACTATCTGGTTACTGTGTAATCATAATTTGCACCTGAGGTGGCCTTTTAATGAATTGAAATGTGGGTTTTAAATAAAAGATCAGTCCTTATTGCTCATTGTATTCCATTTCCCTTGGGGAGAAAGGTCTGAAATTTGGCAGTGTAAAATCCATAGACTGGATAGTTAAAAGGTAGTTGCTGGCTTCTTTGCTGGTAACTTTTCACAGGAAAGGAAACAGCTGTTTTGTATTGTAATCAGAGGATCCCCAATCCTGATACAAGGTGATAACATTTTGTAAGTGGATAATCTTAAACAACTGTCTTCAAAAGGACAGCACCCAAACCAGAAAGTTAACCAAAGAAGTTCTGAGTCTTCTCTCCCCTCATTCTGGAGCTCCACTTACCTGCAGTCATCTTTGAGTAATCCTGTTAACAAACTGGACACAGGACAGAAGCATAGAGTACCTCTCTGATTGTACTTCTGTGAATTGGCAAATGGGGACATCAAACAAATGACATATAATATCAATATGCTCAGGACTAAAAATAGAGAAACCTAGGTAGGAAAACAACTGACATCATCTTCCCAAAATGTGAAAACTCTGGATTTCCAAATTCTACTGGTCCAGTGAATGTGAATCTAGGTATTGCTCCCCAAACCTTCTCTTGTGCACTGTCTTTATGCGCTGCTGTTAAAAAACCACATAAGAACTTGAGAACTCTCTAATCCAATTTGTGTGGCATTTTGCAGTGCAAGCAAAGGCCCCTGTAAAACTTCCAGTAAAATGTGTGTGGAAAAGACGTGTTTCCTTATAGTCGCATATTAATTGCCAATATGAATTGCTACTGGGCATACAGTTCAGGATGTACAGTAGAGTGGACACATAGGACTGTATTAGGACTGGAATAGGAGACAGCTGTAAAGGTGGCAGGGGTTTAAGAGACTGTAGTAAAACTTGCTTATCTGCGACTGTTATACTTGTAATAATTATAGGACACCAGCGATTAAAAGCACAGGAAGCAGTGGTGCTTCAGAACCAGCGCCTGTCATTGTCAGTTTGCAAGGTGTTTATAAATTTGTCTTTTGTTTTGGTTTTATGCTTGGGTAAGCTTTTACAAATGGAAAATCGCACAATGGCTTTGTGTAACAAACATAAGCATAGTGGATCTGACCCTTCAAAAGCCACTTGTCCTCTGCTGTTTCTGACTTCACTGGGAATTAATGGCGCTCATTGGCTTGCAGTATTTTGGTCTAAATTACTATAGATTATCAATGCACTGTCAGTATATGCACACAATGGTCTGTTTTAAATCTTTAATATTATTGCAATTAACAATATATTATTGTCAGTGTAACATGGACTTGCAACTCTCAATTCAGTATCATACTCTGCTCTTCCCCCAGTATCAGAATGCAGATAATTTGGTATGTCCTAATAAAATTATAGTTAAAGATTTAATCTTCTGCCTGGTATGAGATTTTACACAATTTCTAGCAGCTGCTTTTAAAAAGAAAAAGAAAGAAGCCATATAGTGTTATCCACTAGCTATTCTGTTCAAAATTTAAAAAGCCAAAAACAAAATCAATGTACCAAACATTGGTTAAAACCCCTAAAAAGAATTGCTCTTTGGCTATACTATCTTATTAAGCACTATTTTCCCAGATTATTGGTCCACATCCATTGTTTAACTTTTACAAACCCACAGTCTTTCACATCTGCTAGAACAGTGTTAGAAGTGAAACACTGCTTTGCTGAAGTCGGTGACTTCGTTGACTTCAATGAAACAAGGATTTCACAGTTTATTTTTGAGTCACAAAATAATTTGGATCTGATTCTCTACTAGGATTTTACAGTAAGGCCACTCAGCACTATTTTGGCTGTGAAACAGTTTACCTTAAGGCCCCTCTATATGACCATAGTTATGTAAAATGGTCTTACTGCATATGAGAAATGGGTCTGTTTTTGTACCAAAGAATCTAGTTACAGACCTTCCTTATATTTGTGTTACTGAGAAGTTAGGTGTGCATGCATGTATGACTAAGTTCTTTTAATTGTATGTACTTGGAATGATTTATTTTTAAAGAAATAGAATGATCTATATTACAGAAAGAGAACACTACACAGTTTTAACTTCATGCTGATCTAAATCTGCCCTCTAAATGCTACGGGTATACTCATGCCCAGCTTTGGTTGCAATTCTGTTCGTCTTCTTTTTTTTTTTTTTTTTAAATCTGTATCTGTAGATCAGGTTCACTGCACCTTCTTGAAGACTTGCTTACATGTGGTTCCACATGCTCTTATTTCCTGAAAAGAAAATTACTCATAAGTGCAGCATTTATACAATATGCAAACACATGCACATTGTCTCCAAAACACTTATTTGACATGCTTAACTTAAATATTTGATTGGAAATTATAGATTCAAATTAAGGCAGATATATGGAACACTATTTTACTGAATGTATGATGCAACAAGAACCAATATTGTGTATTTGGAAAGCAAGCTAACTATTTGGAAAGCAAGCTACTACAGGACTTCAGACACCTAGACATAATGGGCTAAATGTGAGGCTTTGACTGGTGGTGTATTCTCACATTTATGGATGTAGTTATTTAAATCCATCGAAAATGGTAATTTATCTGCTTTGGACGCATAAGTAGCATATTTGCCCACAATAACCAAGCAGCTGGACAATCAGCTCTACAAGCTGTATTTCATAACCAAGGTTATGTAAAACAAACAAAGACAGAAAAAAATGCCACAGAGTCATCCATAAATCTGCTCTAAATCGTGACTATACAGAAGAGGGAACCAAGAAGGATGCAATTCTGTGAACAGGACAGGGAATGGAGAACTGGCGAGCAGCCTACAAGTGAGTTGATAAGTGATATTACAGAAAAAGTTTTTTCTCTCTCTTTTTGGTGGAAGTGGATCTTCATTGTGTTGGGCAACTACTGTTGCTTTCTTGATTGTCATTTCATGGTCCATCATTGAAGACAACTTTAAAAAAATCATTTGGTGATCTTGGGGTCAAAGTAAACCTCCAGAGGAAGATTAAGGGAAGAATGATAAAAGATCCACAGGTTTTGTAGATGACAGAGTGAAGAAGTTTTGGAGAGTGAGTTCTGGATGGAACCTTTTGTAGAAATCCTTAGGTGAGCATGACAATGGAGGAATATTGGTAGTTTGAAGGCAGCAAGCAGTGTAGAGGAGGGTTGTTAACTGAGGCAGATGGTCTGGAGAGTTGGCATCTGATTTAAAGTTCAGTGGAGTTAGAGTTGCATTTTAACCTGTTTTACTTTATGGGTTTGAGAACTGTTTTACTTTGAAAGGGATCTCATGAGTGTTCCACTTGCACTAATAAAATATGTCACTAGTAAGGTGTGAATTGAACTCTGAGAGTAGTGGTGTTTTTTTCCATTGCGGGAAAAGTGACCATCAGTTGGGTCCATGGTGGTGGATAAGCACCCTGGCTATAGCAGGGTGTATGGGTTGTAATAAGCAATGAGGCATGTATAAAATTATACTAAAGTTAAAGACAAGTAAACAGTGAAGAATTTGAGATGCCTGAAGGAAAAGGAAGGTAATTTTTATTTAATTATAAATAAAATGTATTTAATTTTGTATTTAATTATAAAGGGGAGAACACTCGCATAGAGATACAGAGTCTTCAGGTAACCAGGGACAGCCCAGTAAATGAAAGAGTCAATAGGACCACTGAAAGGGGGATGAGGGTTATTTGTGTAGTGCACTCTGATTTGGGATTGATTAGGAAAGTACCCTAGATAGGAATTCACCCTAGATAGAGTCTAGGGGAGTCTTGTCATTGACTTTTCCCTTCATATGTAGGGCCCTAATTGTGTATGGTACTCTGCAGGGGTGAACTTCTGCTCCTGAGTAGAACAACACTGAAATAAGTTGATACCTTTACATATTCAAAGGGGTAGGATTGCATAAAAGAGCTTGGAAAATGTGGGCTAAGACTTAGAAACATGAGAATCTATTTCAGAATCATTAAGGAAGTAGCATCAAAGATTTCATATCAATAAAAAATGGAAACTGTAACTCTAGTACCAGTGGTTTATGATGCTGTCTGAAGTACTTGCCACATTAAGTCTAGAAAAGACAGCTATAAAAATAAATACCAGATGAGATAAATGGCCGTTCTTCCATGACTATCACTGTATGAGTTAAACCTCAGAAATACAATTTCAGCCTCTGGCAATGTGGATTTGGAGAAGATCCTGTAAGCTACAACCCTGTAAGATAGACTTCAGTAGTGGGGAAAAAGTATTAGGAAAACCTCCTGTAGGACAGAACAGAGCAGCACTACAGTCTTCTCAGTACAGTTAAAAACCGCTAGCTTGATTTCAAAAGGGGAGGTTTTTGAGAGAGTTGATAAAGCAATCTGAGGAACTGGGAGATAGTTGACAGGCCAGTTGCACACAAAAGACTAATCTAGGTCAGTCAGCTTACTGGAGTGAGCTGCTGAGATTTTAAAATGTACTAGTAAAAGGAAGCAGTTCAGTATGAATGGAAGCACTTGAACTGCAAGTGCCAGGTTTGGGACTCATTTTTTCCCATATAGATATATATAACCAAGCAGTAAGGTTATGAAATCTGCTGCTGGTTTATAAAAAGAAATAAATAAAAACATGATAGAAGCAGTCAATACAAAATAAGAGTAATACAATTTGAGAGAAAGTGGAGAATGGCTAGGCAAGTATCTGTTTCAAGTCACTGTAGCAAAACAGAATCTGAAGAGAAGAAAAAAAAATCCGGACCAGGAAATGGAGAGGGAAATCAGTAGATGATAACTACTCAAGCCCATAGTATAACACTCAACACTGCAGAACTGTGCAAAGGATTAAATTAAACATTTGAACCACTGTATAAAGTTCAAATGAATCCTAGAATTATCAGAATGGGCACATCTACACATGCACTTCAGTGTGCATTAGCTTATTTTAACTAGCACGTTTTAATTAATTATTTTTATTAGCACATTAAAGCATCACAAAAAAAGTGCTCTTTAGCTAATGCACATTAAAATAGTCAAATGTGCCTTTTTCAAGTACCTTACAATTTAGTACCTTACAATGGAGGTAATAAATTTAATATGCATTATTGAATGTGTAGACACACCCAGTACCCAATATTTGATGGTGAAGGCATCAAAGGACTTCCTAATATCTAGAGATCCAGTGATCTGAGTTGTGCAAAATCATTACAAAAAATTGAATTTTAAACTTTTTCTACTACATGGTCAATGGAGACTGGATGTCAGTGGGCATGTCTACATAAGACACTTAAATGAGAATTAGACTAATTCTACTGCGTATTAGCGTGACTGGCAAAAACTGCTAATATGCTAATGCACAGTAGCTTGAGTCTAATATGCATTATGTCACTTAAAAAGCATTTATCTGTGCTAATGCGTAGTAGCACCGATTATGACACATTAAGTAAGTACTGTTATTACAGGTAAACTTAATGCACCATAACTTAATGCACCATAACTACAGTTCATCGATGAACATGTAGATGCACCCAGTAAAGTCTCCAAATGGAGTAAGTAGGATGCCTTCCTAAGTTAATTAAATGCACAAGATGATAAATATGGGAGGGTGGGCCTTTAGAAGCCTTTAGATATGATATAGTGGGTGAAGTGGCATATGCTACCATGCTGACCTGGAAGCAGTAGTATAGGTCACATGTTTATTTTGATTCTGTCCCTCCCCATCAATGGAGCTGGAGAGCTTTTTTTTAGGGCTGTCAAACAATTAAAAAAATTGATTATGATTAGTTGTGATTTAATCACACAGCTAAAAACTTGATTATGTGCAGAAAAATGCAAAATTATACAGGTACTTTGTATGATTGGGAGGGTAGGTGTAAGGTGTGTGTGGAGGGGGATTTTGTGAATGTATGGGGGCATATGTGGGGTTTGGAGCCTGGGGAGGGGGACCCTCTCACACTGTGGCAGGATGTGGGGTACTGTGGATCAGTAGTGAGGGGCAACAGCAGGGCTGGGGGGACTGGCTTGGGAGTGAGGGACAGGGCATGGGCATATCTTTGCACTTCACCTCCACAATCATATTACCATCCCCAACATAGGTGTCCTCTTTTTTGAAACTAGAAAAATGGTAACTATACAAGAATGCTACCTGGCAGTGTGTACAGCAGAACCCAGCAGGTAAGTCAGTGGAGGGAGGCAGATCAAGGTCTCTATGGTGAGGGAGGGGCAGGGGCTGGGGTGAATGGGACCCCAGGGCCAGGGCAGGGAGCAGGATGGACCAGAGGTACGGGGGTGGGGAGGGTGGTTCCCTGCCACTGCATACACCGCTGGGTGGTCATGGGGGGCACATGCACCCCAGATTTGTGCATGGGGTGGAGGAAGGCTGCCTGCTGCAGGCTGGGGCTCTGCATCCAGCTGCCTTTGACATGGGAGCCACATGCTGGCCGTGTCCCCTGTTGGCTGATGGCAGGGGGCACAATGTGGCATTGCATAGCTCTCAGGGCAAAGGCAGCAGGGTGCAGAGCCCCAGCCCATAGCAGGAAGCCCACCTCTGCCCCATACAGAAATATGGGGGATACATGCCCTCCATGCCTTCCCCAGGGGTGTGTGTAGCAGCAGGGAGCTGCTCTCTACTCCCCACCTCTGGATGAGCCTTGAGCCTCCCATGGCTCCACCTCATGACCCTACCTGGCCCCGGGGGCTCATTCACCCCAGTTTCTTCCCCAGCTACTGCCCCTTCCCCTCCTCCGCCACAAACTTACCTGCTGGATGCTACTTGACATGCCACCAGGCTACATTTCTGGCTGTGGGTGCTGTGGGGGAAGGGTGTGTGTGTCCTGCCTTCCTGTGGCAACGGCCCAGAGCCTGTGCCCGGGCTGTCCTGTGGCTCCTCTGTACTGCCACCACTGCCCTGCTGGGTAGGCTGGAGGCAGCGGTGACAGTGGTAGAGAGGAGCCTGGGCATGGGCTCCAAAACTATATGTATGATTAATATGTTTAAAAAATTAACACTTTAATTGGTTCTTGCATTAATCACACACATTCATGCTGATTAATTGTCAGCCTGACTTTTGATGTATGCTGTAAAGAAAAAAGGCAGGAAGCTAAGGAGTCTGTGGGATTTCAGAACATAGTTAAATGCTTTGAACAGGATAGGATTGTCTACATACAGAAGATTAATCACACACTTCAGTTCTTTGCTAAATAGTTCTACATTGGCATTCTGGTTCAGTAAAGGGAGTCAAATGTTAGATATGTCAGTCCCATGTGTGTGGCTGGAAAACAACTGGCATGCCTTTCTGATTTTAAATTGTTGGGTTGTGAGATTTAGGATAGACCCATGGCCTTTACCGTTTTGACAATCAGATGACTCTGGATGTGATCATAAAGAGCTTCAAGGTTATTGTGCTACTGATATATACTTACCGTCCTAAATATTGAGTGCATTTACTAGTGAATGGGAAAAGAGGTTTTATTTGATTCCTTCAGTGGGAAAAGTACCTTTTATCAGGACTGACATGATACTGATGATAGTATGAATGGCTCTCTGGGAAAAATCTGTTATAAACTTACTTTAGGTGCTGTTAACTAGGAAAGATGAAAATAATGGCCAGAATGACATTTTAAAAACTAAATTGCTCTCTTTCACTTTCTAGGCTGTAATTCATGCTGGCCTATAATTATTTAAAAAGAATAATGGTATATTTTTCCCCTATGGGTTGTTGGATATAGAATTTCATCAGTCTCCAAGCAGTTTATTTCGCCAAGCATATGAAGGACATTCTTTTAAATGTCTTTGTCTGTGTAAACATTTCAAACCAATATATCAGAGCAGACAGCCAACACAAAGATTGTCTGAATTTAGAATTCTGTTCTTTATATATGGGGGCACAAAAGAACAATGGCACCATATGAAATTATTGCTTTATAAGCAAGTCAAGTACAACACGAATACTTAATTATGCCACAGTATGCCAAGATAACACACAGTTGCTGCAGGTTATTACATTTTTCCATTTGAATAAATAATGAAAAATATGACAACATTCAGAACATGTTACATGATCTTACCAGGTGCAGTTCATTTCCTTCGATCCACTGGGTCCAACCCCGACCTTCTTTTTCTCCTTTTTGTACACAAAGAAGTTTATCTCCATCCCAGCTCACAGTGGTCTGGTAAAATAGATACCTTTTCAACATTACAGTAGCATTGAACTTCATTTGTTACACTTATGTGAAGTCATTGCCTTTAAATTAGGGCTTTGATGCAGTAAAATAGATGTTCTTATCGTTATACCCCATAACTAAGAATAAGTCTTGTACAGTATTTTAGTGTCTTGAATGTGATCAAGACTGGTTACTGACTGAACAGATTGCTGCCACTTTGATAATCTTGGAAACAAAGTTTGGATGTTTGAATATTTCTTACTTCTTCATAGTTGCAAGATTCCAAATGAAATAACAAGAGCTATTACTTTTTAAAAGTCTGTTTAATTTGAGTTTTACTGCAAATACTTTTTATATGATTTCTGCACAAAGACATTCAATTTTAATAGGCAGGTACATTATGCCCACATGCAAATGCTTCCAATTTTTGCCTCTCAGAGAAGTCTCGCATCCGTGAGTTGCTTCCACTAGTGTTTCAGGCTCATTTATATGTTTGTAAATAGGCCTTAAAACTTGATGTTCCTCTTCTTTCTTCCCCTACATGACTCCCTCAGTCCTAAGGAATAAGGAATTGCTATGCAGCTCTAAAAAGTTTAGAAGCCATATTCACTATGAACTGTCAAAGATGAAGAAAATATTTACTTTTACTGGAATTAAATGAAAAAAATAGATGCATCTATCTCAGTTTTAAAGAAAAAAAAGTCAGCCTACATTTGTCAAGCTCAGGAGTTGAATGCAGAATTGGTTTAAGTACTCCACATCCTTATTCTTTTTCTTTTTCTTCTTTTTTTAAAACTATGTGTATGTTATAAACAATTAATTCTTAAATGATAACCATAATAGCCACCATCTATAATCAGGTACAGCAGGCTGTCTCTACCCAGGGGAAACTTTAGACTAAATAGGCATGAAAAATGAACTGCTAGAAAGAGGGCTAGGGTAGATAATCGTAGGTAGTATACATTGTCTGCGTGCACTGTACGAGGTCTCTGAAGACATACTATTCAAATGTCCTTGTTCAAAGTTTCTCTCTTTTTTATGGTGCATTTAAAACTTTTTATGCATCTAGCCTCTGAAATAAGCCATACTGAACCTACTAGCACATTACACTCCTTTTACTGTTTAATATATTTTTATCTGACTGAAATGTCTTTACTATTTTCATGTGCAACCTTTTTTCATGGAGTCTATATCTTGAAATGTATTTAGTTCCATGCATGCTTCAGTCATTCAATGCAGGAGTACAAAGAACAATTGATGACTTAATTCACAAACAACAGCTAGTCAAAGGGCTTTAAACTAGATGGCAGGGGGATGGGGAAATGCTAACTGGAGCTGACCCGGGGACCAGTATACAGGAAAGCTCCATCAACAATGAAACCAAGCGAGCCACTCTTACCGGAGCTGAGAAAACAGCTCCCCTTCAATGCAACAGGCAGCCAGTCACCTCAGTAGAAGGACTTAGGTGCCTGTACACCAATGCCAGAAGCATGGGGAACAAGCAGGAGAGAACTACTCCTCCTGCTTTCTACTGGGCACTACAATCTAGTAGAGATCAGAGACCTGATGGGACTCCTCTCATGACTGGAGTATAGCCATAAAAGGCTACATCCTTTACAGAAGGCATCGGGTGGGGAAGAGAGGTGGGGGTGTTGCCCTCTATGTGAAGGAGCAGTACACCTCCCTACAGGCCAATGTTAGCCCCAAAAAAGAACAGCTTGAAACCCTCTGGGTCATGCTCCAGGGGAGGTGTGGTGAGAGAGACCTGACTGTAGATGTATACTACAGGCCGCCTAACCATGAGGAGGAACTTGATTTAGTGTTCGTCTGTGAACTAACAGAGGCTGCATGTGCATTGGACATGGTTGTCATGGGTGACTTCAACTACCCAGACCTCTCCTGGGAGGAATACTTGGCTAGCTCAGATGGATTATGATTTTTCCTGAACAGCACTGAACAGCTTTTCTTGACTCGGGAGGTGCACAGGGCAACTAAAGGTAATGCAGTTTTTGACCTAGTCCTGGCCAAAGGGGATGACCTCGTGACCAACTTTAAACATAGAGGAGGGCCTAGGCGATAGTCACCATGAAATCATTACATTCGTGATCCATTGCAAGGCTGACAAAACAGATACCAAGCTCAAAGTCCTATACTTCAAAAATGCAAATTTTAATAAGCTCAGGTCAGTAGTAGAGAATGCCTTGAAGACCAAGGACCACAGGTAAAGGAAGCACGAGAAGAATGGTCATTCCTTAAGGATACAACCCTTAAGGCTCAGAGAAAATCCATTCCCTGATGGAGAAAAAGTAGCAGAAGGGTCAAAAAACCCTCTTGACAGGGCAGGGAAGTTGCAGCCCACTTATAGAAAATGAAAGAGGCGTACAAACAATGGAAGCTTGAGACAGCTTCCAAGGAAGACTACTTGACAGTGGCCCGCACTTGTAGAAAACAGATTAGGCAAACTAAAGTAGAAACCAAACTAAAACTAGGTACAAGAATCAAGGACAACAAGAAGTCCTTCTTTAGCTACATAGGGAGTAAAAGAAAAACTAATGGGAGTGTGGGGCCACTGCTGAATGCCTCAGAATACCTGGTCACTACCACTTGGAAAAAACGGAACTCCTAAATGACTACTTTGCCTGGGTCTTTCATAAGACCATGGGGAACAACACGCCAGGTAAGGCGTAGAACAAGCAGGGCAGGGTTGACACCATTCCCACCATTGCTGTAGAACTGGTGCACAATCAATTAAAGAAATTAGATGTATATAAATCACCAGGACTGGATGAATTTCACCCAAGAGTGCTGCAAAAGTTGGCCGAAGTAATTGCAGAGGCTCTGGCAAAAGTCTTTAAAAAAATCATGGGCCCCTGGAGAAATCCCAGAGGACTGGAAGAGGGCCAGTGTTGTACCCATCTTCAAGAAGACCCAGGAAACTACAGGCCAATTAGATTAACTTCTATTCCAGGGAAAATCCTAGAATCATTCATTGAAGAGGCTATATGTGACAAACTTGTAGAAGGCATGATACTGAATGACTGGCAGCACGGCTTCATCGTGGGCAGGTCTTGTCTGACTAACCTCATTTCTTTCTATGATCAGGTGACTCGTCACCTGGATGAGAGAAAGGCACTTGACATCATAAACCTTGACTACCAGGCCAAATACCTTTGACCTGGTATCCCATAAGGTACTGATCAGAAAAATGGAAGATATTGGGCTCAACTGTGGGACCCTCAAGTGGGTGCAAAACTGATTGTGGGGTAGGACATAGAGTCCAAATGAATGGATCAGTGTCATCCTGGCAAGATGTGGGCAGTGGCGTACTTGGCCAGAGGTCAGTACTTGGCCCAGTGCTTTCAATATCTTCATCAACTACCTGGATGAGGGGCTGAAAAGCCCAGTGGCCAAGATATGGTGTTGTATGGACACACCCGCAGATAGGCTGCAGATACAAGCAGACCTAGACAGGCTAGCATGTTGGGCAGAACGGAATCAGATGAGGTTCAACATAGAGAAATGAAAAGTGCTGCATCTGGGTAGGAGGAACCCCCAGCACACCTACACGCTGGGCATCACTAACCTGACCAGAACTACAAATTGAAAGGGATCTGGGGGTAACAATAGACCCCAGCATGAATATAAGCCAGCAATGTGACACAGTAGCAACTAGGGCCAATAAAACTCTGGCATGCATCAATCAACACATCTCCAGTAAAGCCAAAGAAGAGATTCTTCCACTTTACTCAACATTGGTGCGGCCACAGCTGGAGTACTGCATCTGGTTCTAAGCACTGCACTTCAAGGACGTGTTAAAGCTCAAGAGGGTCCAGAAAAGGGCCACCCATATGATCAGGGACTTGCATGATAAGCCACATGAGGAGAGGCTGAGGGATCTTGGACTCTTCAACCTAAAGAAAAGAAGTCTGAGAGGGGATCTGATTGTGGCTTACTGCCATATCAGGGCCTGTTCACCAGGGCACCCTAGGGGAAAACTAGAAACAACAGCTACAAACTCATGGAAGATAGTTTCAGGTTGAACATTAGGAAATACTTCTTTACAACTAGGGTGTTCAGACTATGGCACAAGCTTCGCATGGAGGTGGTGTAATCATCTACCCTAGAGGTCTTCAAGAGAAGACTGGACAGTCACCTGGCTTGGGTCATCTGACCCCAGATGTCTTTCCTGCTTATGCAGGGGGCTGGATCCGATGGTCCTTTCCAGCCCTATGATTCTGTGATTCTAAAGTGAATAGTTTCCCAACAATTCATAGTGTGAAACTGTTTAACGATTCTGAAAAAAAATACATCTAAAAAAGAACCTTTTATGTACAGATTGTTCCTGAATACTGAAGGCTAAATTTATAAAATAAATTATTCTCTGTATATACTTTGCCTAGATACTGTTAATTATTGGAGGCAAACTAATATCATGCTCAGCCTGGTTCTGGTTTGTTTTAACAGCAGAGCATGCCAGTAATAGTCTTTAAATCTACTCTACAAATCAATGGAGTTTTGTAAGCTGCCTCTATACATGCATGACAGGAAACATGATTGTGGGGTCACACACTAGATCCCATTGTGCCTTATTGCTGAAGGCATGCTGTATAGACCCAGTGTTTTCAGCTGTGTGACTCTGGGTCCTGGCAGCTTGTAGGGTGCTGGGACCCAGAGACTGCAGCTGCTGGGGCTGAGACCCAGCAGTTAGGTCTCTCAGCTCCAGCTGGGCAGTGTACCCAAGTGATTGGGAGCCCACAGCTGATGGGGCTTCCAGACAAAGGGGACAGAGGGGAGATCCTGCTACACATGCAAATGAGATCACTAGCAACCTGCTATAAAGGCAGTACACATTTTTCTACTGTGTACGGTCTCATTTCATAGCTGGTTGAATCTTTTAATCGTGTGATGAATACTTTGCATGTGTAGCTGGCCTCAGGGGGCATTCTTACACATGCTTTAAAAAGCACCCAGCACCGCATCATTTACAGTTGTGTAAGTTGCAAAATGCATGTCAGCGCACAGAAAATGGTATGATTCGCTTTTGAACTAAAACGCATAGAAGGTGTTGTAGTTCAAAAGCACACTGCTGCCATTTTCTCCATGCTAATGCACATTTTGCCACTTGCACATGGCGCTGCAATGCTTGCAATTGTAAATTAGACTCGATGAATCAAGACTGCTCCGATATACCATACATTTTTGTGCATGGATGCACCAGAGATATGTGTATAAATGCCAAAGGGGATTGTACAATTATAAATTTAATTGTACAATATCTGTAACATATAGAGGGGCCCAAAGATAACAAGTTAGTGTGAAATCAGAATATGATTATCCAATACTCAAATTGACAATAAGCATTTTTATGTATTGTTGCCTAAATTCTAAAATGTGCAGCAGTTTTTTTACCCAGAATTCTCAGCTGACATCTTTTGCCTTTTGCTTTTGGAAATATGTATATATGTGTGCACTTAAGCATAAATAGGTGGAAATTAGGAAAACAAAGGGTGGGGAAGGGAAGCAGGGAAATGAGGGAGAAATAATGCCAGGGTATAAGGGAAACTCGCTGTATTTGAGTTCGCCAAAGTAGAAAAGAGGCAGTCTGTGAAAAGGTAAATAGCTTGAAATTAGGAAGACAAAGGGTAGAAAAGGAGGGGGTGGGAGGAAGTGGGGGGGGAAAAGAAAAGTGTAAATGGTAAGGTCAGCCAGGTACCTAGTGAATTAGATGTCAGGTGGGTTATAATGTGTCATAAATACAATTTCTGTATTGAGTCCAAGATTTTTTGTATGCAGTAGATTTATGAAGTAAAGTGAAAGGTGTTTTGTAAATGTTGTAAATGTGAGGATTAGACTTAAGAGATTGGAGAGGGAGTGACTGTCTTGTGAGAAGTGTGTACCCACAGGCAATTCGGTATTTTTTGTCTTTGTAGGATTTTTGGTGTGCATTGATTCTGGTACACAGTTGTTGTTTGGTTTCTTCTACATATTTTTTCTTCAGGGCATTTGGTAAACTGGATGAGATAACAAAGCTTTTACTGTATATCTGGCATGAATGGGGTAAGCCAGGTGCTGGTTATATAAAAATTCCAGTTACCTGATGGCAGGGGGTTTTTGGTTGGATGCAGAGCAGGAGGCACGTGGAGCAATGGTAGTGCAGGGTGGTGGGGGCAGTGATTTTTCTTTTCCCTCACCTCCCCCCCACCCCCCCACTTGCCCTACCGGCCATGTGTGAACTTTTCCCCTCCCCCTCTCCGTGTCTGGCCAGCTGGCTGGGAATTCTGGTTAAAAGAGTATTCCAGTTGCTTAAATGCTGATTAACACAGCTTTTACTGTGTAACATTTTCTGGAGGTGCAGGTATAAGAATCTCCAGAAATGTTATATATTTTAGGCACAAGCCTGTTGAGTCTCTGGGTTAGGGTCAGAGGAGAGAGTAACAAGGATGATGATGTGGTGGGGGTCTGCTATAGGCCATCAGACCAAGAGGACATGGTGGATGAGGCTTTCTTCAAACAGCTAGTGGAAGTTTCCCAATCACAGGCCCTGGTTCTCATGGGGGACTTTAGTCACCCTGACATCTGCTGTGAGGGCAATACAGCAGTGTGCGATTTTTTTTTTTTTTTTTTTTGGAGAGAGCAGCCAACTGGAGCACCATGCTCTTCTTGACTTTCTGCTCACAAATAGAAAAATTGGTGGGGAATGAAGTAGTGGATGGCAACTTAGGCAGGAGTGACAAGATGATTGAGTTCAGGATGCTGAGGAAAGAAAGGATGGAGAACAGTAGAGTAAGTATCCTGGAATTCAGAAAAGCAGACTTTGACTCACTTAGGGAACTCATGGGCAGGATCCCTTGGGAAGCCAGTGTGAGTGGAAGAGGAGTCCAGGAAAGCCAGCTGTATTTTTAAAGAAGCCTTACTGAGACTGCAGGAACAAATCATCCTGATGTGTAGAAAGACCAGCTTGGCTTAGCGGGGAACTCTTCAGTAAACTAAATCACAAAAAGCAAGCCTTATAAGAAGTGGAAACTTGGGCAAATAACTAGGGATGAATATAAAACCACTGCTTGGGCATGCAGGGAAGAAGTCAGGAAAGCCAAAGTGCAACTGGAGTTGTAGCTAGCAAGGGATATGAAGGGAGACAGGAAGGGTTTCTACAAGTATGTCGGTAGCAAAAGGAGGATCAGGGAAGGTGTGGGTCTCTTACTGAATGGGGGAGGCAACGTTGCAACAGGATGCAGAAAAGGCTGAAGTGCTCAATGCCTCATTTTGCCTCAGTCTTCACAGGCAATGTCAGCTCCCAGGCTACTGTACTGGGCACCAAAGTTTGTGGAGGAGGTGAACAGCCCCCAGTGGTGAAAGAATAAGTTAGGGACTACTTAGAAAACCTGAGCATGTACAAGTCTATGGGTCTGGATGGGTTGCACCCAGGGGTGCTGAGGGAGTTGGCTGATGCGATTGCAGAGCCATTGGCCATCATTGAAAACTCATGGTGACCAGGAGTGGTTCTGGATGATTAGAAAAGGGAAACAGTGCTCACGTCTAAGAAAGGGAAGAAGGAGGATCCAGGAAACTACAAACCAGTCAGCCTCACCTCAGTCCCTGAAAACATCATAGAGCAGATCTTCAAGGAATCCATTTGTAAGCACTTGGAGGAGGAGAAGGTGATTAGGAATAGTCGGCATAGATTCACCAGGGGCAGATCATGCCTGACCAACCTGATTGCCTTCTAAGACAAGGTGACTGGCTCAGTGGATGTGGTGTACCTTCATTTTTAGCAAGGCTTTTGATATGGTCTCCCACAGCATTCTTGCAGGCAAGCTAAGGAAGTATGGGCTGGATGAATGGGCTGGAAGGTGGACTGAAAATTGGCTGGAGCACTGGGATCAGAGAATACTAATCAATGGCTTGATGTCTTGTCAGCCAATTTTAAGTGGAGTGTCCCAAGGGTCAGTTCTGGGGCCAGTTTTGTTCAGTGTCTTCATCTACCTGGAAGACGGCATAGAGTGTACTCTCAGCAAGTCAGCAGATGATACCAAGCTGGTGGAGAGTGGTAGATACACTGGAGTGTAGGGCTAGGACTCGGAGTGAGCTAGACAAATTGGAGGACTGGGCCAAAAGAAATCTCATGATGTTCAGCAAGGACAAATGCAAAGTCCTACATGTTGTACTGGTGCATGGGATTATTCTGTCCTGCCTGGGGGCTAATTGGTTGGGCTCTGGAGGAAAGGACCTGGAGGTTATAGTGGACAACAAGCTGAATATGAGCCAATAGTGTGCTCTTGTTGCTAAGAAAGCTAACGCCAGACTGGGCTGCATTGGTGGTGTTAGTTGGTCAAGGCACACTTTTAGCTTCTTTCATTTCTTGGAGATCTTAGAACAGCAGAGACTCGCTATGCCTGAAGAAAGGTGCTTGTGCCCAAAAGCTTGCAAAGAACTTTTTTCTAACTACTCAGTTGGTCTAATAAGATATTGCATCTATCCAAAGACGCTCACCTCCCTATGTCCTTAGACCAACATGGCTACAACCAAAAACCTTGCAATCTTTTTAGGAAATATTTTTGTTAATTATTTTAAAAACCGACTCTTGTTTCTGATATAACAGAAAATGGACTGAGAAAATACTAGTGAGAACTAGTGGACAGTTCCCTTTTAACCTAAATGGAATAGGGCAATAGTTTTGGGATACAGGAACCTGAGTTTTGTTTCCCTTGATGCATGCAGTTTAGCTGGTGACTGCTGTATGAATACACTTAATGCTATATTTTTCCAGTTATGGTTTAGCGGCTATCACTAAAAAAAACTATTATTTACCAACAGTTAACATGTAGTAGTATGTAGTGTGAATTTGAAAATAGAATATATTGAAAATGGAACATAACAGTGACATCTCAGAAAGTACTGCTCTGGGCTGTTCATATGTACTTCCTTTTTCATTGCGTATGTGAACAGCAATCACCTCTTTCCAGGTTAGATCAGAATTTTTCCAGTAGTACATGTTCTTGTAGGAGTTAGGTACCATAATGGCTAGATTATTGAGAAAAGTTCTTCCTTGTTATGATGTAGAGGAAACTCTGATTAATGCCCTAATTTATATGACAAAAACACATTTCCTGAAGTCAGTTAGACTCTTATGGACTGAAGACCTATGAGAAATCTTCAACACTTCACAAAATTTGCTACGGTATTGGGTGCTGTGTCTTTAATAGTCACACCAGCAATGCTGAGTGGGCAGAGACTGAATTCATGCCCCTTTTTCTTTAGTCCATCTGTATCAGCATGTTACTTGGGGAACTGCCATTTCAGATGCTTACTGCATAATGCCATCTGGTGGATGCCACATATACATAGCAGAAAATACTGCAAGAGGAAATAGGCTAGATATGAGACCAGGAAGTTTGTAACTGCTGAGATATTTTAATACTCTATCATCTGGGGCTCATCATGTAATATCTTTTCAGGACTGAAACAAGACTCCCTGCTTCTTTAAGAATCCTCCACTACTTATGGGGCAGACTTCAGTCTCTGTTCTTGTAAACTTGGCATTTTCCATGCAATTGACATCTTAAAAAAATATGCTTTGAAGAAAAACAAATAGTATAAAAGATTCTACTAAAGCAGAAGTGCTGCACTTAAACCATAATACTTGAGTACATTATAGACATTTTAGTATAGTTTAATCTTAAGATAGCTAGGGGAAAAAGGCAGTATTCAGTCCTATTATGATTCACATGTTTAGGAGGAAGCAGTAGAAAGGGCCCTGCTGGAGTCTACTTTGTGAGATAAACACTCTTCTTTCTAACTAGAAACTTAATTATTCTTTCTTTAACTGGAATATTTGTTCAGTGACTCCTGGCTGGGAGCTGCACTGTTATTCTAAGAATGTAATTTCGCTTTTCAGGTTCGTAACTGCTAGAGCCGCTTCTACTTTAAATAGAGAATGAGCCTTCTATATCTTCCCTACCACTTTTCATTTGCTTAAAATATGCCCATTTAATTTATTGTAAACATTAACCAAGGCAAAGACATTGACAACAGAAGGGAAAGATAATTGCCTGCAAAAGAAGAGCAGGCAAGAGAGAGATGCACATGGCAGGCCCACAGAATTGCCTAGCAGGCAACATGTGTTCACCTGAGGATAACACCTGTCTTGAAAATTGTACAAGACTGACTTTTTAATTTTAGTCTTGCAGTTTTTCCTTTTGGCAACTCTTGAAAAGGAACAGAAAGGACAAAAGAGCTTGGTACACTGAGATAACTAAGCCTTAGGTCATTTTAAGAGGTATTGTGTAGTAGTTGGAGCAGATTTCTAAGCCAGAACTGCTTTCTTATTTCTGATACTGTCACTTGCTTGCAGTGTGACTTTGGGCTAGTCACTGTTGGTCACATCTGGACTGATAAACTAATCGCCTAAACAGGATTTAGGTGGAATTAGACACCTAAATTGTAGAATGATAGGGCTGGAAGGAATGTCAAAGGATCATCTAATCCAGATTCTGCTCAAGGCAGGAACATTCGTGTCTAAATCACTTCAGCCAATCTTGTGTAATCTGCATTTAAAGCCTTCCAGTGACAGTGATTCCACAGTCTTCAGGCAATTTGTTCCAGTGATTTTGATTGCTCTTGTGGTTAGCAAGTTCTTCCTAATATCCAATCCAAACTTCCCGAGTTTCAGTTCTGTTTTTTTATCCACAACTTCCTTGAAGTACAGTGCCCAATCCTGGACATCATACTCTAGATAAGGCCCCACCAGTGCTGAGCAAAGCGGAAGATTTACTTTCTCTGACTTGCATACAACATTTCTGTTTATGAATCCAGCTGTGCTATTACATTTTCTTTTTTTCCTCCAACAATATTTCACTGTTGACTCTTCTGTAGTTGTAGTTAGCTCTAGCCCCCAGGTCCCTAAAAGTGACTCAGAATACCCATGGTCCAGGATCCACTAAACCATTAGTTATTTAATTATTTTTATGCTTGCATTTTGAACTGCAAAGGATCTTTAGGTCTCTAACTTCCACCTAAGCAAAGCAAAGAATGCAAGAGTCAGGGGAAACAAAGGAAGGAGCCTGACTGAAATATAGTGGTTGGAGCACTTAACTAGGAGAAGCAAGTCCCAACTCCAATGATGGGCTGTTGTAAAATGCATAAACAGCCCTGGGAACGGTGACTGGAACCCAGGAAGACTTTCCCCTCCCCCTGATTGCCCAGAGAGTTGCAAGGACAAGAGGACATGAGAGAAACTGAATCCGGATCTACTTTAGTTTATGCCATAAATCCTGACAAGACTGTCTATGTTGGTTCATGCTGCCCCTCCTTCATTCACAGCCTAGAACTTCTAACACCTTTCACTCCTATTTAGTATGGGAATTACTCTGTAAAGTTTCCCATAATGAATTATTCATCTATAATATTAGTTCTTCCTTTTTTGGTGTAATAAAACCTCTAATTTTCTATATGTAAGTTACAAAAAAGTGGTCTCAAATACTGTTAATTTACTTTTTAAATCTTGATGTAATATCTGAGCACTTTGAAGTGGGATCTTTCAAAAAATGTAATTATTGTACTTTATCCACTGGCAATTGGTCTGTATCCCTGACATTATTAGAAAGAAACAATGAAGTCTAAATGTTTAGACAGCCAATGCATTTATATTTTTTTTCAACTTTGTTTTGTCTTGTATGATGGAGATGAGCAGTGTGGTGTCACTGGCTTTCTTGAGTTCAGATATCTTAATTTTGCTTTGGTGTTTAAATCACCAGCGAAACATTTGATTCTCATCAGCTCTGGTGCTATGAGTTCTAAGGCTTAAATAGATATGCAGAGGAACACCATCTTTCTAAAAGTGGGTTCAAATTAAATTTAGAACAGTAGTAACACTGTTTTCCAGTGTGAGATGATGCACATTTATTAAATAGAACATTTAGTAAATACAAACCAAATCTTTTGACTATCGTTTTTGCATTTTCCCCTGGTAGTAACAACACTAGTGTTGTAGGCATTACAACAGAGGTTACTTCTAACCTTCACTGATAAGTTGTATTGACCCAAGTTAGAAATATTGGCTTCCATGATTTACTCAGATATTCATAAGAGGAACTGTTTTATCAGAAAACTATATATTCTTCTGTGGGCCCTAAAAACAAAAACCTTTGATGCTAGCTCTGTGGAATGTTTCCCATTATACTCTCTCTCCTCTGCTTGCAGATATGTTGTAGTATACAGTCAAAAGCTGTTTGCATATTTTATTGATTAATGAAAGACAAGAACAAAAATTATTTAATCAAACTTTCTTTTTCTTGGTCAAGAACAATAATGAACTTTTAAGTAGAATTTTACATTTATGGTATCTAAAAATAGGAATTGTAGCTACTACCATTCATCAACAATGTATTGATTTCCCTTCTATTAGGGCAGTGGTTCTCAACCTTTTTAGACTGAAGGCACTCCTTGGATAATGCTAGCTTTTAGTTTTCACTGTTTTTTGACTATGGAAAAAATAATAGAATAAATCTTCTGTTGCAAAGAACTCAGAAAGACCACAGCAGGGCAGAATGTTTTTAACACTATGAATTCTTATTTAAAATGTCTTGGTTTATCTTGTGAATCATGGTTGCTCACCTAACAGTGCTAGCATTGTATGGTATCCCACAGCATCCCTGAGAGGATCTCAAGGAACCCCAGGGTGCTACAGCACCCTCGTTGAGAATTGCTGCCTTAGAGACCCACAGCAGCAGCCCATCTATTTTTCTCCTCGCTAACTTTTAGATAACTGTCTTTATATCATGGCACAACAAACGACTGAAGACTGCAGACCCATGTTCCATAGAATGGTGCTTTTCCATACAATGATTCTATGTTCACTAGAATGAACAGCAATTTTATGCAGTAATCGCTGCAAATGCAAAGCTGGTATCTGGAAGCTGGCTAATTACTCAGAACATTTAAATGACCTAGAAAAATACAGTTGTAACCGGTGGTCCAAAACCATATTGACAAATAGGTCCCAAGAAATGATAGAATTCATGACTGCATGTAGCAAAATATCCATGCAGATCTTTAGTAAACAGCCTGTAACAGATACAGAAACTGCTTAAGAGAATGCAAGTTTTCATACGAATTCAGCATGGAACTTTAGTGTTATAAGGATCATGATTACATCATTTTTTCAGGTGAAATTCCCATCAGCCAAAGCACACATGGAATTCTTTGCTGTGAGTGTGATGCTGATTATTCTTTTAACTAAATTTTGGTAGTGCAATAAAATGAACCCATGAAAAGCTTGTGATGGACTAAGGAAGGTAATACGTAACTGTCAATCCTTTGGACATGGGGTCCAGACATAAGTGCAGCTCCCAGCTGTAACTCAGAATGATCTCTGCAAAGCATTACAACATTACCTCAGACCAAACAGAAGTTCACTGCTGTTTTCCAGGGGGAAGGGGAACCTAGCTTTGGCTGGGAGCCTGCAGCAAGGTTCCCATAGCAGCAGCCAGGGCTTTCAGCCAGTGCTTGCTGTTTTCAGGGTGGGAAGGTGGAAAGGCAGAGAGAGCTCTTCTTGGGGTTCCCCAGCCAGTGCTGAAGGGTGGGGTAGGTGAATTGGAGCCCTCCACCAATACACCTGTCCCATCCTTGAGGGTGTGGGGGGAAGGGGACAGGGCTGAAAATAACCCGACTGAACTTCCTCTGCTCTCTTTCCCCCTTCCCATTCTGAAAACAGCAACAGGATAGGAGCTCTACAGACAAATTACAGAAGACAATACATTTTGAAATGTCTTTATCCCATACCTCATTCAATGAGGATTCACGTTTTCACCTGATAAGTCATTTTTAAGCTGGCTGCAGCTGTGTACTTGTGTTTGGTCACAGCTATAAACTACTTCCTGTGGCCAGACTGGGCAAAAATTGTCACTTGTCTGTGCTCATGGTGTACACGTTTTGGACCCCACTAGATCTCTTACCTTTGACACATATGCCTAGGCAAGAGTATGGAGGAGTGGAGGCTGCACAAAACCTACAATCTCCCCCCCCGCCCCTTCAAACCATTGAGGAAGAACTGAAAGGCTTGACCAAGTCCGGTCAGTGCCTCAATGGTTGTAATTTTTGCCAGAGAACAACAGATAAGAACTCCTGCTGACTGCTTAAAGCCTCAGTGAGGACATGTGTCTGTCAGGGTGATGCCTCTCTCCAACCAAGAAGTTACCCAGAAGGTAGTGGAGGCTAGGGTTTTGGGGTACCCTATACTTGCCTTACTCTAGAGGCAAAATTATGATATTTTATAGGAGCTATCCCACCATGAGTAGTCTCGCCACGTTGCCTCAGGCCCTCTACTGGGATAGTCTATGGTCATACTCAGGACAAAGGAAGGTAGGCTCTGCTTAAATGAGTTTATCTTGTTTAGGGTGGATTGTTTGATTACAGACATGTCCAGAGGTGAGTTATTGATGTCTGAACCTATGTACAGGTTCAGGTTGGATTTGTTTTGTAAAATGCCTGAAGTTCATGATTTGTGATACAGTAAGCACATGTCCAACATGGAAAACATTTGTCTTTCCAGTCACAGATTCTTCCTGAAGGTAGATTTAAATCATGGCCTGTTCTTGTGAATGTTCATCATCTGTCGTCTTAATGAAATCAATTCAAGTAAAGAGTGCTCTGTACCCAAGGCTAGATTTTTGTGGGGGATCTCTTTTACTGGACCAGTTATAAAGTTGGGGAGGTTATAGACAGGCTTTTAGGTACAAAGTTCTATTCCTCAGGAATCCATATCTTGCTGAGGAAGGGTACTTCATACCCAAAAGCCTGTCTGCATCCCTCAGATAAATATATGCCTGTTTAGTGGACAGGCTTAGGTTTAGTTAGTTTAAAGTGAAATCAGGTCCAATAATATTGGAGACATGGAAAGTCTAAAATCAGGACATCAAAGATATTTTCAAAATATCCAAAAGCTCTTTCAATATCAAATGCTTAAATGTCACCATAGCAACTGAATGAACCAACAAAATATTTGATTCTCATCATCTCTGGTGCTATGAATATTAAAGCATCTTAGAGATGAATTAGTGAATTAAGAGCAAAGCCTTTGTAAAGGAGTTTACTCTGTTACTCTGTATGTGTATAGAAGTCTGCACTTTAGTTGCTGCAGGACCTCTTGGATCCTCTAAGTCCAAAATGTGTCCTACTGCAGTTATAAATATGATTTGTTTCAAAGGTACACCATGAAGTTGACTCCATTACTTAATGAAAGTGCTAAGATGTCTGTTAGATGCTGAAGTGCAAACAGGCTCTGCCTATGTAATGCTAAAAGAGGAGAGGAGAGGAGAAAATGAAGAGGATATGAAGTTCACTGAACTTTCAGTAGGGAAATCTACTTCTCTCTCTCTCTCTCCTAGTTGCCTGAGAAGCCGGTGAGTTTTCTTTACAATCTTGACTCTTGACAAGGTTCTAGGTAAATACAATGTCTATAAGCAGCTGGAAAAATATGCAAACCAGAATTCTAGCAAGGCTCTTAAAAACACAATGGATCTACAGGTGACTATGGAACTATGCTGTATCCCAAGCACGAGAGACACTTGAGCTCCATGATGGCCTTATTTTGAAGGCCAAGATAAACTGAAGTTTGATGCAAGGAAATCAAGGTCTTTAACATATGACTTTCTCAAAATATAGGAAGATTTTTCAGTATACATAGAAGAACTAAAATGTTTTGTTTTCTCCCTTCATTTTGGAGACAACCCAAGCCAGTCAGAAAGGGCATATAGAAGAGATGCTGCAGCTGTTCCTGTCTGAAGAGAAACTATGCATGCTATCAAAACATTATTGCATGCTGAGAGCATTGTTTTCTATTACTATGAATGTATTACTTATTCTGTTCATGGAACTTAGCGCACCTGGAAGGTGCAGGCTACTGTAGATGATACATATGTGGATAAGAGAGTGAGCCATTAAGTTAGAATGTGGCTTAAAGATGCAGCCTGTGAGGGAGGAGTCACACAAGAAGCCACACTGAGTTGTATTTCTTCCAGGGAAGCATGCACAGCAGTTTCATTCTTCCCCCTGCAAGGAATTTAGCAATAAATGGTACCTGGAATGGAGGAAAGGGAACCAGGACCCCACAGAGTATATCACTGGTAGAACTTGTTCTCCCCGGCCAAATTATGGTAGTCCTAGAGATAGGATAGGGAAAGTTTACACCTCTACAGATCCTGCTATCGTCTGGCCTTTTCATAGCATCTGCATCATGGAAACCCCATAGTTGACTCTCCAAAAAAGGATGGCAGTGTGTACCACAATGCATTTCTCAGAAGTCTGTCTGCCTGATATCTCTGGCATCTGGCAACAGAGGTCTACTGCTCATAGGACCCTGGAACATGATTGTGCAATTAGGGCGTTGCCCCCATCTCTACTGAAAGACAAACTGGCCAGGATGTGGCCTCTTTGTACTTGATTAATAAGCTCACTGCAGTCAAGTTATGAAAGGTTCATAAGGTGAGGCACCTCACACAATATTGTCCTTTCACAATTGTCAGCATCTCCATTGCCAGCAATGCATCTTGTGACAAGATTGCCAGGCTTTACATCTGAGAGTAAAGTAGCTGTCACATAGGGTCAGGTCTTAAGTATTGAGATTGCTTTCTCTTTCAAATCCATGCTTAAAGTGACAAGGAGAGAAAACGGTGATTGGAGACAAGTGTCCAAAGGAGGGTGCAGGAACTGAAGTGCACGGGGTAGACCAGGGACACATTGCATAATCAAAAAAATATATACATTATGGGCAGTCTGAGGAAGACCAACCCACTTTTTGAATTAACTCTCAAGGACTCAAGCAGGGTGGATTTAGATCACCTGTAGGAGCCTACTTACATGCATGATAGGTGGAATAGAATCTGACCCTTTATTGTTTAAACTGACTTGTATGAATAACAGTTTAGGCTCTGTGTAATCTTCCCCTGCCTTTATATATCTCTGTCTATATAAGACTTATAATTTTAGTGAGACCCCAGTCTTGTGCAGTCATAAAAAATACACTTTGGTTTGACTTTCCTTACGACGTATATCTTGCCACTCCTGGAGTTCTAGGACTCGAGGAAACTCAGAACAAAACACAGACAACACTATGTCTACCCAGTTTCAGTACTTTCCCATTTCCCCTGCACATTAAATTGATGTTTAGATTAGCTTTTGTTTTCAGCATGAAAAGTTTGTATAACTCTGTACCATCCATTATTTTTACTGTTGAAGCACCCATAAGTCACAGCTAAGATTACAGATCTGTTGTGCTGAGTACTGGAGATATGTTCTTTGGGTAGGGCCTGTCCTACTCTGCATACAATTAATTATACAAGGCAGACAAAAGGTGGGATAAAGGAAACATCTCTTTTGTGCTTGTGATGATTACTTCAGTAAGAAATCAGCATGGCATAAACTAGAGCAAGCTTGGAAATGTTCTAACAAACCAATTCTTGGTTTCAAGAAAACATGTCAACAAATCTTCTGTCAGGAAGGTTCCTTGAGTCTGGGATATACTGCAGTGTTGTTCAGCAGTCAAACTTGGAGATGCAAGGAACTGGATTTCCTACATTTCATCTGAGTGCCATAAGAATGGGACATTGACTGTTCTGGAGCCTCTGTTCTTGTATCTTGAAACGTCTTTGTTTTGATTCAGTAGGGTCTGAAAACATATTTCAAACCCTCCAACACTGCATATAATGGAATTCTTAAGCTCTAGGAGCCCACCACCTAATTTTGCTTTATTCATACTGCTCAGTCAGACTATGATTGCTTAATGGCTAGGGACAGACATTCAAAAAGCCTGAGTCTGAATTGATTCAATAGTTGCAGGTTAGTCTAACCTGGCTAGGCTGAACTGCTTTGTAATCATAAAAATATTCCCTCTGGACTGAAGAAATGCAGGCATGTGCCTGCAGTGGCTCAGGCTAGAAACTGAGGAGTGCTAGAACAGCCCTGCCTTCCCTTCCAGTGCTGAGCTGATGTGGGGGGGTGGCCAGGCCCTGGCAGAATGCTCTGATTAGAGGGGGGGTCTCCCCCAACACTTGCTGCTCCTAAACAGTGAGGGAGCCAACATGGAGTTGATAACACAGGATTTAACACCCCATCAAGAAAACAAAAGCCTTTCTTATCAGTCCAAGCTCTTCTTAAACAGCCTTTTCTAAGGAAGGAATGAAGGAACATTACCAGCTGACCTATTGATTAGCTCCAAAAAGCCGTAAGTGGACACCATCCTATCTGTCTTGCACAGACACCTCTCAGCATTAGCTAGCATACCACATGCTGACTACAGTTCTGTTGTCAGATAGAGGAGGGGGGAATCCCTGCTTTGAGTGTTGGGGGGGACAGGGCTTCGAACAAGTAGTTATTTGTGCACAGTCAACATTTAATTGGATTATTTAATTTGATCTGTTTAATACAGAGTGCAATATAGGAGAACAGTATCTAGCCAATAACATGTATCTGAAGTTGTGAATGGAGCAAGCCACAGCTCTATATCTTATGTTCTCCAGTGAGGCTTGCTCCAATTATAAAAAGAAATTATTGATTCGATTTATTAAAAATCAAGGGAATTGTGTTGGAATTGCATCATTCACAAGCTTAGAGTAATCACAGGCTCTGACCCATTATGCATAAGTATTATAGAGCTGATCAAATGATCAATAACCCCCTGAAAAGACTCGTTTAGAAAAAAGGCTCCCCTTATTTTTTAAAATCATCAGACCCTGTCATACAGTCTTGAATTGATGTATGTACATATTATTTCTCAAATACATAACTCATATAATGTCATTGTATTTATTTATACAATACATTTATTCTTTTTTAGAATCTGACATTTTATCTTGTAAGGTACATTGTGAATGCAGCAACCCTCACCCCCCATCCCAAAGAAGTAATCAATCTTACATCAATCAATCTTCTTTCTTAATCTATTATAGTTACGTGAACAGATACAAACTGTTTTAAAGTTCACCTTTCACAAATCCATCCTTTCTCATCAATCTGGATAATAAGTAGAAGCACAGTTTCTGTGTTTAAGAGAAAAAGTTAATTCAGATCCGGGTAATATGGAAAGGAAAAATGCTAGAAAAAAGCAAAAGCTAGGCTGCAAAAGTAGGTGCTCTGCTAGCATTTTGCAAGGATTAAGATGTGAACCACAGTGTGACCTACAGCTTGTTCTGCAGTCAGTTTCTGTAAGACTTGAAACATATGGAAGACCGATTGTAGCTTTTGAAGATACCTGGAGCTCTAATTAGTCTCCATCCTCTCCTGCATTCCCATGTGTCCCTGTAGGCAGCTCTCTTTCTCTTTTGGTTTTACAAAATGTACAAATACGCCTTTGAAGCCTAACCAGAAGGGTCTTTGCATTTCTCTGCGGTCCTAAGCTTCTGAACAGCAGCAGAAAATCTTAAATGAACTGTGATCACCTTGGCTTGAAATACTCCAGTAACAAGCATCTCTGGTACAGAAACTTTTTATGTAAGTTTGATAGATATTTTTTTTTAAGATCTAACTAGCTTTCAACCAAAAAAAAGTTCTAATATTATATTGGATACAATCAAATGAGACCTGTTCTGATAAATGTCTTGTGGGGAGTGGGGAGTAATGGCAGCCATGACATTTATTATTCATATGCTTGGGCAAGTAAGAATTTTTCTATTATTTTGTGTTGTAGAGAAAGCCAAGCTACGACAGCTCCTAAGTTCTGATACTGCAATCACGATGAAAATCTTCAGTAAGCAGACCCTCAAAACTGTCTTGGCATAGCAAAATGGGGGTTGGTGCAAAAAATCAAAAAACCCCAAAGGCAAGATGAAATTGGTGACAGTATCTTTCAACAGTTTCAAAACACTATCGATTTTGCCTTTTGCAGTAACCAAGTCTTGATGCTTAGTAGAAACTAAATGGGGGAGAGAACCATAACAAATGTTGCCCAGCAATATCCAGCCTTATTTGTTTTACCATCCCATTCATTTTGGCCATCTTTATGCTCCAACAAAGAACTGCTTCTCTAATAAGACTCAACCTGATCTTTTTAGCCTTTGCTCATCACAGATGCTATTAAAACTTGGAATAATCCTATAGACCCTTTCGAAGTCAAACTTTTTTCCCTATCTTACTATGCTCTTCCACTATAACTTGTTCTGAGTTCTCTCTGAATTCATCTTGCTCCTCTTCATTAACTACATGCCATGGACTAATGGCTTCAAAGACTTC
This sequence comes from Caiman crocodilus, assembly GCA_030014935.1. Classification (NCBI taxonomy): domain Eukaryota; kingdom Metazoa; phylum Chordata; order Crocodylia; family Alligatoridae; genus Caiman; species Caiman crocodilus. Next base: position 41,998,134 of record JAGPOW010001918.1, on the reverse strand, counting down.
TAAAATAAAGGTCTTTTGACTGCTTTGCTTACATTGACGAGCATTTGATATTGAGATGTATTGTCTTGTCTGCATATGTTTCCTGACTGGTTGACCTAGTTCAAAAGGTTCTAAATTTGAATATCATTTTTCATTATGGCTCAGACTCAGCAAGTCCTGACTTAAGCACAGCCTTATTTTAGGCACTTGAATAATCTCCTCAGGTTAAAGTCAGATCAACAGGAGCTCAGCAACTCTGAAAATCAAATGCTGAATCAGTAGCTTATTAGCATAAATTTCTTTGTTGCCTCATTGCAGAAGAGGACTTCGAGCAGACTTGCCAAATGCTCAAAAATGATGGGTTCAAAAGTGCTCAAAAATGATGGGTTCACCGTAAAAACTGCAAGACTTTTAAGAAAATACCCAGAATCTCAAATTTAATATCTTAGGATTTTCAGTGTTGCCATAACAAACAGCAACTCAGCTTTTTAAAAGAGATTCTCGCATACTCTGTGAGGGGGGAAAAAACACATTTGTGGTATGACTTACAAGAAAATAGCAAGAGTTACCAACAGTGCAGAAATTTGGGAAACAAAGCAACAAACATACAAACTGCTCACAATCCCTGTATCTGCCTACTTAGTTATAACAGGCATTATTAAACTCTCAGGTCTTGTGAACAGCAGGAGGAAATCAGTATATATAAATAACATGGCATTGTTTTGAGAAGAATTTTTCTTTCTTGATCCCTCTAGCCTTCTCTGGCTTTGGGGTTTTTTTTTACTACCAGAGGAAGCATTTGGATGAGAAACCAGTTTCTTCATGTTCACTTTCCCAACTCAAGCTAGTGTGAAAGAGGAAGCGTTTGGACTGTAGCTTCATCTTCCTCTGCATTTTTTTAGTAATTTGCCTCTAGGAATGCCAGGCAGAAATAGTTCCAGTGTCTCATGCATCCTTCATTTCACATGTGCCAGATACAGATGCCATTTTAATTCCCTTTATTAGTTACTTAGCAACTAAAGGCATCACTGTGCAGAGGGATCCTGGAGATGGCTCCAGAATGCCAGGTGTCTTTCTTGGGAAGAGTCAGGCTCTGATCTCCAATCTCCATTTATAATTTCACATAAAGCACTATACTATACACTACACTATGCTGCCACCCCATTGATGATACCAAACTTTAAGGGCTTACATTAAGAATGCATATCTATGGCTCACTATCTGCTTATGGTGCTGAGCTAATGGCTACAATGAAAGAGTGGCTATATTCCTTGCAATTTCTGACTACAACTTTGGAACAACTGAACAAAACCAAATGCAGGTTTTACAGCAAGCTTGAATACTAGATCAGATGTTGTGAGTTTAAGCTTTGACTATGTGTGCCCTGACTAAACCTATCGTATTGACTCAGGTCCAGAGCCACAAAGGGACTTAAGCCCTAGCCCACGTACTGGACTTCATGACCTTGAGAAAATTAGAGTTGGGAGTAACCTCAGAAGGTCATTTAGTCCAACCCTGAGCTCATAGCAGGACCATCCCTGACTAGATCATCCCAGCCAAGGTTTTGTCTAGCCAGGTTTTAAAAACCTCCTACGATGGAAATTGCACAACCTGTTCCAGTGTTTTACTACTCCTCCTAATGAGAATTTTTTTTCCTAATATCTAGCCTAAACTTCTCTTGCTGCAATTTGAGACCATTGGTCCTTGTTCTGTCATCTGCCATCACTGAGAACAGTCTAGCTCCATTCTTTTTTGAAACCCCTTTTAGGTAGTTGAAGGCTGCAATTAAATTCCCCTCTGTCTTCTCTTCTCTAGACTAAATAATCCCAGTTCTCTTAGCCTCTCCTCAGAAGTCATGTGCCATAGCCCCATCACCATTTTCACTGCCCTCCACTGGACTCTCCAGTTTGTCCGCATCCTTTCTGTAGTGGGGGGCCCAAAACTGAACACTCCACATGTGGCCATACCCATGCTGAATAGAGGGGAATAATCATTTCCTTGACCTGCTGGCAACACTCATACCAATGCAGCCCAGTATGCTGTTAGCCTTCTAGGCAACAAGGGCACACTGTTAGCAAATGTTCAGCGTATTGTCCAGTGTAACTCCCAGGTCCTTTTCTGCAGAGCTGCTGCCCACCCAGTCAGCCCACAGCCTATACCAGTGCGTGGGATTGTTCAGTCATTCGTCCAGGACTTTGTACTTGTCCTTGTTGTGCCAAAAGGAATCTTATGAGGTTCAATCCCCCAATTTGTCTACGTCACTCTAAATCCTAGTCCTACCCTCCAGCATATCTACTACTCCCCCCAGCTTGGTGTTATCTACAGACTCACTGAGGGTGCACTCTGTGCCATCTCCCAGGTCATCAATGAAGATGTATATTATAAGATTCTATATTGGACAAAGCTGAACTCAGTACAGATGCCTGGGGCACTCCACTTGATACTGGCTAACCAACTAGACATAGTCATTGATTACTACTCTCTGAGCCTGATGCTGTAGCCAGTTTTTTATCCACCTTGCAGTCCATTCATCCAGCCCATACTTCATTAGCTTCCCTGGGAGAATGTTGTGGGAGACCATATCAAAAGCCTTGTTAAAATCAATGTATACCAGATTCATTGGTCTCTCCATATCCAGAGAGTCAGTCATCTCATCACAGAAGGCAATCAGGTTGGTCAGGCATGACGTGTCCTTGGTGAATCCATGCTGACTGTTCCTAGTACCATCTTCTCCTCCAAGAGCTTGGAAATGGATTCCTTGAGGATCTACTGCATGATTTTTCCATGGACTGAGGTAAGGCTGGGAAGTATCTAAGCTCCTCACATACCACACACAGAGTTAAGTGCACAGAATGAGATTCATAAGAACCATTACGCTGAAAGGAAACTGTATAAGATAGCCAGCAGGAACCTTGAGGAAAAAGTTGAGTCTGAAATGCTTAAAAAGTTGAGTCTGGGGGCCTAGGCATCTAGCTCTTAGCTGCAGGGAAATGCTGTCAGACAGGAATTTGCAATGTGCAACTCTTTCCTAAAACATCTTTTATTAGATGGAGAAAGAGTGGAGCCTCTGCTCCTTTTAAACAAGATCTCAGGAACTGGGGTGATCATCAGGGAAAGGGGATTTTGAGGTTCCAAATCCTGCTTCCAAGGTTATTTATTTTTACATTAAACAGTTACTGGATAAAATGCCTAAGTGGCCATCTTGCTTTCCCAGAAGAGTTTCCCAATCCTTGAGTCATACAGTTGTGCTCTCTTGTTGCCTCTCTCTAGCCCAATGAAACTTGAATTCTTTCTGGCAAAGTGGCACATGCTCAATAGGAGGATACGGAAAATATTTTCCCTTTCCCCATCCCCACATCTGTGACCTTACTCGAGGCTGAGAAGGAAGTTCAACTAGCGAGCACTGAGATACTGTATGAAAGCAGGGCAACAACCTGTCCATGTCATTCAGCTGTGTTTTTTTGAATTAATATAGTCAGGATCCCATTGTGTTGTGGGAGCTTGCTGCTTCAGGTGTATTAGGCCCAGATCGGGTCCCTTAGGGCACAGGTTCCCAACCACTGGGCCATGGCCCAGAGGTTTGGCTGCTGGGCCACGGCACGAGACCCTGTCTATCTGCTGGGTCAAGCGGCTTCCACCGCTGGCAGTCACGTGCAAGGTTAAAACTGGGGGGGCAGGGCAGCCCTGGGAAGGAGGCAGCTGGCTCCATGTGCCCTGTCCCGCTCTTGTGCTGGTCCACAGGAAAAAAAAAGGTTAGGAACCACTGCTTTAGGGGAATACTTAATTTTTGGATCCTAATCAAGCTTTTGGCAGTGGTAGATGCCAATGCAGTTGCAGTTCTGGGCACACTGCAAGCAGACTTGTAGATGTAAAGGGAACACTCTTTCTGAAAATGTACACATCCATAGCCACTAAGTGCTAGAATTTCAAGCATCACAGTCCTGGACTCAAGCCCCCAAATTCTGCATAAGTCTTTTGCTGGACCTAGACCTTCAAACTCCCGGTAACCAGAACTACAGCTTTATACTGTACCAGGTTTTCCAAACAAATAGCCCTTTTCCTTGGCCTTACTTTCTTAACTTTTTACATTTTTTTTTTTTCTCTGCTTTAACAGAGTCCCTTTTACTGGGCCTCAAAATCCTGTCCTTTCATACCACAACAGGATCAAAAGTAGACTTGTATATGTTGGTGTTAGAAAAGTGTATTGATCAGTCATAGAGATGGCCAGTTTTTCTAAGAATGGAATCCTGTTGTTTCATTTCTACTCAATTTTTTTTTTCTGCTGCAGCGGTTTCTGAAATAATTTTCTCTTGCTTGTCAGCAACTCCTTCACTCTGGGAGACTGCAGAAATGTCATGCCCTCAGACTAATGGGAAAGAAAACATCCAGGGCTCTGACTCAGCTAAGCAGCTTGATATTCTTGAGTCTCTCCTGCTAATTGGCATTATTGGTCACAAGTTCCAAAATATTAGTCTCTTTGGCAAGACGGTAAAGCTTATAAAAGAGAGCTCATGTTGCCATTTACTGATGGCAACATTCATTGTGGTTTTGTTTTTTGAAATGGATGGAACTAAGTGTGCTCTCTGTAGCGCTCCATTCAAAATCTCCATGGAAGCAGGAAGGGTAGAGAGAGACAGAGGACAGGAGCAGCAGCAGTTTCTAAGCACAGGAGGCCACCTTCCTGCTATTCTTGCTCTTAACGAGTCAGATCTGACCGACCCTGAAATCAATGGACTGTTGATGTAGCAAAGTACTACTCGGTGTAACGCTGGTAGAATTTGTCTGTAAATGACTTTTTGAACAGAAAATATCTCTGTACAGCTACTTTATACTAGCGAAAATGTGAATTAAGTGTCTCCTTTAATAAAAGAAATAGCTTCGTGTTCAAGTTTAACACGTACCTTTTTTCTACAGGCAGGTTAAAACCCCTTGTGGTACTCTCTCAGTAAAGCTGTGCAATACAAAAAAACATTCCAAGATGTCTTGCAAGTGCACCCCTTGCAAGACTTAGTATTAAGTAATCTTAAGTAAACCTTATCTTCTTTTTCTCTGTCACATACTAGTAACAGTTCTCATTCTTACCATGCATTTGCGATCATCCAGTCCAGTCAAATCCTCCTCAAACTCCTTTCCTATATCAAATTCCATGATGTAGTTTCTAAAAGTACTTAGCGTTTTAATGATCATATGATCCCCTTTCTGAATGATGTCTTTGTCTGGTTTTAGCAAGTTTGCTATTTTTCTTACAGCGATGTTTACATCTGAAAAAGGAAAAAAAATAGCTCAGTTGTAAATCTTGAATCTACTACAATTCAAGACTTTGTAGACCTTGAAATGAATTGCAATCTACGTAAATGTTTAACTGACAACTCTAAAATTCATAGTAAGTGAATTTGCTTGAGTGAATCCCGTGGTGTGGGGGGGGGGGGAAAGAACGGTAATTTAATACTGTTGGCCAAAACTTGCTACTAAACTAAGCAGCCACTGAAAATAAATATGAGATGAAATCCAACTACCAATTAATTTTGATGGCTTACTATAATTGCTATAGTAATATAAGCATTTTACATGTCTGCTTGCCAAGCACCCTTTTCAAGTTCAGACAACGCTTTCTCTTCTGCAAAGACTTTAGAAGTCAAAAAGCTGCTTTTTGAACCTTCATATTCTGCAACATAATTTCTGGAGAGATCAGCTTTAGCATGGTGAAAAGCAAATGGGTTCCTTCAAAACACTTTTCATTAGCAAATCCTAGTCAGGGAAGTATTTTGTTTTTAAAGAAAGCACAAAAAAGATGCTGCTGTGATTGTACAGAAGAAAACGATTTACCTCAGTCCTAAGGTGGCATTTTACTAATACTGATGAAAAAAATATGAAGGGAATCTTACCTAATGCTTTCATATACTCCTCAAAATTGTCATTGCTGACCATTTTCCAGTAACCACTGAAATCCACAGGCATTTCTGGTGCATACAATAGCCAAAAACCAACCCTTCAGGACAGTGTGGTGATTCTGCACCACACAGCTCAGTGCCTGTTTCTGCGGAGAGTTTGAACTCTGGCTTCTTTTTTCTGTTCTTCAGACCACACAGTTATGCGAGTCCTTCTAAGCCGATTATGACTGAAGTGCTACCATTAAATCCTTCCACAAAGCTGAACTACTTAGATTTTTAATGACAGCAGGATGGCTTGATTTAAATAGAAAACACTCTTTTTCCCTCCCCTACTATTTCTGCAAGACTACTGGTTTTCTGGGTATTCATTTTGTCTGTAATATTACATCCCCCTCATACTACTTACAAACAAACAAGTCAGATGGCCTTGGCACATGAATGGGTGTTAAAATGAATTGTGGTAGACAATTTGGGTGGTTTTTGCAGACAAATCCAGGTGTTTTGGTCTGAGAACATTTCGGTGTTGTCCTTAGTTCCTTCCCATTAGAAGAGGATTCACACAAGTTCTACCAAAGAAAATAACTGTGCATGTGATGTTAAACAATCTAATTTACTCTGCATGCTCTGCTTAACTCTCAGAAAAGAGGGTTGGAAGAGAGGCTGCAGTATTAACTGCTTAGGTGAAGGCTCAGAAAAAGTGGGTAATTAGTAGCAGAAGTTGTTATTACAGAATAATGGCTAATTGTAGTTATCGTCCAAAGTCTTAATCAGTGTTGCATATTTTTATTAATCAATGGGTGCATCTACCCATGTTGCTACATCACTGCAGCAATGTGCTACAGCAGTGCAGCTCATTGCTACAGTGACGTAGCGTTGGCAGGCACAAACTGTGGTGCCAATGCTGTCGCCATGGCAGTAAGGTGCCTTGCTGTAATGCATCGCTACAGTGCCAATGTGTCTTAAAAATACCCGTGCATCACTGGGATGGTGCAGTAATGGCTGTTACTGTACTGTAATTTAGTACTTTCTTAAGCAAGTACTAAGTGATGGCACAATAATAACTGCACCATGGGGGTTGTGTAGATACACCCGGTGCATGCTTTCACTTAAGAGAATGTGAATAATGTTCCAACAGGCCAAAGCAGAATGTCACAGACCCACTGACTTTTGTACTGAATAATGTAGCCCTTTTGATTTATGCTAGCCCCTCCCTCCTGGGGTCCTCTGAAGTGCCAGAGGGGGAGGATGTGTATCTTGCTGGGATCCTGTGACCCCAACTGGCTTCCTGGGGCAGGGGGCTGGACTCGATGAACTTCCGAGGTCCCTTCCAGCCCTAATGTCTATGAAATCTATGAAACACTACAGCAAAATGCAAATCATTTTATAATATTTAAGTAGGTGTTAATTTAGATCCAGGTTCTATATTTATTCATCTTACGCAGAAGCATACTATGCAAACAGGTCCATTTATTTCAGCATAACAATTGTGTAGTATGAGAACATTCATTGTGAGTAAGAGAGGCAGAATCCTATTCCTTGCAAGTGATTCCAGGAGGAAAGATTTCCTTACCCACTTGCATAAACACGTTAGGACTACCCAGATAGTGGGTGGTGTGCATGGAGCTTCAATCCTCCCTCTACGTCCTAGCACATCTGCCTGGAAGGAGAGAGAAGTCATCTGCATACATCTTGTCTCACTCCTCCTCCTCTTTCATTACAGCCATAACTCCTCCTGCATTTCAAGTTGCTGCTACTTGCATACTAACCTCTCATTTTCATTCAGTAAGATGTTAGCTAAGAATGTGGTGGAACTGACTAGGGGCTTAGCATGTCTGGTAAAACTTGACAGGTACAAAATAAGCTTCTTAGCTATTCTCTCATTTGAACAGTATCATCTGGGTTGCATACAGTCATAGTATGCAGTAATCTTTTGTTTTATACATAAAAACCATATTCTTTTCCATTTGAGCTATCCAGTAAACCAAAGGATACTGCTGAGTTAGGCAATCCCTCCTCAGGTGTGGATAGAGCTGAACTAATATGGATCTTCAGAAACATCATCTTTTATTGTAATTTCTGAGGAGTACTGCATAGAAAACAGAATGAAGGATGTATTTTAGAATCCAAAGCATGGTACAATCTCATTGTAAAAAATGAACTGAATGACAAAAATAGCATAAACAGTCCTTTGAACAACTTCTTACTTGGAAAGACTCTCAAATGCATGTGTCAACTTGGTCTCTGTTTAGGAAACTAGTACACAAAGTGGCAGACAAATTTTACCACTTCCATTCATTACTAATACAACCACCTTTCAAAACCTTGGCTGGCATTATGAGGCTTGAGCAACTTTGAGAGATCTCTGCAGGAAAACCCAGTAGGAAGGAAAATGAGCAAGAACAGAAGGAATAGGTGTCAAGACAGACATTCACAATCACTCTCCCTTCTGCTATTGTAGGGGACTTGCCTGTATCCCATGATTCCTGACTGACCTATCAACTGGCTGCTGTAAATTATATCAGAGGACCAAACTAATGCAGACTGATCTAATGGATTACAGGAAACTCCCCTTAAATATTTTATGCACAGGACTTGAATTAATTGCTTGCCTGAACCTGGCCTTTATTTCTGATCTCTTTCCAAGTCTGCCAACCCACATACATATTTTGGGCAGTACTAGTTAATAAAAGTCACATAGGATCCTGGGAAGTAGAAATGTTGTGATAACATGTATATTTTTAGCAGTTCATTGAAAATTATGACTAATTTCATTCTCACTGCTGCGAACAGCTGAGACACTTTCACATTTGAGCAGTCCCTGGCATGAGAGGACCGCTATAGAAGAAAATACTAAACACAGTCACTGAAGCCATGTTAGTCAGCACAGCAAACCCTTGCTGTTACTGGAGATTTTAATACTTATTTTGAAAACACAAATAAAGTGACATCATAACCATTATCTTGTTCTTTAATGAATTAACTCAACTGAAGATCTTAAAACTACTATGGCCCACAGTACCTAACACCTTAGGAAAGCATGGATCCAAAATAACTTCTCTAATTTGAATTTTTTCTGTATAAAATTGTAAGCTTTCAAGAAATGCAACAGTCACAATACAACAGTTCCCCATAACCAGCTTTACACATGCAAAAAATAAATCCTTTGGCGTCTTCTTTCCCGTTGATGGAACAGACATCAATCTTTTAGAGTGCTGACTGTCACATTGTGCTGTTTAAGAGGCTGAAGCAGGTCCCCTTAATTTTTCTGCCCACTCTCTTCTGTGTAGATATTATGGTGTTTAATATATGAAATTACAGAGTCTGGAATGAGATACTTCACACTTAATCCTTTGCATAATGCAAGTCGTATCTGTGTGGCACTGATTTCATTCTGAATCCATTCTCTGACCAGGTGGATGTTAAATTCGAATCTCTTTAAAAGCTCCCATTCATTGATGTACTGTATCGGATCACAGCCAGCACGGCTAATGCAAACCAGACCAAACTTTTCTACTATTTCTTTAATATGTTCCTCCTTCCAGAGATTGGGTGTCTTAAATGTCTTCAAAATATCAGCTCCACAAAGCAGCTTTAACTGTGGTAGAACTGAAAACAAGCATAAAAGAGGCTTTTAGGAAAGTTATTCTTAAATATTAATTAAAATCTTTAAAAAAAAAAAAAGTTGGATCAAATATGCTAATTTCTACTATTTTACCCAAGCTTGTGAAAACTTATGAGAAATATCCTGCTTAGAATTTACACGGAGTATACAGTGCATTGCCTGCTGTATAATCTTAATTCATATCTCAAGGTAAGACAAACTCAGTGGAGCAACTTTATCTCCATCTATTTTACCTCAACCTATGGTAATCCAAGGTAGAAAACTATCAAGACCTATTTAAAGGCCTGTTTTGGCTCACAAGGTAATAGGTTGCATAGAAAAAACTTTAAGAAACTAGCATTTCCCCAATGATATCCAGCTATCATTGTCATTCTTAGCAAATATATCAGTACAGTAATATATTTGATTTGGAACACCATTTACATCCCCACTACATCAGATTTCTGACATGTTGAGAGAGGAGAAGGTAATCATATTTTTTCCAGATCAATTAAAACTGATGCTGCAATAACAACTTGAATCAAATCTTCTATCTCAGAATTGCTTCATAAATAAAGGTCCAGACTTGAGACTGAGAGATGCTAATCATAATAAACACTTTCAAAATCAGTAAAATATAATGGAAAAATATTGTGCAGAGATGCATCCACCCATACAGTGGGCAGGGGAATAATGTGCCACTGCTCATACAATTACTAGGTAAGAAAGGGTCAGTAAAGAATAAATTAGAATTACAGCAATGTGAGTGTTCCTCCTTTTGCTTTATAATGATATAAACCAGTAATAACAACAAAAATAATAATAAAAATGAGGAAGTTCTAAGTACTCTGTGCTGTGCCTAGTTTGTATAAGAAATGCATGCAACAAAGTTATTAAAAGAACACTATTAAGGTTAAGTACTCAAAAATCAGGAAATTCCTGAGTTAACATGACAGAAGGTGTTATCAGGGCATTGAAAGCATGGCAGCTTGTGTTATTTAATTCAGCCCCCTTGGGCACATGTATTGATTTAATTACATGATCACATAGTAGTTTCTCCTGATCATGAAATATGTGGGTCACAAATTATATTTAAAATCCTTCCCTGACTGCAGAATTCTTCATTTACTCTTGGGCTATTCCATGTTAGAGAGATAGTTAGCTATGTTAATCAGAAGTCAAGTAGAAAGCAGGGTAGATTTTGCAACTTATAGACCAGAGGTGTCAAAGATCCAGCTCGCTGTGCCCCTTCACCTGGCCCCCAGTACTGCCCTAGGTCTGCATTCACCCACATGCTGCATGATGTGCACTGAACCAGTCCCAGCACACTATACCCAGCCTGATTCCAGCCAGTCTGGTAGTACAGTGCCCCTTCCTCTTGCTCCATATGTGACACAGTCCTGGACTAGCCCAAGGGAGAGGCACATATCCTGGACTGGCCAGAGTGAGCACTACATGGAGCACAGTTTCTAGAGCACTGGATTCAGCATTCAGGGGAGAAGGAACAGGGATCTGTGGGCCTGATTCAGCCCATAGACCAGTCCCATGCCACTCATATGGCCCATGGAACCAGGTGAGTTTGACATCTCTCAGGAATGGCGGCTGGGGTTGGGCACGGCAGCAGAAGCGCAGTGATGGTAAGCGGGGCAGCTCCCAGTGGCCACCGGTGTCGGTGGCAATAGTGGTGATTGCTCACAGGTGCCGCCAACCATGTAAGCAGCACATTTCTGTATGGGGTCCACCGCAATGCTCAGGGGGTGCATGTGCACCTGAATGCACCCTCTACATGTTGCCCCAGACACCCCTGTTTATAGACTAACAAAAGTATATAGCACAAAAGTTTGTGGACTGAAGCTGATTTCATCAGATGCTGTGAAAGGACATGCATGAAGCAGTGTATAAGGAGAAAGAAATTTGAATACAAAAGGTAGAACAGAGGGGGAGAAAGTAAAGTGGGGGGCAGTACTGGAAGAGGCAAACAAGCAATAAATCCATAGGAACAAAGGGGTTACAAAAGCTAATCTAGGTAATGGAATAAGAATCTATAGTCTCTGTTTAAACCTTACTTAACACAAACCAGTCTGTGGAAGATTTCTTGTTCCACAATTTCCCATTCAAGTCAGTTTTTAAAGGTTTGCTGCCTAGGAACCTAGGTCAGTGCCTAGGAACCCTCAGGTCAGTGACTGAGCATCCAATGAGGTTAAAAATGTTTTGCCACCGGCCTGCAGCTGTCAGATCACTGTTCATCCACTCTTTCATATAGGGATCGCCCCATCCATGAATCCGGAGGCCAGGGGGTGGGACACAGCGAGCTCCTGCAGGCAGCAGTGGTGCTGATGGCGGGAGCGTGGTGACAGCAACTGGGGAGCTCTCACAGGTGGCCACGGTGCAATTGGCAGCAAAGGAGAAGGGGGGCAGCAGCAACTGCCTGCAGGTGCTGCCTGCATTGTCAGTGGCACCTTTTCACAGGGAGTGCACTGCCACATTCAGGGAGTGTACGTGCACCCATGTGCACCCCCCTACATATCACCAATGACCTCATCTGTCCAATGTATACAACAGAGGGGTACTGTGAACTGATGTTGGTGTATATGACATTGGGAGAATTGCAAGTGAATGAACATTGGATGTTATAATCCATGTTATTCAGTCCAATGATGATGTGGTAGACTAGTGTGTCAGTGACTAGGAGTTATGTAGCCTGCTGCGTGAAAAATTGTGCTACGTATATACTTTGGTTAGTAGACACAGACATTAAGATCAAAAGTATTCACTGATTTTGTTGCTGAATCTGAGAGACCTACAACTTCAGTTCTCTGAGGCTCCATCTACATGTTACACTTAAGATGTGATAAACCAGATATGACCCAGCCATACATTCAATCAATTCCTTGTTTTATTACATCATTAATAAGCTACAAAGTTATTCCACAGAAATGTGAGAATAACATTGTGAATTGTTCTTATCACGCCATTAACTGAATGTGTGGCTGGGAACTCCATAAGCTGACCGGGTTCTCAGCTCCTAGGGTACATTACACGCTGCTGTGGCAGTAAGTCCTGCAGATGATGGGACTTGCAGCCACAGCAGCACCCCATGTTTTTTCATGGCTACAAGCACCAAAGTTGATAAATCTTGCAGCTGGGGGTGCCCCTTGCGTAGCCATGGTTGTTAGTAGAAGTGCACCAATACATTGGTTCGATATCAGATTGGCACCAATATAAAGAAAATTGACTGGATCGGAAATAGGCTTTTTTTGCCTGATGTGGCTGATAAATGCCCTGTCCATGTGTTCAGCTACAACACAACACACAGATGGAGAGAAACACAGCTTGGCAGCTTGGAGAGCTGCATCCAGCTGTAAGTCTGTTATGGGAGAAGGGGTGTGGGGAGGGAGGGAGGGAGCATGGGGGGTACAAACCAAAGCCCTTGTGGTGAGGCAGGGCATGGGGCATGGGATGCATAGGCTGGGACACAGCATGGCATGGTACAGAGCTGTGGACCAACTGGGGGGTGCAGAGAAGGAAGCATGGGTTCTGCCGATGTGCACACTGTGGAAAGACGTGGGGTGTGTGCCACTGGATCTATGTGAGGTGAGGCAGGCTGTGATGGGCTCTGCCCTACAAGGGCTAGTTCATGGTGTGCTTGGGGTGGGTGGCAGTGCTGGGGGGGAGGGAGTGTTAGGAGGACTAGGATGAATTTGGGATGGTTGCAGCCCCCCCCCTCCCCCCCCCCCCGAGTCCCCCTGCCAGTGCCACCTCTGCCTGCCCCAAGCACAGCCTGGCCTAGCTCCTGCCTGCAGTTCCCCACCCAGACTGGCAGGCACCCCCCCCCCATGCCTTCCTGGTGTGTGCACAGCAGCAGAAGCTGCACCCCATTCCCGCTGAATGAGTCACGTCTCTGTTGGGTGCCCTGGCCCTTCCCAGCTGGGCAGCACCTACCCCACCTGAACTCCCTCCTTCACCACAGGGGACTCCATCTGCCCCTGCCCCCACGCCTCTTCCCTCCCCTTCCACCACAACAGACTTATCAGCTGGACACTGCTCTTCAAGCTGCTGGGCTGCATATCATTAATCAAATCAGTACTGGCCGATAAGCCTCCTTAAAAATCGGCTATCAGCACTAGCTCTGAGCCTCCTCAGTTGCAGGATTCGCAGCCATGGGAATCTGCTATTTGCCAGTGCAGGAGAAGCCTGGGATAATGATCCTAGGTTCCCCCTGCTCTGGAAATAAGGCATGATTGGATCTGATACTGGATCTCACAAACACATCTTCTGCCCCTCTCCCTCCATCCCCACAAGCACTCAAAAGGAGAATGCTTGGCACTACTGCTGCCTGTTTCTTTAGGACTTGGACCCAGGTCTCAATGTGCTCCAGCTAATGAAAACCAGTTTGCAAGAAGGACAAACTCCTGCCATTTATAAATGTAATTTTAAAATTCCTACATTTCTGACCAGGTCGTTCATAACAGTATCCATAAGGGGCCTCAGAACAGGTGTCACTGGACAGAACTTTATTTGGGCTGTTCCCAAAAACTGAGAATAGGCTGCAGAAGCTAAGGTTAAAATGAATTATTTCCGTAATAGATCCAAATAGGCAGGGTCCACGTCAGACAACAGATCTCTGAGGAAGGCCTTCCTCAGAGGAAACCTGGCAGGTGATAGGCAAATACTCTGACAGGCACTATGTAAACAATTAAGAACATATCATTTGTAATGTGTTAAATGCTTGCTTTTCTGTCTGATAGTGACACACTAAAAAAAACCTATTTCAGATTCTGTCAGGATGACGGATGGCATGAAAGCAGGGGAAGTTTTTATGAGTTGGGTTAAACATCCTTGACCCTGATGGTATTGCAACTTTGTCATTCAGGATGAATGTAAAAATCAATTGAACTCCTTTATAGAGCAATAGGGACTTCCACCGAGCTCAAAGCAGCATGCATGATTGGAGTAGTAGCTAGCCATGTGGCTCAAGGGGAAGTCCTGCTGTAACCCGAAACTGAAGGACAGTGGAATTGCTGGATTTACAGCAGTGTATCTCTGTATGCGAAGGCGAAGCAGTGAGAAACCCTACAAAGATGCAAGCAAAAGAAGCAAGAAACAGAGCAGGCCTGAGGAAAAAACCTAGGGCATGCTTTGGAGACTCAGTTGTGGCTGTCAGGCTAAGTACAGACAGTCAAAGAGCCCAAGGCGGAATCAATTCCATTACAGGTTAGTCTCAACTGCGTAGACTGAACCAATAAGCAAGTGAACAGACATTGACTTTTGAGTCAGGAAATGTAGCCGAATGTCTGCAGTACCCCAGGACAGAAGCCAGGAGGCACTAGAGCATGCCTTCCTGCTCAGCTGGAGCAGACAGCTTGGACCAAAGCTATCTCCGTTACCATGTGAGGCAGAGTTTGCAGAGGAGGTGCAAAGCATCCTAGTATACTAGTTGACTGTGAGTTAACTTGAATCTGGAGGGGATCTAGAATAGAAGGTTCAGTAAACCAATTTAACCTAAATCAGTTAAGTCTGATACTATACCCACACTGATTTATCGTAAACCTGTTTTAACTATTTTGAAAGTGGTTTATGTGCACTGAACTCATTTTAGATTAGATTTGAACTGGTTTCTGACTAGTTATACTGGTTTATGTGTAATTTCTATCCCTAGGCTCAGGCTTGGACCTGCATGCAAAAAATAATCACTTGTGTAAATCCTCGAATTTTCAGGGAAATAGGACTTTTTACATTCACTGTAAAGACGGGACTACTTGAGAAAACGTCTGGCTCTACCATGCGCTTCTAACTGAACCAACTTCCAGGATCCCAAATTTTCTTTAACTGCTTGGGTCAGAAAGGGGCAGCTGTTGCATATCATTTTAATAGCATACTTAATAAATTTTATGGATATCCTATTGTGCTAGTCATTCTAAGGCAGCAACATTTTTCTCTTTAAAACATTGCTGATCACTTTTCTTAAAAAAGAAAAATAAGGCAGAAATTTTACTGTGTCCCAGGCTTTATTAGATATAATATAATAGCAGGGGACCTTTTATAGCTTTAGATGGCTATCTTACTTTGAATGTACTTCCAATGTACTTTGACAGATTGCTTTAAACAACCAAGTTTGCCACAAGTACAAGCTCCAGACAACACATAATCCATCATGAGAAATGAAAAATCCAAATAGCTAAGGCATTTTTAAAAAGAGGAAGCATACCCTGGACTAGAGTCCAAATTTATTAACAAATCACAGGTTTTACAGAAAGCCTGCCACTAAAACCAACACAGTTGTTCTGCCTAAAGACAATCAAGAAAAAAAATGTCTTTGGACTTTTCTAGGGCGCCCTGCTAAATAATGACCTACAGTGTCCAAAATTGATAACAGATCTAAAGCCAAAATCTTCATGCTACTGCTCCAGTTTTTGATGAGTACAACAGGTTTTATTTCTCACCATGTCTCTAAACCAAAAGCAAGATGGGAAAAATACTGGTAAATGTTTGATTGGTGAGTCTGAGTCAATAATGGTAGACATAAATGAACTGCAATATTCTGCAATGTCATTCTGGGAAGAAGGAGAGGGAGAAACAACCATTAATACAAAGAAGGTATCTAGATTTAGGAACCAGAAAGGTCTAATTAAGAGAGGCTGCTACTAGACTAAGCCAGGTAAAAGCATTTGAAAAGTGACGACAAAGATATTCATGTAAGGCAACACAGAAACTTGAAATACAGGAATTCAATTTCAAATGAAACAAAGCACAAGTGTCTCCTATCTATAGGAAAAGAAATACCATGTGCAAAACTAAATGCAGTGACTGCAGCAGGATTGCAAAACCCCATTAAAACATCACATGAGTGATGGAGGGGAGTAGTAAAGTGACATCAGATACTGTAAATAATGTGGAAGTCATTTCAAAGCAAACAATTTAGAGAAAGCTAGAGCTGTTAGAGTATTACTGCACTGAATGTATCAACTTCTCTGTACATCATAATCAAATTTTGACATAAAAAAAAAACCTCTAACCAAGAGATTGGATTTGGGTGTGGAAGAACTGTAAGACCATCAGGGTTTTCCCAGGCTACTATGGGTCACAAGCTATAACAGGCCTTGAGAATAATACACGCTCTGAAAGAGCACTGGTTTTAGCTAGCTGGTAAGCTGAGGGACTGTGATGCACAAGATTTGAACACTGAAAAGGGGAATGCAGAATCTAAAGGGAAGCTTTTCTTCTTTTCACTACTGCCAGGATGAAGAACGATTAATAAAATTGCAGCCACTTGGCCTAAAATCTAAATGGCTGTGCTTGTATATTGCAAACAACAGGGGCCAGTCATATCCCATAAGCAGGTGACTAATGTGGAACCTAATTATGGTAACTAAAGCAGTACAAAAAACCTAGGCTTTACTTTGTATACATTTTGCAGAAAAAAAACATTATTTTATAGAATTTGCTTTTTTATTTTTGCACTATATAAAATTAAATATAGGAGTTATACTTAACATTATATTTTACCAACTATCCTGATTACTGACCCTTGTTTTTGTTTTTTTGAAAGGTAGTAAAAAAGTCCAAATTGAACAGATTTTTCCTGCTACCTGGACTTTTTCTACACTTACAATGGCTTGCCCTAAAAAGTCAGCATTTCCCAATAGTGCTTTTCTGAGGGTTACTGAGATATTGCCATGATTCTTTATTCTATGCTGGTATCTGTTAAAAAATGTTGGTGTTGTAGTAGCAATGGTCAAGGGTCCCATTATGTTCCATTCCCCTTGTACCATTTTTATGGCACAAAACAAGTAGAAATTGCCCACATCTACTCAGGAAGTATACAATCCATACCAAATCCCTAGCCATACCCTACTGTAAGGGGCAGAGAAAATGAGTGACCAGACAAGACCTTGCTTTCACTATCCTCAGCCATGAGATGGTTCCTTCGGGAGGGTTGCCAAGTGGTATAGATTTGAGAAATCTCCAAAACTCTGAACTTCATTTGTGGCTGTGTTAAGAAAGCAGCCCTACTGTGCTGAACCAAGAAGAGTTTGGCTGCAGAAGAGAGTCTGGCATGTTGAAGTTTGTCAAAAATGAGACATTTTATGGAGTGATGATTAAAAACAAGATAACTTCAAATATGGAAAATGGCTGCCAAAAGATGTTTCTAATCAAAGCAAAATTAAAGCCCCATGGGCTAGGTAGGAAAAGTATTGTCACGGGATGGAAGTGATAACCAGGAAGTTGTGAGTCTTGCCATGTGGAGTTAATGGTTATCTTATTAAGTAAAAATGATTCAAATTTAAAGTCAGATAAAGCGTATCAGGGAGCTCTGGGAAGCATCTCAGGGAGCTCTTGGAAGCATGAAATGTCATTTGGAAGAGCCAAATATTTATTCAATTTTAAAACAGGAATGATGAATTCATTTAACTATGCTACACAAGCTGAGAAGGATGCAAATTTAGTACGTAGCTCAAGAGGTAGATACATCGTGACTTTTTTTCTGTGTAATGTACAAAATTTAACTCAACCCTGTAGGGCACCACCTTTTGGAGGTAAGAAGTATTAAAATTCCATATGCAACTATGACGAAATTTAATGCAAGGGAGGGGAGATTACAGTGTTTTGGGATGGGGGAAAAAATCCTATCAAATTTGGTAGTATACCAACAAACCATGCCATTAGGGAGTATAATCATGAAACAGAAAATCTGCAAGTATAGGATGTTCCAATATGCCTACAATATTTCTTTTGTTCTTAATGTCAACGTTATTACACTCTCAGTTGGAAAATTCTAATCCTCTATTAATGGTCATATGTTTAATCTATTACAGGAGTGCCACTTTCTGAATCTCTCTTGCCTATTAACACTGAACAACTAGAAGTCATTTTTATATTCGTCATTGTTTTAAACCATTCTTTGTATTCTCATCCTTACTTGGCACAGTTAACAAGAAAGTAACTTATGCTTTGGGTATAGCTTTGAGGGACATTTATTTCATAAAGGCTAATCAGGAATTACAAACCAAGAATGTATAAAGCCAGCCCAAAGAGGAATCACATTTTATTTAGTGCCAGTCACTTTAATCCAAGTTGCAGCTGCAGTACTACTAGCAATCTGGCTAGTTTTTCTAGCAGATAACTCTACCCATCAAAATACTGCTCTTCTGTTCAACCTTCCAATCCCACTTAGGTTAGTCTGGTAATGATAAAGTGTCTACACTACCCAACAAGGAGCACTGTTTACAATAATGAACAAACCTGTGTGCTGCGAAGAAAGGGAATCAGCAGTAGCTCTTTGTACGGGGCTATTGTTTCTCATGAGTCCCTTCCTCAAATCAAGCAGCCCAAGGGATTCATTGTAATGGTACCTGTGTAACAATAAATAAATAAACAAATAAATAAAAAAGGTTTTTCTGTAAGGTGATCCTTTTAGAGATATACAAAGTGATTGTCTAGTGCATTTGGCTTTGAGAAAACAATCTGCTTTTATGAACTTTGGATTTAATAAGCCATGTTAAGAATTCACCATATTCATGCTCTACCCTCTATAAGATTACTATCAGCAACAGGTAACACTCTTGCCAAGTCACAAACACTTTGTGCACTGGCATATCATTTGTAAATTACCTTTGAAAAAGCCTCTTTATTAGTTGTTTTGGTGCTAGTAGCACTCTATATTTTAAAGCATCACTTGAGATTTACTAAAAATAGGATTACATCTATTTCATGCTTTAATCATTGCATTTACATTCTGGATTAAATATAACTTCTCAGAGGACCCAGACATTTCAATAATGTGTTTGTTAAAATATTCAGTCTTGGAAAGGAGATGTCTCCAAAGTTTACTCTTCAAAAGTCTGCTTTTGCCTTTCCTTTACTTAAGGGACCACAGTCCAGACAAATTTCAAGTACACAATTCTCCTCAGATTTCAGGCATTGATACTTTTCAGATTTTACTGCATCTAGATAGACTGTCATAGGTGCCAGCATTCACCAGTAACTTCCAGTCTCCATCGCTGCTTCACCAGTCATCCTCCCTTGGCTCCCTCCATGGTTCCTGGCAACAGGCCTCCATGGTTATGTGCTTCCTGCTACCAGTCTCCCTGCAACTGGATTATCCTCAGTAGTAGTAATCCAAGTCCATATGCACTGACTTAAATCTGACATATTCACAGTGAGTTTGCACCAAAAATTGCTTTTATAGAGCTGTAGACCTCTGTTCCCTAATATCTTTGCCTGTCAGTATCCTCTTCCCCACTACATCCCCAGTGCTTTCCCAAACAGGAGGGATAGTGTCTTAGACACTTGCCTGAGAAGGCAGATTATTCATCAAGCAAAACTTAGTTGTTGATGCTATACAGAGACCTCTTTTGTTTCCCTGTTGGAGGGGGAAAGCCTTAATGTGCACCTATATGTGCCAGAAGGCTGCTCCAATGTGTGCTAATTAGCATGTCAGAGCAGGCTCAATTAATTGAGTCGGATGGAGTGTGGTACTTAACACAATCTAGCAGCCTTCGCATAACATGTATTCAGCATCCCTGCTCTTCAAAATGGCTGCAGGGGAGCTTGAAATACAGCTCATTGAACATTGAAATGTTGTGAATGGCAAAAGCTACTTTTAGCACATCAGACAGCTGGGGAGAGGGATTGTGTTAGTTGAAAGCTGGGGAGCCAAAGGAAGCTCTGTGACCCAGACGTCCCTGCCCTTATGTAATTATTGGGATATCTCTGTAATCACTGGGAACCTATACACATGCTTGGGGGCAGGGAGGGTGCTTTAATTTAATTTAAGTCTTTGCACAGTCACATGTATCAGCATCCCCGCCCCCACTTCAAAATGGTGGTAGGACAGTTGAACTAAAGTTTGTTGAACAAGCACTTTAATCAGAGTGGCTCATAGAGCCTTTCTAATTAAAGTGCCCTCTCCTCCACCCTGGAGCACATGTATAGATACCCAATGGTTATAGAGAAGATAAGGGCATAGACAGCTTGGTCACAGAGCTTTCCTTTGGCCTCTTAGCTTTCAATTAACTCCCTTCCCCCTCCCCTATTGTCTGACATGCCAAAGGTAGTTTTTGCCATTCACAATATTTTAATAAAGCTGCAGATAAAACATTTCTGGTGGGAGGTAGGGAACTGCCTTCATTGTTTAAAGTCTTTTATCACTCTATCTGTAGTTTTTACCTTCTTTCCCTTATTTCTTTCTCTACTCCCTAACCCTTGGTTTTAGATCTGCCTCTAGCACAAGTACTGCTACCACATTATAGTTGTGAACATGGCAACAACTATCAGTGACAATCTGATCTCAGTGCACCAATGAGAAAATATTCACAGAAAATAAGTAAAGCCCTTGCAGAGCTTCAAATGGTTTGTTGATTAGGCAGATGTACATTCTTGGTGAACTCTGAAACCTCTGTATATGGCATAAGGATCTGAGGATTGTTTTCACTTTGATTGTTAATGTGCAGAATTTTGTGGCTCAAAATAAAACCCTGGAAATTTTACAAGTACATTTCTAATAAGTTCTGTTGGTATTTTACACTTCAAAATCAATCCACTTTTCTATAAAGTGTGGCAACATAGTTTGTCAGGCAGGTGTCAATCCACAGTATAAAGCTATAACATAGTGCTTCTTGGGTTTTGCTTCCACAATAAGATTTCTTTGCAGGCCCCCTTAGGGCTTATGTATTACAAAATACTGTGTCTGTACAGAACATTTAAATGCTCTTAGTTTTTCATTTAGAAAACAACATAGATTATATTCTGATAATTTCTCAAGATTCTTATGCCTAACACTAGGTAAATAAAAATGTACCCACACTATGGTATATGGTTGGATAACTAGACAAGATTAATATGTATTCAACCTCCAAGAAGGGAAAATATGTTTCCTGTAATTACTAGGACAACTTGTTGTGGCTTCTCTTGAGCATCTTTTACTATAAAGCTGATTTCACTGTCCTAAATTAAATTGCGGTAGACCTGTACCCCAGACAACACTGAGTCATAAAAAGGGTGAATGTAGTTCAGTGTGTTCATGAGCATAGACTAATAGTCAGATATAATTAACTAATTATCCAAATAAGTCATGCTTGTCCTCTGACTCATGGGCCACATCCACACACGAAGGCATGTGTGGTTTATGGTACCACAAACTGCAAGCATTGAATGTTAAGACATGTACCACGCTGGTAATTTGCAGTGCAGTGTCAATTTCCCAGCAGCAAAAATAAAAAAATTATGGAAAAATGCAGTGCAGAGTATGTGTAAAAAGTGTGTGCCAGGAAGAAAAGAGGTCTGGTCCTCCAGTGTGATGCGCTGGCTGCTGGCCAGGTGTCTCTATTGCTTTGTTTGTGCCTCTGCTGCTACAGTATGTTATGTGGCATACTGAGAGCAAACACATGTGCAGCATGGCTCACAGCTGCCTGCTGCTGAGCCTACTGGGCATTCAGGACCTGGCATCCGCAGAGGCACCCAGAGCCAGCAGGGCTCCTTAAAGCTGGGCACTTGGGGCAGCCATACCACTGCTCCAGAGGCCCAGCCACTGAGGCCTGGGCCTGAGCTACCAGCCCCAGGACCTCTACTTGAGGGCTACCTAGGTCACGACACAGTTACAGGAGTCTGCCCAGGGACCTGGCTGGTGGCCCGAGGTTACTGACCTCCTGGCCATTTGGGGCCAGAAGGCTACACTGCAGCAGTCTGCCCAAGGACACTGGAATGAACGTGTTTACTAGGCAATTGCTGCACAGATAGCCAAACAGGAGCATGCCAAAACGTGGCAGCAGTGCCAGAGCAAGGCCAACCAGGAGGCAGGGCAGTCTACCATGACCCACTGTCAGGAGCTGGCCAGAATCCTTGGCCCTACAGCCACGGCTGCTGCCCCCCCTCCCTGCTACTCCTTCGCCACCAGGGGAGGAGCAGAGCCTGGAGCAACCAGCCCTGTGACCTGACTGGAGTCCCCAGAGGCAGGGTCCTCTTGGAGGCCTGCAACAGACCGCTACCCAGCCATGCCAGGAGTGACGATGAGGAGCGACTCGTACCACAGGCAGAACCTGTTGCCAGACAGGCTCGAGGTGACACTGGAGCACCAGTTCTGCTGGCTCCTGCCTAACACCAGTGGTAGCAGAGAGGAGGCTGAGGAACAGGCTGGTGTATCGCATATATTAATGGAGGCCACATCCTGGCAGCCTCACTGCCAGGCCTCAAGGCCTCATCCCCATTTGAGGCCAGGACCAGCTATGGCTCTGATTTCCTGCCCCCAGGTACCCTCCTCCCTGTGTCTCCTTTCCTGGTGCCATACTCCAGGTAACGGGCCTGCAGATAAGTGGTGATGGCCTCACATGCTCTGGTTCTTGTATACTGCCATCAGGGTGGGGAGGGGGGTGATCCTTATCTACGACAATGTTTCTGGCTGGCCAGCTCTACTGCTACTGTCACTGGATGCACCGTGATACATGCATGGCTCAATGCAACTATGGTGCTGCAGGGCCGAGGGGGTGGATGCTGTGGTGGGTACAGAGTACAGGGGCCACTCTACGTCAGGGCTGCTGCAACAGTCCAGCTGGCACAAGGGGCTAGCATCCCCAAACATCAAAGCATCCGGCTCGAGAAGCTCCTGAGGAAAAGTAGCCATGAGCTGCTCACCAGGCCACCAGTTGATACTGCTAGGGCTAACACAGGTGTTAGCCCCAGCCTCCAGCTCTCCCTTGCTGAAGAGCTGGGAGGAGCTGGGCAAAGGTGGTTTGCCCAAAGTAGCACAATTTGTTCTGCGGTTAAGTATACATTCAGGCATATGCACCTATGCACAAATTATTGGCAAAAATTTGTGCTGCTACTATTTGTGCTGCTTCAAGCCCATGTCCCTGCATCTGTGGATGCAGTCATGGTGTACAAGGAACCTATGGCACTTCTGTGCAGAATCCTAAACTTGCAAAGAACAAATCTCATTTTTCTGCATTGCAGTGAATGCTACTTACCTCAGTATTTATTTCACAACTAAAAGTAAGTAGCAATTCACAGAAAATGCCTTTACTTGGATCCACATCTAGCAAAATGCACAGAATTTAGTAGTTCAGAGAGGGAGAGAGGAATACGTTTTATTACTCTTTTTAATTATACCGAGCAATGTAAAGCTGCTGAAGCCTTTGTGCAGCACAGAAGTCAGGGGGCTATTTCATCCAATGGTCACAAGTTACTGGAGAGCAGGTTTAGGTTGGACATTAGGAAACACTACTTCACAGTTAGGGTGGCTAGGATGTGGAACCAGCTTCCTAGGGTCTTGCTCCTACCTTGGGCACCTTCAAGAATAGATTGGACAGGTACTTGGCTGGGGTCCTGTGACCCTGGCACTCATTCCTGCCATTGGCAGGGGGTCAAATTAGATGGCCTGCTTTAGGCCCCTTCTGACCCTAGATACTATGATACTGTGAACTGACAACTAACAATATTGCCACAAGGATCTCTCCTTAAAATTCAGGCTTGCCACATCTATTGGGAAACTTATGCAGTATCTACAGCTTCTGATGAAAAGTGACAATTTAATCAGGTTAAGAAAAAAATATATAATATCAAGAGCCTTTTATGTGCCCCTTTATACCACACAGTATACCAGCATAATAAAATATGTAGTTCAAAATATTGATGAGATGAAACATCACAGTACAATAATGCTGTGCCTTTTTTTGACCTGTACCTTTATTATATTAGAATACCTTTCAGTTTGCTTCTGGAACTCTAGAAATATTTTCAATAGGGAAAGCAAGCACTTTTTCATTTAGTGATAAGGATAATAATACAAAATGCAACAGAATAATAGTATAGGTCATACGTAAACTGATGCAGCTTTATTATTATTGGGCATGTTTGTGTGTGCTCTGGGGTGGGGAAAAGCACTTTAATTAAAGTGGCTCCCAAGAGCTGCTCTAATTAAAGCACCCTTAGCATCTCCTGTATTCAGTGTCCCATATTTCAAATGGTGGTGGGGGCTGCTGCTGAACACACGTGATGCCAAGGCTGCTGGAGCGTACTGATTAGATTTAATTAGAACACATCAGAGCAGGTGTCAGGCATGTGTATAGGTGCTCATTATGTCTTAATTAAAAAAAGACTGGTATTTAAAATATTAATACAATATTTAGACATAACATTCCTTGAAACCCCACCTCTATGTGCAAAGGACAGGATTTAACATAAAGTATGTCATCAATTATTGTTGCTCAGTTCAGCTGAGGAGGGGGAAGCTAAGTGACTGCTTTGAGATGAAGTGTGTTACCGTCATTCTTGATTTTATGCCTTTTTTGCTTTTTCATTTTATTAACAGGCTTACATTTTAGCATTTAACAAAGATTTACTTATAAAGTTTGAGATACGGGCACAATAAATGTTTACTTATTAGCGCTCTATAAATTTTGAGATGGGTAAAAGGAAACCAAAATGAGCACATCTTGCCTTGAAGAAAAAGTGATGTCTCCATCTGAATAACTGGTGAAATTTCTCCATAATTCCATCTAGAGGTAGCTTGGAGGGGCACTGCCCTGGCAGAAATGCACAGAGCTGTTTGCAGCATATGGAGACAATACATACATGCATCCTCTATATTTATATAGTTCCTTTTATCCTGAAAGATCACAATGTGCCTTATAAATTAAAAGCCCACTCTAATGAACAGCATTGACTTCAGTAAAAATTGTGCATACAGAAAGTTTGCAAGACCAAATCTTTTATAATCCCTTCACCAAATCCAGCTGATTCTCTGGAGGAAAAAGCCAGTTGCTTAAGGAATAACACAATCTAGTTTGGCACTAGATTTGAATAATACTTCACTCAGCTGACAATGTGGGACCAACAATGTAATTCCCCATATTGGAATGGGAGCAAGATAAAATAACAGTTTTGTAAAGATAGGGCAGAGAACTCCCTACAGGACTTGGCTGAAGGAGGGAAGTGCGAGGCATTTCCCAGTCCTTTAGCTTTTCACTGTATTTATTATTCTGCTGCATATGAGGAAGGATGCAGAAGAACAGAGAAACTCAGATGTTGAAAGTTTAAGCCAAAGAATGGAAGGATTAAAAATCTGTACCTGTTTCTTTGTAACCAAAATATCTGTGGATACCACAGGTTTGCTTTGTAAAATAATAGCTCTGAAGTTTGTCCTATTTTAAAGACTTGGAAACAAGAGGAGGTTTTGGGCAATGCCTAGGAGCAATAATGTGTTTGAACAATGTATAACCGGTCAGATTACTGGCTCCAGTCAAAGGGAGAAAGATCTCATTCCCTAACATTTGTTTTTTTTGGAGCACTCCCATCCAAATACAGGCTAAAACTGATCCTATCTAAGATGTGGTTGTCAGTGTATTCATTCTACAATTCCTTTGCTCTCAAACAATAAAAGAACAAAAGGTAAAACTGTACTATGACAGCATCCACTAGAATGTATTTATTAGTAAGGATATGTGTGGGAGGGAGGACATGATCAGCACAACACTCAAACTTTCAATGCCTAATATTACTTAATTTCTCAAACTTACACATAGAACCTAAATACTTTAGTTTTCAAGAATGACGAAATTCTGGGTATCTCAATCTCTGCCTAATTTGAGAGCTGAGAACTCACCTAAAAATTAAAAAAAAAAACCAAAAAACCTCCAATAGTGTTTTCAAGTCAGACAACACAGAACTGAGGCAAATAACATTACTGTTTTGCTTTTGGAAACATAGGACTAATGTATAGACTTGGCAGGCCATTCAGAATAAATGCTCCAGTTATATGACTATGCAAGCCCTAGTATTTGATGTTAGGGGGATACATAAATCTCTAAAGATTCTTAACTTCATGCAGACAAGTGCATGCCAGTGTCATGCAGAACCTACATGCTGAAAGGCAAAGCATTCTAGTTTTCAGCTAACCTCAATTTGGATCTCCAATTTTTTAATCAGGCCCATATGCATAAAGGGTGTTGGCCCACATCTCTGCATGTGAAAATGAAGAGACTGTGGCAGCAAATTTGTTCCCTGAGCAGCTTCTGTGCACTATTAAAAGTCCTCTTTAAAAAGACATTTCTAGATTTAAGGTTGGCTTGTCTTCCTCCTGCCATCACTGAACTGAAGGCAGATAAACAGTCCAGATATGTTTCCAATATGCCAAGGAGATGGAACTATTATCAAGTTGCAAAAGGAATTATAAAATCATAGGATCATAGAACACTAAGGTTGGAAGGGACCTCAGGAAGTAATTTCGTATAACTCTCTTCTCAAAGCAGGACCACCCCTTAAAGATAGACCATTCCAGCCAAGGCTGTGTGTAGCTGGGTCTTAGAAATCTCCAAGGATGGAGATTCCGCAACTTCTCTGGATAACCTGTTCCCATGCTTTACTACCCTCCTAGTGAGAGGGTAATATCTAACCTAAACTGCTCTTGCTGCAGTTTGACCATTGCTCCTTGTACTTATTACATTGTAGTTTTGTTTCTCTCAACTCATCACTCTGGTTAGTTCTTGCTACTTGTTCTTAGCACACACAACCCCCAAGATCAGCAGATAGGGCATATCACTTCATTACTGGCGGGCTCATATAATTCCCTCTCCATTTTTCTCAAGCACATACATGCCTTATCTGTTTCACTTGGAACCTTCCAAGTAATCTTTGATCAGGCGAAAAGAAAATATCAGCCAATCACAAGAACAAAGTAGAGAGTTGATGGCTTAAAGAGAACAATGAAAATAAGTATAAAACACCAACTCAAGAAAGATCCCTTTCAAAGACCAGGGAGAGAGACAGGTAGACAGACAGGTGTGTGAGAGAGAAAATCTTGCTAGAAACCAATCTTCAGAGAAGTAGAATTATAAGGTAATCTTCACTTGAGAGGGTGTCTACCTCTTGGAGGTGGATAAAAGAAAAAACGTGAAACCAGAACAACTGCAATAGGCAACAAAAGCAAGGCCTATACAAAGAGATAAAATATGGAGGAAAATACATGCCAAAGCCCTCCAACTTTTGATACTTTAAGATGTGTGGGAGTGTTTGGATTGCTCTGCTTCATAAAAGGTTCCACGGGAATAAGAGCACAGTAGGATTCTTCATTAGAAAGGCTGCATCCAAGTAGCAGTGCTTTGTAAATCTATGCAGTGAGGACTACACTTCTTTATTTATGCCCAAGATGGAAACAATTCTGAAGCAAAGATGGAAAGCCCTTCTACTTCAGATGAAATGAGTCTTGATGTTGCTCTCAAGTTTTAGGCCAACCCAGAATAGCAATGTAAAATGCATCTGGAATGCTACTGCAGCATGTTTCTGTTAAGATTGTCCAGCAAATCCATACTAAATGAAATAAAAAATCTTTTTTAAGGACCTGAGATCACTCCTAGGATAAAAAAGATCTTAATCAACAAAAAGAACGGGAAGGGACACAGCAGAAAAGATTCATCTCAGAGAGGACTGTCTGAAAGGTCTATCCAACTTGTACATTATTTTATACCAAACTGCTCACCAGCTCTTTGGCATTATTTCTGTTCAAGTTCAGGTACAACAGGTGCTGCTGCTGGTGAGATGCTGCAGCCTCTGGCAACTCCATTAAACAAACAAAACCTGCATAATTACCTCAGCACTTTTACTGTCTCTGTCCATGTCTCCTGCTCACTTTCCCATGGATCCACTCTAAGCCAGTCTGATGTCTCCACTGCGAGCTGAGCCATTGCTATCCGGTGCCTTGCAGAAGCTAAACCTTTCTTTCTATAGTTGTCACTGACTGGAGAAATTATGCCTTTAATCACGCGGTATCTTCCTTTAGAAGGCAATAAAGAAAATCAGTATATATATATTTTTAATGACAATAAAAAGGAAATCATAATTTATGTACACATTGAAAAGCAATGTTCTTCTTCTTCAGTGATTATGCTGTTCAAAGTTCTGTTATTGAAGTATTTATCTATTAGACAATATTAAAAAGAAAGCTGGCTGAGTATAGAACTTCCTGCAAATAGAAACATTTATCATTTATAACGTAGATGATCGAGCTCACTGAAGATAAGGTTAATGCATTTTTAGTTCAAGTAACTGTACTAGTACAGCTTCTCGATAACCCAGATGATGAATGTTTTAATTGACCACTGTTTATTTCTAAGCATCTGATGCATACCATTTAACAACATTATCGGACCGTCTCATCATGCTAAAGCAAGAATTACACCATGTTTCTGAAGCAGTTTTCTTCTGTTATATTTAATAGCTCAAGCCAAGCAAATCTGTAGGTGCAAGAACTGGGTTAGATAATGAAGGAATTTTAAAACAAGACTTAAAACACCATGGGCAAAACATCCTTGCTCAGCTTATCTGCCATGAAGCTCACTTTCCATCTGGTTGATCATGTTAATTAAATGTGAAAATATGCCCATATTTTTCAGCTCCTGTAATGTAATGAAATCATTAACGCAATAAGCTCTTGTAGTCAGACTTTGCAGTCCCAAATTCAAGTCAGGAAATAAACCTAGATAAAATCTTCCTATGAAAGCTGTAACATTTATCTAATTAAAAAACAGGAAAAGGCAGCAACAACTTGAGAGCTACTTCCCTTGAACAGACAGGAACTGAGTGCAGAATAAAGCTGTTTCAAACAAATACGAATCATGAAGTTAAGATATTTCTGACCTTAAACACAGGTACTTTCCAATATCTCTGATATAAAATTTCCCATCTAAAACAGAATTAATTATAACTGACTTTTTATGGAATTAAAATAATAAAATTACTTTGACAACTTTGCAAATGTTCTCTATTTTGCAAAGAAAATGAATCTCAGGGTTTCATTATTACTCTTTAGTTAACAGGACATTGTAACTTGACAGCTTGCATCTTCATTTTATGTTAAGGGTGAAATTCAGGACACAGGATTTTAGACACCTATATCCAATTAAAATTTCAATAGAATATATCTGTCTCCTTTGAAAGTGCCAGCCAAATGTTTCTCTTACAAACAGACAAAGTAATCCACATAGCAGAAAAATATTTCAGGAATAGGTAAAGATGAGATACAAGTTAGAGTAATTAAATCCATCTCTTGGCCTGAAAGGGTATTTCTGTTCTACAGACTTAGTCTATATGCTTGCTAAACCCACAAACCAGTTTCTAGTCAGGACTAGGTTTGCATCATTGCATTTGGGTTAGCTCAGAGGTTGCAATGTGATACGAGCATGTTTTAGGGAAGAAATGAAGTGGAATGAAAGTAATAAGGTGGTCTTTAAAACAGACATCTGCTACTTGACACAAAGGAATCTCCATTATTAGCTATACCACTCCTGCTTGTATCCTATGCAGTTAAATGAAGTTCATACACTTGAGTACATCCAACTGTCCACTGTACAATACACTCATGTATTTAGATTACAAGCTTTTAATAAACTCTGACACCCCCCCCTCCACCCTTTAAATTTCCATTTGAAATCGTGTCTCTTTCTCAGAATCTAAACCTCCTGTAACTTACTGCAGTTCCATTCTCAATTTAATGTGTCAACTATTCATGACACTCCAGTTTACATTGACAATTCTCCTTAAATTCAACATGCAGTAAGGTACCATTGACTGATAATTATTCCTAAAATACCCAGAGCCTCTCTCTTTTCTGCATCTCCTCATCCAAGAATTCAGCTTTGTATTATAGTTTTAGGATCCACTTCTAGGTGCCACCTGTGGTCAGCCTGAAATTTTACAGCAAGTTTGTCCTTATGTTTGTATGTAACACTGGCTTTGTATTCATTTTGTTTCCTTAAACTAACATTTAGATAACTAAAAAGTAACATATTCCTCAGGTACTCCCCAAATAGTACTTCCTCAAGTGCCACAGTAGTATTACCACTCTAATCCTTTTCCCCTGCCCAAGGTGCTTCCTTCCCTGTGCTTTGTTTTCTGCTTTCTACCCTATCTGCCACTGTGCTGCTTCTCTCTTCCCTGATCTGCCATGTGCCACACAGGCTGCTGATTGATGCTACTTAAGGTTAGTCACCCCTGCCCTAAAGGATGCATGCACTCTCTGGGTGCTTGTATACTTGACAGGGCTTAATCCTCATTAAATTAAATAGGTTTATTAAAATAAAAATGATGCATCAATGTTTACAGGTGATGGACTTTAAATCAAATTAAGCTCAGTGCACAGTTCACAGTAAATTACAGCAGGGAGAGCCACTTACCAATCCATCCTGCTGAGCTCTTTTGGTACTCAATTACGGGAGGGGGTGCTGGCAAACCAGTAATCCCCTCTCTCTCAAAATGCATTCCCTTTTTCCCTCTTCTTCCCCACAAAGCATAGCTGGCTGCAGGGATCCCTAATGCCAAGTCACATTCATCCCTTCCTACACCCCCAAACTGCATGGACTCCCACCCACGCCAATCTGCCTACAAAAGGAAACACAATACATCTGGAAGGAACTGTATCAATTGAAACCTTTATTTCAACTTCAATTTTTGTTTCCACGACATTTTTATTATGTTCCTTAAAAAGAAAAAAAACACAGTTAAAAAAATAAATAGCTCTTAAAAATAAATAACCTTAAGAAAAATAAATAATTAAAAAAATTAAAAGCATTTACCTTAAAAAGAAAAAAACGCCCCGTATAAAACACAGTAAGAAAATACAGGATACAAACATAAAATTCTTTATTGCTTCCTTACTTACATAAATTTTTAATAAATAACTGCAAATAAGCAGAAAATGTCTTTTCTTTACACTATGCTATCTATATTTGTTCAATATTGTATCTATACTAGTCTACCTATATACTACTCTATCTATATTCTAATGTATTTTTATTATATCTGCATTCTATAACATATTCTATAATCTTTTATCTTCTATCAATGTCTTTATTCTTCATTCTATTCTTCTATTTCTGCTCTTTTATGAGTCCTGCAAGGGAATAAAGAAGATGAGTTTTGACCCATGTTCCCAAAACCACCTTCTTGGCTTCTCCACTACAGGCTACAAAATCTTCTGTGGGAGATTTCTGTTATTACTTAAATATTACCCAGAATGCTGTGTAGCTTGGGAGGCAGATCTGGCATGCAGCATCTGCCATGTGATGGGTTTTCAGAAGGCAACAATAAATAAGATGAATGTTATCCTGAAATATTAAAGTATAAAGAGGTGCCAAGGTCCTCAGTTGCAAACTTACCATTTGCTGCTGCTGCTCCAGCTGCAGAACCTCTTCTTAATTTGCAGCTGCTGGTACAGGCTCAGGAGTGGAGAGGGGAGTGGGGGGATCATGCAGCTACTGGTAGGTAGTATATGGACCACCAGGACCATGGGGTAGATCCATAAAAGTGGCACCAAGGCAGCGGGGTGGCGGGGAAGTTTGGGTTTTGCCTCTCCATGTTTTTTCTTTTGTGAATGGATTCCATTTCCCAGCAGCCCCTGCCTGGACAGCTTGGGCCAGCAGGGAGACCCTGGCAGCAGCTGCGCTGTGCTAGTGCGGCCCTAGGGTTTCCATGGATACTGGCACAGATGTGTGTGGCTATGTGCAATTTTGGGGTAGCTATAGCGCTGGCCCTGCTGGCAGGGCACACAGCATGGTGCAGAGCTGCACTGCAGCACCCCCCTGGCATCTTGCTGCGGTGACAGCATGGTCTGTTGCTGGGGCAGAGCCATGATCTGCAGGCTGCCATGCCCCCGGGTCATGCTGTCACCACCACAGAGGTGCGGGGTGTGAGATGGAGTTTGGGCTTTATTCCTCCATGTTTTTTCTTTTGTGAATGGATGCAGTTAAACTGCAAAAGAGGACAATTTGTTACGCGTACAAGTGCCTTCTCATTCCATACTCAGATAGGATTAATTTGCTTTGTCTCCCTCCTACAAATAGTCTTGCACTAGCCAAATCTATTAATGGTTCTGGCTTTTTCAGACAAAATCGTGTCTAATTGGATGCTCAGAACCAAAGATTCACTCGGAATTTTATTAGATTGTACCATTTTGTTTCCCTGAAGTTCTTTGAGCATCTCTGTCTTTCTGTCCACCCCCCTTTATGATAAACCTTAGGGTGTACTATCTTATAACTTGTGTGCCCCTCACACTGATTTTATAAAATTGTTTGGTTTCTCATCTGAGTTCATTATTAGGGCATATTTCAATAAGCAGTGATTGATTTTCTGGGACCTCTACCCTAGTAGTTTAACCATTTTTTTCTTTATTACTACTTGGGCATGACCTGAGAGTATAATCTGATTTATCTGACTATAATGCTCCTATATAACAGGCATTATGTAAAGCTGTCTGCTCTAACATATGATGTTAGCTGATATAAGCAAGAGAGAAGACGTCTTTGTGATAGCTGTTAATTTCCTACAACTGTTTCACAGAAATCACAGTAATACTTACTCATTTTCTGCTTTTTTCAGGTATTACCTAGTCTTTTTATTCCCTTTTCAGCTTCAGTTTGACCTATAATTGAGATCTCATTGTGTTATAATTTATCTGGTTTTAAATTCTTCCACTGGTTAGAAGAAGAGCTGTTGTCCCCAGTTGGGAATATACCATACAAACTAAATGATTTCTCTAACAATAAGATACCCGATTCCCCTAGTTTTGTCTCCTAGCTAACAGTTTTAAATTAGATGGCTCTCAGAACTGAAATACAAATCCAAAGTCACACTGGAGAAGTGGCTACATTTATTGTCTGTTGCTATTATTCAGCTTAAAAATAAAAAGGGTTCTGTAATGCTAGACAAGGGACACAGGAACTGATCTGGGCTCTCAACTCCTGCTTCAACACCTGCCCTCATTGATTAAAGCAGGTGTAAATGACTAGCGCAGTCATTTAAATTTATCAAACAGTTCTGCTGACAGTGCACAAGAACAGAACCATTTCATTTTCTCTTATCTCTGTAGAGTAGGAGTGTCCAACCTTTTTGAATGTGGGGCTGGATCACAAACTTTTTATCACCCAGTGGGCCTGCGAGCCATAGTCAAAGACCTCACAGGAAGTGACATCATATCAGGAAGTTATGTCACATGACCTTTGACATGCCTCCTTCTTGGACAGTCCCAATCAGCTCCTCTGTGCAGGAGCTGGAGAAATGGGTAAGCAATCAACAACAGTGATTTCCCTTGCTAAAAACTGTTAGAGGGCTGTAGCTTCTCACTGGTTTCAGCTCCAGCCAAAATTTTTCTACCACCATCATGAGAATCGGCAACTCTGAGCATCTGAACCAAAAGAGACAGTGGCATTAAAAAGTAGGAATGTACATAATGAAAAAGACAGGAGAAAATGAAAAAGAAAGGAGAAAGAACTGAAAAATGCTGGAGTATGTTGTCCCTGGGCACACCCAAGGTACTTTTCTGAAATTCAATAGGAATTAGTGTATCATTAAAAAAAAAAAAATCAACAAAAATAAGCGAGGCTATTTATACGTAGGGTGACCATATGTCCTGGATTGGCTAAGACAGTCCCAGATTTTATAGACTGTCTCAGTGTCCCAGCCACTGGACAAAATTTACTGGAGAAAATTTAAGAAAAAGTACCAGATTGGTGGGAATTTGGGAGCTGGAGGGGAAGCACACGCACATGCACATGCATGCACACACACACATACATGCCCCAACCTGGCCCCGAGGCGCCCCCAGCTCCACACGGGAACTTACCTTGTGCCTCCGTCCACCACGTATGTAGGCAGGGCGCCAGCCATGCTGCAGCTCCCCTGGCCACGTGCTGGGGGCAAAGGGAAGAGCCTGTCCCCAGCTCATCCAATCACATGCAGCTCTTGGGGCAGCTGTGGCAGGACCCGGCTCACTGATGAGCTGGGTCCCGCGAGGGTAAGCAGCTCCCCTCCCCATCACTGCCAGCTGGGGCCCACGGGCCGGCCCTGCCGGCCTTCCTGCTGCCCCACTGCCACAGCTCCACAGGCCAGATACAATGGCCAGGAGGCCCATGGGCCGGATATTGGACAAGCCTGCTATAGGGCAAATAAGGCTGAAAGGTAGACTACTGTGCAACTAACAGCAGCCAACACAAGCGGTTGCAAATCTGACTACATGCATATAACAGCTCACTGAGGTATAAACAGAACGATGGTCTTCTCATCAGAGTTCAACTGAGAACTAAACCATGCTTCAGTTCCCAGGTCTCCCACAGATATCCTGTGTGATTTTGAGCCAATGGTTTACATTTCTTTGCATCTCAGCAACACAGGTGTTAAAAAGGTTTAAGAAGATAACTCTATCTGTCATATCTACTCATATCCTAACGCTTCTGAGAACGTCTAATACAAACAGACCCTGATCTCCACTGGGCACTTACAATCAAATAAGAATGAGTCAATTTTATGTAGTCACTTTTCAGAGTAGTATTGCACTCCAAAGGTTATTACTTCTTCTTTTGACTCTTATCCTAAATGACTTTCTGATAAAATATACACCTGAATTTTCCTTTTGCCTGATCAGAATTTTTTTTTAATCTAAGGGTATTTTTTAAAATTATGTTTCCGATTTTTTCTCTTAGCCAAATGCATTCATCTCTTCACATAGGCCAAAATTTTTTAAGCTGGCTTCTTCACAAGCATGTAGAAAAATCTTTTAGGCATCTATGTAAATGGCTTGATTTTCAACATTTATCTAGTACTTGAAGGTCCTATTGAAACAAAATATTATTTGCTTATATCCTATAAGAACTACTTACAAACATGAGCAAGTTTTAATATTCTAAAAGTAGAAGAGCTCAGAAGAATCCTCAAAAAACCATAAAAATGTTTTACAAATAGATGTTTTTACAGAGAGAATACAGTGAAGTATAAAGAATGAATGTACAATAAATTCATTGTGGCCCCACCAGTACTGCATAGAAGGGAACAATTACCACTTTTGATCTCTGACCAAAGAAATCTAATGCAGTTCAACAATGACAAGTTAAAATCTGGCACTTAGGACAGAACAATCCAATGCACCACTACAGGCTTGGGACTGACTGGCTCAGCAGCAGCTCTGTAGAAAAGGACCTGGGGGTTACAGTGGACTATAAGCTGGATATTAGTCAACAGCATGTTGTTAAGTTGCCAAGAAGGCTAACAGCATACTGGGCTGCATTAGTAGGAACGTTACCAGCAGATCAAAAGTGAAGGAAGAGCTGGAAGTGGCAGTGGCTCTGGATTGCAACTGTTGGCACTGGATATAGGACCCAGATGCCTTGTTCCAGGGGGACACAAAACCCTCAGACTGATGACCTTTCCATTCGATAATAGGCAAATAT
Source organism: Caiman crocodilus (assembly GCA_030014935.1). Lineage (NCBI taxonomy): Eukaryota > Metazoa > Chordata > Crocodylia > Alligatoridae > Caiman > Caiman crocodilus. The sequence continues at coordinate 41,962,459 of JAGPOW010001918.1, read as the reverse complement.
ATTGATACACAGTGATAACAGAAAAAAAGAATACAAGCAATTCTACAGCTACCAATCCTAGGGGTGTCAGTCCAAATGCCTTCAGCCAGGATGTGAGGCTACAAACAGCTGCTGCCTCCCCACCCCTGGTCCCAATGGGAGCAGTGCCAGCACCTGCTGCTTTCCCAGGGCCAGGAGACAGCTGGGGTCAGGCAGGGAGGGAAGCAGCTGTTTGTATTCTCCTGGCTGCAGCTGGCCCCAGCTCTGGGTAGCTGCTGATAGCCATGGAGCCCAGGCTGCTTCCATGGAAGCCCTGCTGCAAGCAGCCTGGACTCTGTGGCTGCCAGCAGCTACCAAGAACCTGGGCCTGCTGCAAACATCTGCTGCTTCTCTGCCCCAGCCCTGACCTTGGCCTCAGCTGCCTCCCAGCCCCAGATCTGGCCCCAGGTAGGCAGCACATACTGGCAATACTCCCTGCTGTGCTGTCCTTGCCGCTTCCGCAAAGCAGCATTGGAACCCAGAGTAGTAGGACACAGTGGGGGGCACTGAAAGCTGCCTGCTTCAAGCTCCCTGCTGCCTTGCCACACTTCCCGTTTGCACAGAAGCAGTGTGGGCAGCAGCACAGGGTTGTGCCTCTTGCTGCTGCCCCCACATGCAGGGTCATGAGTAGGATTGGGGGGCAGAAGCTTTGAGTGGGAGGCAAGGGTCATGAGCAGGGCTGGAGGGCAGGTCTTTGGGTGGGGGGCACAGGGCAGCAGAGATGGGGGGTAGGGGGCAACAGAGCTAGGGGGGCAAGGGGCTTTTGGTGGGGGACAGGAGGCAGCAGGGCTGGGGGGCAAGGACCATGAGCAGAAATGGGGGGCAAGGGCTTTGGATAGGAGGCAAGAATCATGAGCAGGGATGGGGGGCAGGGGCACAAGCAGGGCATCCTGCCATGTACCCCTTGCCCTCATTTTGTTTTTCTGGTATGCTGGCACTCCGGCACCTTCCAAGGCAGGCATTGTGGGATTTTTCAGCTCTCTGGCCAAAAAAACGTTGCCTATCCCTGGTCTAGGTGCTGAGTTTTAGCTGCTTAAAATAAAACTATGTAGATTAGTCAGTCCTAATTACATATATATATAAAATAATCTTTTCTTACAGGCTCCCCTTCAAAGAGGGGAGGGGTGGCAAACTGACTTGTGAACGGACTAGTGAACTGCTTGCCAACTGTCCTGTTTGCTGCTCCTGTGGTTGATTGGTCTCCTTGTATGCATCTCCTGGGCCTGGACTGGCTAGGGCCCTTTTTCATACCCAGGAAGTAATCAATCAGCCCACAAAACTGCTCTCAGCACACCCCCAAGTGCACAAACCCACCAAACAGCCCCCAACAAGCCAAACACACAGGGTGCAGACAGAAGTGCAGCTGCCAGCTGTAACTCAGAACAATTTCAGCAAAGTGTTCTGAGTTACAGCATTACCCCAGACCAAACAGAAGTTCATTGTTGATTCCAGAGTGGAGAGGAATCTAGTTGCTAGCTGCAGCCTGCAGCCAGGTTCCCATAGCAACAGCCAGTGCTCACTGTTTTCAGAATGGGACGGTGGAAAGGCAGTGGAGGGCTCCCCAGATGGCACTGAAGAGTGAGGTGGGCGAATGGGTATGGGGGGGGCACACTTAAAAAACCCCAAACTAAACTCCCTCTGTTCCCTTTCCCTCTCCCATTCTAAAAACAGCAACAGGCTGGGATCTCTGCAGAAAAAAGTTACAGAATACGCTACATTTTTAAATGTCTTCATCTGATACCTCATGCAATGAGGGGTCATATTTTCACTCAATCAGCCATTTTTTAAGCTGTCTGCAGCCCTGCACTTGTCTCTGATCACAGCTACAGACTGCCTTCTGTAGCCAGACTGGGTGAAAACTGTCACTTCTGTCTGCAACAACAGGGAACCCTGGCTCACTAACCTTCCCAGAACAGGATCTAGTGCCTGGTTCCTCTTCTCCTTCCTCCTCTTGCTCCCAGAGAACTGCTTGCAAACTGCCCTGTTTGCTTCTCCCTGGTCACTGTTTTTAAATTATTTTGCCTTTGTCCCCTCATTACAATCAATTTTCTCACTACAGTCTTTTTTCATTCTCTTAATATCTGTATTACTTCAGAAGTACAAAATGTTTCATAACTACTAGGTACTGGTATTATTTTAGTAGCATCTAGTTTAATCTCTAGGATTCTAATTCATTGCTGATAAAAATAATGCAATGCCTACACATTTTCTGCAGTTTCACTTCTGTACTACAATGAATTAGGCCCTGCTGTCTTTAAGCCATATTAACTGTCAAAAATAGAATTTTCTCAATAATGCAATGGAGCTTAGATTAAACACATCAGTGTATATGTGCAATGGAAATATGCAAATATTACCATTTCCAAAAGTTGTAAGTTCCTAGCTCAACACGTGGAAAATTTACTTCTGTTCAAATGCTTTCATTTGATTAATAAATCTTCTGAACTAGACCAAGATTAAAAACTGCAGCATAATGAGTTTATATATTTATTTTATGTCTCTTGGCACCCCCCCCTAAGCTCCAGAGCTTTGAAACTGGCACTGCTGCAGTCTTAAATAGAATTATTACAGATTATACTCTAACCTCATCTGTAGATTACACTGAAACACCTTATCATGCAATATTTAATTTTTCCAACTTACACTTTGAAATAGAAAATCAAAGTCAAACTCACAGCAGTAACTACTATGATATTAATTAAACCTGACACTGACCAGACACTTGGGAGTAGAGACATTTTCTTTGCTGAAATATGGCTGTTAGTTCATATGCATTATAACTTACAGACTAATCTTTATTAAGCAGCATGTGCCCTTTCAGCCTACATTCTGTCCCAGGTACCTCCTCTATAGTTCCAGTATTAGACAGTGGGCATTAGGGAAAAGCTTTTGTTTCCTTTGGTTTAGTACTGAAAAGGGCCCCAGTTTTCTTGTTCAGATGCCTTTGGTCAGGCTGTTGGATAGGACTGAGACTGAAGGTGAAAAGGAGCAGCTGTAGTAAGGTCTTCTCATACCCATCAAATCATTTGGTGATGAACCAAAAAGAGATGGAAGGACAGCAGAAGTTGTAAAGCTGCATGCTGCTGAAAGAAGCTTACCAGAAAAAGTCTCTGTGTTCTAATGTGTGACCTATCCAAGACTGGTAGTCCCTGAAGGACACGCAAGCTCCTCCTGTCTGCTGTCACTGTTTCCAGCTCAGCTGGCTAGTCTGCTGGGGTTTACAAAAATCAGGCCAAAACATCATTTTCTACATGTTCTTCTGGGACTGAACCAGGGACATGCTTGATCTTTTGGGTTTACAAAGTCATCCTATTCACATAAAAGCCATCTGAGACTGTGTGGGTAATTCATGGTAATGCAAAGTGATGTATGAACATGGTGGACAGAAGTCAGGTTTGGGGAGAAGGGAGGCTGAGGCCAGGCCTCAGTGTTTTTTCTACTTCAGTGAGTGCTCACAGTGCAGCAGGCGCACAGCATACATATGACTGTTGCACTAAGCCCACATAAAGTTGCAGAATTCTAAATACGTCACTTAAAATTTTTAATTAAAGAATTACATTTTAAACTTTTCTAATTACCTGAAATATTGCATGCCTGTACACATATATGAGCCCAATTCTATTTCAGTTTTCAAAAAACAATCTACAAGTTAAAGAATATTACAGAGGGATAGTCTCTCATGTGTTGCTGCCAAAACAAATAGAGAATGAATGGACCATTATGCAGGAACACCAATCTGGCTAAATGTAGAATGATTTGATATGGTATTGTCAGGTAGAAGTGTGAGATGCTCATGACACAGAAATCAGACACAGTACTAACAAACAGCTTGAGAAGGATTGCTAACTAACAGACAGCTTGAGAAGGATTGCAAACACACAGACAGCTTAAAGCAAAGCTCAGCATACTAACAAACTCATGACCACAAAAATAAGGAAGCAGACCGCGGCTCACATATTAGAGAGAGAGGGTCGCAGTGCTTAAGCAATACAGGAAGAAGTAGACCGCGTGTTTCCTCGTTGTCCCAGACAAGGAATACCACAGAGCTGAGCAAGGGGAATTTTCAGCACAATGTAATTGGACAGAGATGTCCAGTGCTTGGCTAACA
>JAGPOW010001918.1:41905422-41958233 GCA_030014935.1 Caiman crocodilus | reverse complement strand
TCCAGTGCTTGGCTAACAATCATAGGCTAGGAGCTTGTCGCTGGGTAAACTCAATATGCGCCACCATAGGTTAAAATTTGCCGCAGTATGACATAGCGCACTTATGCGAATCCAAGTATATGTAACCCACTGCGGCACAGGAAGGCAGAGAGACCCTCCGAGTGACAATCCAGTCACTTCCTCGTCTCATAAAAAAGGCCTTCGTGAGTTTGCGGTAGCCTGCCGTAACGTGGTTTCTGTAACGCCATGTTCCTGCAGCCGTTCATCATAACCTGCATTCATAATAAAACTTCACCCTGCTAAAATCAACTGCAAAGTAAGTACCGTTCTTTGCAACCGATACGCGTGGTTAACCCAGCCAGCTCGTCCCGCCTTGCACTCAGTAACAGGAAAGTGCAACAGGTATATGAAGGAAGCAGGTGATAAAAATGTCTATACCAAATACAGGGCATGACAGAAATACCACTGAACCCTTCCATTGACACCACTGAGCAGCTTTACATGTGCTCTGGGGTTGGAGGGACATTTTAATTATGGGCTCTCGGGAGCCCCTCTAATTAAAACTCCCGCAGTGTCTCATGTATTCAGCATCTCATGCTTCAAATGGCGGCAGGGGCACTTCAACTAAAGCCTGTTCAATGAACAATTCTGCAATGTGGGGACACAGACTATGTGACACTAAGGTTGCTGAAACACTCTAATTAGAACATGTAGGTGTCAGGCACATATATAGGTGCCACTGTGTTTTGGACTAGAACTGGAGTTTCCAAATGCAGAAAGTAGAGCACTTGATATCTCTGCCACTTAAAAAAAAAAAGGGGGGAGGGGGCTGTTGTTGTTTTTTGGTTTTCATCAAGAAGAAAGCAGAGCTGAATTGTATGCACTAATAAAGCTGTTCAAGGCTGCTCTGGGTAATTTCAGGGAATTTAGTTTTATAGACTAGGAACAATTTCTTTAGCAATCTGCCAGGTCTAGGAACTCCTTTGAAATCTATGGTTTATCTCCTTTGATTTGCACCAGTGTTTGACTCTGAACCAACTATGAAGTATGCTCTGTCAGTTTAATCTCCTGTAGATGCCAAGAGCATACCAATCCCTCCTTTCATATATCTTTCAATGATACAGCCCAGTAAATTTAAAACATATAATGCCGTATTTTATACGAAAATGCATTTTAGTCTATCTATGGCTCTTAATACAAGACACAGCACTTACTCATCTTAGTTTAGCACAATTAGTTTTAATAGTGCTTGTTAGTATTTATTGTATGCACAGTAAGCAGCTCCTGCATGTTTGATCCCTGCCACTTCCTCACATTTCTGTCTTGCTACGCATACAATGCAAAACATTTAGATCAAAGATCTATACTTAATGGCTGCTTTAATCCATCAGTTTAATCTAGCTCTCCAGCAGCTGTATAGATCAGGCGGTTCAGTGGGACTTTTATCTAACAGCCGATTGAATCAGCTGATGTGCATGATCTATACAGACACTGAGTGAGCTGGGTCAAGCTAATGTGATGCCTCTTTCTGGCATGTGCTTGGGGTGGAGGCACTCCAAGCTAAAAGTAAAGCACTCTTTTTTCCCCCTACATCTATAAGCAGCCATAATTTATTGCAAAAATTAAACCGAAGATTTTTTAAACTCCTACAGCAAAGAGGTTTTTGGTAAGCACTTAGAAAGCAGAGTGATGGTGCTACAGAAAAAGCCCAAGTAGTATACTTGAAGCCTGAAAGAATTTTCTACCAAGCCTTCTGGGTTGACAGGGGTAAAATTTCCATTATTATATGATACACTTAGGTGATCAGCATTACAGTGATAAAGCAAGCCTGTTTAGAAAGATCTGTACAGATCTACTGTACAGTGTGCATTACTCACTTACCTATGTTGACACTAATTCAATGAAAAAGTTGAAGCAAGTGCATTATACACAGTAACAATGACCCAAGCATTGGTAACATAGTCATTCTGCAAGACAAAGCTTTCATTCCAACCTTCCAAAGTTACACTGTTAACAAAATCCATGATATACAAATGTGCATGTGGATGTGACATACCTTGATTTAACAAAGCTTTTGACATTGTTTCCTATGATGGTCTCATTAACAAGCTACAGAAATGTAGACTAGGTGAAAGTATTGTAAAGTGAATACATAACTGGATAGATCATTATGCTGAACAAGTAGTCATCAATGGCTCCATGTATAGTTGAGAGGAGGGATCAAATTGCGCTCCCCAGCAGTCTGCCCTAGGTCCAGTATTGTTTTAACATCTTCCCTAATGAATCAGACGATGTAACAATGCATGCTTAGCATATCTGCAACTGATACCAAGTTGGGTGGAGTTGCCAATTCTCTGGAGAGTAGGGCTAGGATTCAGAATGACCTAGACAGACTGGAAAAATGGTCCGCAGTCAATCAAATGAAATTCAGCCAGGAAAAATGTAAAGTCCTGCACTTGGGACAGAAAAATTGTATACACAGATGCAGACTGGAGAATGACTAGCTAGGACTGCCATACTGCACTGAAAGATCTGGAGGTTTTTGTGGACCATAAGCTAAATATGAGCCAACAGTGTGCTCTTGTTGCAACAAAAGGCAACAGCATGCTGAACTGTATTAACACAGGGGTGGGCAATTATTTCAGTTGAAGGGCCACTTAAGTTTTGGTGACCTGTTGCAGGCTGAACACACCCACCCACCCATCCACCCAGGCTCACATACACACATACAAACATGCATGCTCCTGGGCCCAAGCCTGCCCACCCCCCATCCAGATCCTGCAGCTGGTACCCATTGGCAGAATCTACAGCTGTTGGGGGCAGGGAATGGAACCTGGCCGCAGGCCTCTGCACAGTCCTGCTCCTCCATAAGGGCTGACGTGCATATGACCCCACCCTACCCCCCACAGCTCCTAGGAGCCCCGAAGGTAAGGCAGGACAGGACAGTGAAGAAGCCTGTCACCAGGTTACATCCCCCGCAGACAGGGGCTGGATGAGCCACGCTCAGGCCCTGGCAGCTACTGGGTGGAAGCAGCCTTGCCCACCTGTCCGGAACTGCATGGCAGCAGCATCCAGAGCTATCAGAGCCTGAGCATGGCTTGCCCAGGATCTTCTGCACAGGGCAGGGTGGATGGGGATGCTTCTGCCCAACATCCCCCATGATACCTGGGAGATGCAGTCTGGCCCCACAGGCCCTAGGCACCATCTTCCAGCAGGGGCCAGGACCAAGCGCAGCTCACCCAGGGCCTGAAGGGCTGGAATGCATCTCCCAGGTGCCATGCGGGATGCTGAGCAGAAGCAGCCCCATCCAGCTAGCACCACACGGCAGGTCCTGCTGAGCCACTTTTGGGCCCCCGCTGGTGCTGCATGGTGCCAGATGGCTGGGGCTGCATCCACCCAGCATCTCCTGTCATGCCTGCGAGATGGAGTCAAGCTCCACAGGCTTAGGGAGGGCCAGACTATTTTCCAGACTGCCTTGCGATGCTAGGCAGGTGGGCAGGCAGGCTGCTTCTACCCAGTGTCCCCTGCGACACCAACAAAGGCTGGACCCACAGTTACCACCCATGCCACTAACCAGCAGAGGCGGGGGCCTGAGCACAACTTGTCCAGGGCCTGCCACACAGTGTCACTGCCTATGGTGCCTGACTGAGCTGGATAAAAATCAATTGGTGAGTTAAATTCAGCCTGTTGACCATATTTTGCCCACCCACCATGTATTAACAGGAGTGCCACCTGCAAATCAAGGGAAGTAAATCTTTTACTCTATTCAGCTCTGGTGAAGCCTCACCTGGAGTACTATGTCTAATTTTGGGCCCCTCACTTCAAGAAGAATGTAAAGAGTTTGGAGACAGGCCAGTATACAGTTACAGAAAATGATTAGGGTCCTAGGAAGAAAGGTTTATGAAGAAAACTGAAAGAACTAGGTTTATTTATTCTAGAGATGAGAGGACTGAAGTGGGGTTTGGTAACAGGCTTCGAATACCTGAATGGAAATTAGAGAGAGGATGGAGATGTACTTTTTTCTGTGGCTGCAAGGAACAGTACCAAGACCAATGGCCTCAAGCTGCAGCACAGAAAAATTAGCTTAGGGATAAAGCACTAGAAATACAGTTGTGGAATCTCCATCCCTGGAAATCTTCAAGAACAGACTGGACAGGCACTTATCTGGAATGACTTAGTCTGGGATGTGGAATGCAGCCTTCAGCAGGGAGCTGGACTAGATGACCTCTTGAGGTATCTTCCAAACCTACTTTCCTACTATCCTAAAATTTGGACCAGACTGTGACTTTAAAAATCTGCTTTAAGTCTGAGGCAGGGTATGGCTGCTAACTAATTTCTGGAATCACAGAATCAATGAACTGGAAGCGACCAGTTAAATCGTCAAGTCCAGTCCCCTGCCATAAGCAGGAGGTTAATGAGCTCAAACTAGCTCAACGAGGTGCTTATCCAGCCTCCTCTTGAACACCTCCAAGGATGGCAACCGCACCATCTCTGCCAGGAGTGTGTTCCAGGTTCAAGTAAACCTAACAGACAAGTTCTTCTTTATGTCCAGTCTAAATCTTCCCTCTATTAGTTTGTGACCACTGGTCCTTGTCCTCCCAAGGGGTGCCTTCCTGAAGAGTTGCTCTCCCAGATCTTGGTGTTCCCCGCTGACATACTTGCACGCAGCTACCAAGTCACCTCTTAGCCTCCTCTTAGCTGGACTGAACAAGCCCATCTCCCAGAGTCTCTCCTCACATGACCTATCCTCCAGCCCTTAATCATGTGGGTGGCCCTCTTCTGTACCCTCTCAAGCTTATCCACATCCTTCTTTAAGTGCAGTGGCCAAAACTGAACACAATACTTCAGATGCGGCCTCACCAATGCCGAGTAGAGGGAGAAGCACCTCCCTGGATCTATTGGCAACACATCAGCTGATGCATGACAGAGTTCTATTTGCCCTGCTGACAAATTTCTCACACTGTTGGCTTATGTTCAACTTCTGGTCGATTGTAACCCTCAGGTCCCACACTCAGATGCTGTGCCAGCCAGCACACCTATCCTGTAATTGTGGTGAAGGTTCTTCCTACCCAGATGAAGGACCTGGCACTTTTCCCTGTTGAACCATATCTGATTTCAATCAGCCCATACAACCAGTCTGTCAAGGTCATCCTGGATCCTGTCCTATGGTATGCCCATTTTCCCACAGCGTGGTATCATCCGTAAATTTCATCATAGAGCATTCCACCCCTGCATCCAAGTCATTAATAAATATGTTAAAAAGCATGGGTCCAAGCACTGATACATGTGGGACACCACTAGACAACCCTCCAGAATGAGGCTGTCCCATCGATTACAACTTGCTGGGACTGGCCTCTAAGTCAGTTATTCACCCACTTCACTGTAGGCTGGTCCAGGCCAGTACCCTCCAGCTTAACTGAGATAATTTAATGGGAGACGGAATCAAAGGCCTTTACTGTAGTCTAAGTAAATGATATCTTCTTTTGGCTACAAAGGACCAACTTGCAGGATTGTCATAAAATTCCAGTTTATTAGACAGATGCAAAAGGCAGATCATAAACCTTGGGGCTGATCTCACACGCACACGCACACTCACAGTAGCTCACACCCTTAAAAACACACACACACTCACAGTATGAACACTAAGCACTGGTATCAAAATATACCTATCCCCAAGCGCTGAAGTCCAACGTCGATAGCCAGTAGAGGCTTCTTTCAGTGAGATGTTGCTTCAGAAGGGGGGTGCCGGCTAGTCCTTCTGGCTGGGCAGGCAGGGTGCTGGTCAGGTCAAAGAGAGCGCCATTGGGGGTCATTCTTCACTGCCTTTTATCCCTCTCTGGCAGACTTTGATGACTCCTCAATTTTTGGGCTTGCTCAATCCAGGGGTCGTTGACCTTGTGGGACATCTCTCTTGGTGGTTGCTGGGTGGCAGCTATCAGCCCCAGAGGTCACGTCTGCAGGTATGTGCAATCTTGGGAGCCCATTGATAAAGTTTGATTAATTCACTGCTGTGGTTATTAGGTCTCTGGGAGCACTTGATCGGGGGAGTAGAGGTGGTATTCAGTCCCAAGAGTCGTTCTTTGACATTTATTAGTTTAAACTGGGGCTTCTGTACCTTTAACAGTGAAGTTTCAGGGAGTTCCTGGTTCTGTATTGATCCTTTCCTCTCCTTAGTCTGTGGTTTCATAGGTGTTAATTGCTGCTGGCTAGCTTGTTTTCCTGGCTAGCTACTGTGTTACACAATCAGTCATGATTCACTGAGGGACCTGCTCAATACAGAGAAACCTTGATTTGATTCCCTCCTGCCTTTGCTAACATTGTTACATGGTACAACTTACTTTTAAACTTAAAGTACATTTGTTACAAAATTAAAAAGCATAGACTATAAAACATAAAAGGGTGAAATAACATGGCACATACAACAAATAGACCAAATACAATGTGGCAGGACATACTGATGCAGAATACTATTTTATACCCATAATAGCATCTACAAATTATATTTGTATTACAAGTACATCTTATATTCTATAAATGTAATAATAATATAATAAAAGAAGAAGAGGGAAGAAGGAAGAAGAGGTAGAAAAGAGAAAGCATCCTGACAAGGGGGCAAATACTGCAAAAGGGGCTTTTGCCATATGGAGGGGCTTCACATGGGGGGGCAGGGAAGAAAAGGTTTCTTGCTATACTACCTCATGTCCCTTGTCTAGCTGGTTAGTTACCTGGTCATAAAAGGACATTAGGTTTGTCAGGCATGAACTACCCACCACAAAGCTGTGCTGGTTGTTTCTGAATATCCTTACAGTTATAAGCTTGTGACTGATGGCCTTCTTAACAATTTTTTCAAACATTTTTCCTAGTATCAAAGTTAGACTGACCAGTCTACAGCTTGCAGGGTCATCCTTTTCTTAAAGATGAGCATCACATTGGCCCTCTTCCAGTCATCTGGGACCACCCTCAAGTTCCATGACTTTTTGAATATCTTCCCCAAAGGCCTGCTATGATTTCAGCCAGTTCTCTCAGGGCTCTTGGATGTAGCAGGTCATCTGGCCCTGCAGACTTGAAAATGTTCACTTGTTCTAAGGACTCTCACCTGGTCAGGACTGAGTTCATGATGTCTGTTCGCTTCCCCATGTTCCCTGGGCCTCTGGACAGGCACACAGCTCCTGTTAGCTTTTTGGAATACCGACGTGAAGTATTCATTTAGGAGCTCTGCCTTTTCTTGGGGATCAACTGTGGGCTGCCCCTCCATATTTAGTAGGGATCACACAGTGGAGCTTTTTTTTTTTCTCGCTCCCCATATACCTGTAGAAGGACTTTTTGTTGTTCTTTATTTCAGATGCCAGCTTGATGTCCATGAAAGAAGAGACTCTGGAATTAAAGAATTAAACAAATGTAGAATATGATCCTTTGTGCTGCTTTAGATTTTTGCTTCTTTTGGGTACCTGATGCTGCTAAGCCACTTGGTGTTTTCCTTTGTTGCTCTTACTTTCCAGCTTGCTGTGATCTAGTTCTTTTGAGCTCCTTTCTGTTGTTTAGAATATGCTAGAGTAGAAAAGTCCTAGCTCATAATGAATAACAAATATATTTTCCCCTGTTTCACCTGACAGTCAAAACTTCAAACTGTACCACTTCTTCATATTAAATTACATCATCATCATAAAATCATGACATTTCAACATACATGTCTTTTCACTACTCCAAAGAAGTTAAGGGCACCTTTTTACCAGGTTCAGCTGCAGCAGTTTTCCCCTGAAAATCTAATCTTAAAACTGTTCACAAACTTTAAATGCAATTGTGCGAACACCTTGTTATAAAACCTCCATTTTGTGCAATTAGACTCAGAAAGAGGTAACATTGATAGAATTTCTGCATTCAGTGTGCCATGAAATATGTAATCAACATCTCAATTAGCAATAAAAATACTTTTAAAGATGAGCAAGTTTTAAAATGACAGCGCACACACCCTCAGTCCAATCCCTTATAACAAAGTATATCCCACCCCCAAGAGATGCACATTAACTTCACCATACTGACCTGTTTGATGGAGATGATCTCTGGCAAGCTCAAATAAACGCATGTGCATGTTTGTGATAGGATTAAAGGAGCCACAAGCTAGGAGAATGAGAGGTATCTGGTTTTTCATCTTGATATCAGCACTTCTCCCTAAAGGAAGTACAACCCTTATAAAATAAGCAGTGTTACAGAGAGGTTTCCTAAATCAGTTTCTCAAAACAATACATAATGGAGCATCATTTGCGGACTGTATATCCTTGAAGCATTAGAAAAATGCCAAGGGATCAGCATGCAGCAAAAATCAGAACACAGGATAGGTAATTAAATCAGAAATATAACCTGTTCTTCAGCAAAAGTTATGATTACACCCCTAATTATGCTCTCTGATAGCTATAACAAGTAGGAAAATAAAGCCCAGTATGCCATTAGCCTTCTTCGCAACAAGGCATACTGCTGACTCATATTCAGCTTATTGTCTGCTGTAACCTCCAGGGTCTTTTTCTGCATAGCTGCTGCCCATCCAGTCAGTCCCCAGCTTGTACCTATGCATGGGATAGTTCTATCCTAAGTGCAGGATCTGGCACTTGCCCTTGTTGAACCTCATGAAATTTCTTTTGGTCCAATCCTCCAATTTGTCAAAGTCTCTCTGAATCCTAACCCTAACATTCAGCATATCTACCACTCCTCCCAGCTTGGCGTCAACTGCAAACTTGCTGAGGGTGCACTCTATGCCATCTTTGGGGCATTGATGAAGATACTAAAGAAAACTAGCCCCAGGACACACCCCTGGGGCACTCCACTTAATACCGACTGCCAACTAGACTTTAAGCCACTGCTTACTACCTTTGAGCCCAACAATCCAGCCTGTTTTCTATCCACCTTACAGTCCAGTAATCCAATCCATACTTCTTTAGCTTGCTTGTAAAACTTGTGGCAGACTGTATCATAAGCCTTGCTAAATTCAAGGTATATTATATCCACTGCTCTTCCTGCTTCCACAAAGCCAGTTATCTCATCATAAAAGGCAATGAGGTTGGTCAGGCATAAAATGCCCTTGGTAAATCAATGCTGACTGTTCCAAATCACCTTCTTCTTTTTTTAAGTGCTTAGAAATGGCTTCCTTGAGGACCTGCTCCATGATTTTCCTGGGGACTGAGGTAAGGCTGATCCATCTGGGGTTCCTCAGATCCTCCTCCTTCATTTTTTGAAGATGGACACTATATTTGCCCTTTTACAACCATCTGGGACCTCTCCCAACTGACATGCATTTTCAAAGATGGCCAGAGACTGCAATCAAATCAGCCAACTCCCTCAGCACCCTTGGATGCATCATGTCTAGTAGACCCTTGGACTTGTACACATCTGGATTTTCTAAACAGTTCCTAAACTGTTCTTTTGCCACTGATGACTGCTCATCTCCCCAAACTGTGCTGATAGGTGTAGCAGTCTGGGAGCTGACTTTGTCTGTGAAGACTGAGGTGAAAAAGGCATTGAGTACTTCAGCCTTTTCCACATTTTCTGTCACTAGGCTGCCTCCCCATTCAGTAAGGGACCCATACTTTCCCTAATCTTATTGCTGAAATCCTTATAGAAACCCTTATTGTTGCCTTTCACATCACCTGCTAGCTGCAACTCCAATTGCGCTTTGGCCTTCTTGATTTCATCCCTACATTCCTGAACGATACTCTTAAATTCATTTGTCCAAGTTTCCACTTCTTGTAACGTTCTTGTTTGTGTTTTAGTTCACTGAAGATTTCCCTGCTAAGCCAAGCTGGTCTTCTGCTATATTTGGTAGTTTTCCTGCACATCAGGATAGTTTGCTCCAATGCCCTCAATAGCCATGTAAACAAGCGTGGCTGTGCAGCATGTGGTGCCCTAGACACACCTGCAGTGCTACATACCACATATTCAAGCGTTCTCTGCACTGTAAGGTAGCAATGCAGGCAAGGGATGGGGAGGGGGGGTTGACCCCAGGGTCATAAAGACCCATGCAAAAAAATAAATAAATAGAAGGGGGGGGCAGTGTATGCAGGGGCAGTATGTGCTGCCTGAAAAGGCGTGAGCAGCTGTGCTCAGCTAGGTTCCAAGTGGCAGGATCACTGCTGCTACACAGGGCCCTAGGTAAGGCTGCTAGGGCCAGCCCCAGCCTTCCCTACCCAACACGGGTTAACTTACCATGTGCCACAAGGCATACCATTGGTTCTTTTCCCTGGGGAAACAAACACCCATGCTTATATGGATGTGACCAATAAGGTTTCTTTAACCTTACCTTATACAACCAGCTGACCTGGAATCCTTTTCTCTTCAGACTGGCCTCCCAGAGGATCCTGCCCATCTGTTGCCTCAGTGAGTCAAAAGCTGCTTTTCTGAAGTCTGGAGTCCTTACTCTGCTGCCCTCCTTTTTTCCTTTCCTCAGGATCATGAACTCAAGTACTCACTGCTTCCCAAGTTTCTATCCCCTTGAACTTCCCCACCAGTTCTTCCTGGTTTGTGAGCAGCAGGTCAAGACCAGCATGGCCCCAAGTTGGCTTCTCCAATAATTGCACCAGGAAGCTGTCCCCCACACTCTCCAAAAACTTCTGGGATTTCCTGTGCACTGCTGTACTGCCCTCGCAGCAGATGTCAGTGATTGAAGAAGTACCCCCATGAGAACCAGAGCCTGTGATCAGAAATGTTCTGCGAGTTGTTTGAAGAAAGCCTTATTCACCACTTCCTCCTCGTCTGGTGGTGTATAGCAGACATCCACCATGATGTCACCCTTGTTGCTCTCCCCTCCAACCCTAACGCAGAGACTTTCAACAGGCCTCTTTCCAGTTTTATGCTGGAGCTGTGTTCAGCTCTTTTACATAAGGCACAAATCCTCTTCTTCTCCCCTGCCTGTTCTTCCTCAACATTTTGTAGCCATCCATGACAGCACTAAAATTATTTGAGCTTCCCCACCAAGTCTGTTAAGAATTTCCAATTCCTGCTTGTTTCCCAGGTTTTGTCCCTTTGTGTACAGACTTCTAAAGTAACTAACCAATTGCCCCACTTCCTCAGGAAAAATGAGAATGCCTCCTCTGTTGCCCACTCCTGCTTGTGGTTCCTTTAGGACGCCCACTTCCCCACTTACCTCTGGGCTTTGGTCTCCATCCCCCCCAGAGAACCTAGTATAAAGCTCTGCTCCCTAGGTTAGGAAGTCTGTCTGAAAATGTTCTTCCCTCTCTTTATCAGGTGTTTTCATCTCTTCTTAGAAATCCTTCTTCTTGGAACAAGATCCCATGCCCGAAGAAGCCAAAGCCCTGCTGGCAATACCATCTGTCCAGCCATGCACTGAACTGTATCATCCAAGTCTTGGTTTTGAGATTTTTGCAGAATTAACTTTAGTGTCACTAAGACAGCCTGCCACCAGTCTAAGGAAACCTGAATATGTACTGGCCTTTCCAGGTAAATCACAGATTATAAACAATACTGAAATTGTTGCATCAAAACCAATTATAAATCCAGTACAATGACAAGTAAATGTCATCTACACTACACTGAGCTCAATGCAGGGAACAACCTAATTAGAATTAGAATCCTGAAAAGAAAAACAGCTCTGTACTATAGCCTACATAGGACTTGAATGGATTTTAACTGTTAGTAGAAACCAGAGTAGCAGCATACTTCAGGGGCACAATAACATCACAGTTGGGTCCCATCTATACTACCAGTCAAAAGTACATTAAGGTATTCCAGCAAGGTGATTGTTCTAATATAACCATCATAGATTTAGTTAAAATCAGAGTGGATTAAATCACCGATTTTAATCACAGTTTAAATCAGTAAGCAGGCAACTCTGATTAAAATCTATCTTAATCTTGTTTTGCATCTGTACTGTTTGTTTTTTTCCTACAGAAAGGTTGATTTTCATCAGTTGGTAATGATTAAAACAAGCTGATTTGCAACTAATTACAGCCTTTTCACTAAATATGATACTTTTTGTTGCAAACTAGGAAGACATCTCTATACACATGTATTTATGCTATTATGTACCATTACATACGTTTCTTCAGGTCCTTAATTTTTTATATTTGTATATTAGAAACTAGAAAATTATATTCCTTATTTACTAGATGATGCATATTTCTGCTCATGAGTTTGGTCAAACTACTTTGGAATGGAATTAGAATTTAATTAAGAGGCAATAAAACAGCATTTTCAACTGGTTTTATTACTTAAATAAAACTACCTTTCAGTTGCTAGCTATATAAGGAAAAAGTTTATCAAATAATATTTAGAATTTAGAACTAAGTTCTAAATAGCTGGAAAACTAAATAGCTTTCTTCTGTCTCCATAGTCTTCCAGATTTTACAGGTGGTAGATTTCATCCCCTCTCACCTCATTTTTATATTCCTAAGACTAGAAGAGGAAAACAATGTTTCCTGCTTTTTCCATTTCCCAATCTGTTTCTAAATTTTGAATGAACTAGCCATAAAAACTGGCCCTCGCTAAATAAACTGAAAAGAAAATATTCATTGTGCACCTGCAAAAGAGGCCACTGCGTCAAAAGCTGCTGTAGCAATTCAGTGAACTCTTCATCATGGGTGCTTAGCCTGGACTTAGAGAAGGTTTGTAGTTTGACTTTCCTTAAACCTTCACTAGTAAACATGTACTACACAAGTACTTTCCATTAAGATTAATATGTATTTGAAAGTTTAGACCTAAATATAGGTTGTCACAAATTCAATTACATTTGAATAGGATTGTTTTTTAAAAAGAAAAAAAATACATTTTTAAATGGCAAATCTTAAATTTTTACCCACTCTGACAGGAGATATTCTCAAATGATTCATAATGAACCATCTTTTCTTCTTTGCTACCTACTTTTACTTAAAATAGCTTAAATATTAATGTAAAGGCAATGATGGGGTTGACATTTCAGACTAACAAAAATCAGCTGATCAGCGTGTATTCTCTATAAGATGGGTACTTCTGTTCAGTTATATATCTACTTTCTACTGTAAAACCTGCTTTGCACTAATTTTTAAATACCTTACCTAATAAAATGTAGGCATTTGTAGACTGCCAATCAAATGACTTGTTTGAAGGATCCATATATTGTATAATGTCCTCAACATCCAAATAATATGCCTACATACAGTAGGTTTCTATTATAATGACTGTATTTTTTAATTCTTTTTTGGACTTTTAATCAAATGACAGCAGAAATAAAAGTAAAATTCCTCCTTATTGCTTTCCCTGATTAGATTATGTACAGGAAACAGGCTAAGCAATGTTTTAGGCCAGAGTGCCAAAAAAAAAAAACTATGATGTCTACCTTGGAACGTGCCAGAATAACAAAACTAGGGCGGGGGTATACAGCAGGACACACCCTATATTAATACTGTTAATAGTCATATATGTTGCTTTTTTCAGTAAATTCCAGGTTTTCTAGAAAATCTAAACCAGGTGACAGTAAGTAAAACTTCATATACTACTACCTCTGTTGTTGTGTACTGTTTTTGTTAAGCATGTTGTGATCAGAGAAAAAAAGAGAAAGAGATAGGAGAGAAAAAGAAGAGAGAGAGAGAGAAAAGGAAAAGAAAAAAGGAGAGAAAGAAAAAAAAAGAGAAGAGAGGAAAAGGGAAGAGGAAAAGGGGAGAAAAGAAGAGAAGAAATAGAAGAAAAGGAGAGTGAAGAAAAAGAGAAGAGAAAAGCACTAACAACCTGGGCAGGAGCAGGGTGGGCTCAGCTGTGTGGGACAGGCCACACATCCCAGGTGGTGCTGGGAGGGGAGGGCTCTGCTGTGTAGGGTGAGTGGTGATGGCCCAGGCAGTGCTGGAAGGATGGACCAGAGGGCCTAAGGCGAATTTTGGAGTGGCTATAGCCTCCCCCCCAGCACTGCCCCTGTGCACTGGGCTCCAGAGCCCCAGCTGGGTGTTGTGCCAGCAGTGCCTGCATGCACCTCTTTGCGTGAAGGGGGAGGAGCCTGAGGCAGTGCAACCCCAGGCCCCTCTCCCACCATCTGCTCTCAGGCACAGGGGGTGCAGGGTGGGAAAGCGGCTGGGGCAGTGCCACCCTGACTCCTCCACTGCCAGCCACCTGGAGGCATGCATGTGTGTGCTGCCTCAGGCCCCTCCCCCGCCATCTGCTGTCAAGTGCGTGTGCAGTTGCTGTCGGTACGGAGCTGATGCTGGAGATCTGAAGCTCTGGCACCAGTTCTGTGCTGGTAGCAACTGCATGAGCACCTAAAAGTGGATGGTGGGGAAGGGGCCTGGGGCTGTACTGTCTCAGGCCCCTCCCCTGCCCTCTGCCCAGAGGGCAGTGGTGGTATGCAGCCACCACTGGCACAAAGCCTGGTGCACAGGGGTGGCGCTAGGAGGGAGATCTAGGGGGTCAGGGCTATAGTTACCCCAAAGTTCACCTTAGCCTCCGCCCTTGTACCCACCCTTCCAGCACCACCTGGGCCACTGCCTGCTCCACACACCTGAGCCCGCCCTTTCCAGTGCTGCCTGGGCTGCGCAGTCCACTCTGTGCAACTGAGCCCGCCCTGATCCTACCCACGGTGCAGTTCCTCCTCTGGGAAGAGGCTGGCCTAGGCTCTGGGTAGCTGCTGACAGCCAAGGAGGTCAGGCTGCTTGCAGCAGGGCTTGCAGCCTCCTAGCTCCCTACTGTGAGTAGCCCAGGCTCTGTGGCTGGCAGCAGCTGCCCAGAGCCCAAGTGGGTGGTAGCATGCTGAGCAAAATGGCCTCATGCGCCATGCTCTTGCACTCATGCCAGGGATGCCGACCCATTTTAGAAAATCCTTGAATGTTATTAGCAATTTCATGGCCTGCACTTGAAAAGGAGATTGCTGCTGTATGTTATGTTTCCTACAACTTTTACCTCTATTGATTCCAGTTCATTCTCCCTCCACAGCTACCATTCTCAGATTAATTTTTTCAAAATTAGGTGTATAATTAATGTTTTCCTTCCTTTGAAAAAACTAAAGTCCACAACATTCTCCTTCATGCAATAAATGATTCACCGGGGACTTTTTAATTTACTCATGATAGTTTTTTTCAGCCCAAAAACATAACCACAGCATTAACCGAAGTAGTTGTCTCAAGGAAAAAAATGTTGCCAGACTAAGCACCGATATTTGGCCCAGGTTCTTGCTGGATGAACTCTACTAAAATTGACTACGTTGACTTAAGTTCAATGAATCTTGCACCATAATAAAAGAGTTGTTGTCCTGGTCTTAATTGATTTATGTTGCTCCTTTCTTTCATCAGCCCTCAAAACACAGAAAACCGCACCATCCCCATGCTTAGATGGCAAGGTAATATCAGCGTCACCTCCTGGCTTCCATTCAGTTGCCTGCTGCTACAGATTTATTTAGGGTCTCCCTATTCCAAATAGCAACAGACACATCAACTCTCCTTTGCCATGAGTGGCAGTGGCAGCAGCAGCTCTGGAGCTGTCTCTGTAGATTTAGAGTTTACAATATTAGTTGTATTTAATTTATATATCTTTTGCCACTGTGAAGGCTATAAATAATTTATTTTTAATGAAGGCTTCGATTCCACAGCAGTTGGTGGTTTCCACCTCAGAAACCGTCCTATATGCTTATGATTGTTCAATACATCCCTTTACATATTTATACTTTGAAAACTCTCAGGGAAAGCTCCAAATTTCTACTTCTATTATTTAAAAGCTCCACACAAAAGAAGACCCTCTAAGCTCCCAACATAAATTTTAAAACAAATGATTTTTGCTTTGCAGTGCCTCCTTTGTTAATCAAAGCAGTAGTGATTCTCCTCCCACCACATCACACTCAGCATCCTACCTCATATTTAGCAGGCCAGATCAAAACTTGAACGCTCATTTCACCTCAGCCTCAAGCAAAAATCCCAGCTCAACTGTTCTGATATTGCTTGATTGCATGCTCTCAAGAAGTTTCACAGTACACCTGGAAGATCAGGTGACTCAGGCTGCTTCATGCTAGGGAAAAACACCTTTCTTGTTTCGTACCCAGATGGAGGAGTCCAGTAGAAGGGCCCTACTGACTACATCCATTTTTTTCTTTCCTGCCCTTCATCTCTGATTAGATAAGCTCCTTATTCTAGGATTTCAACTTCCCCCAACCCTCAAGTATCAGATCATTTGATAGCAGGTCATTACAGAATAAAAAATTCTTCCCCCAAATGTGGGAATTAGTTAAAAACATCTGCTGTTTATTTCCCCTACTGAAGTCTGGTCTAGATAAAATTCAGTACCAAACCACACTGCAGCTTTTTCTGTAACTTAAATGCACAAAGATTTCAAATCCAGCATCCTGTGGCATTATGTGGCTAGTTTTATGTCAAAGGGAAAGAGAGATCTCTAGCTTCCTAACGTGATGAAGCACTTGTTTGACCTCAGATAAGTATGCCGAAGTCCCACATAGGAGGACGAAAAAATGCTCTAAGTAAACCAATTCTTCAAGAAATAGCCCTGATTCAGCAGTCAGTGTAGATAACCAAGTACTGTCATTAAACCCAAAATAAAGCATATTGGGGATTTGTACCAACTGGGTTAATCAGGGTTTACCTCTTTCTTGCCGTGGTTTGTACTTACAAATCTGCACGAATGCAGCTACCTCAACTACTTAGTAGCAACTGTCCTCAAGAGTAGATAGAACACAAGCATTCACATAGCCTTCCAAGGTGGTGTATTATTAACAAAAGCTGCTTACAGATGTGGGGGGAAAAAAACCCCAACGCTTCACTTTCAGCTCAGTGTGCCCCCACCCCAAGAGCAGAGCACACCCAGAAGAGACATTGTGTCAGTTTGACCCAACTCACTCAGCATTTACATAGCTCACGTGCTTCAGCAGGACTTTTTTGGTGCTTTTATCTAATAGCCAATTAAAGATTTGAAATCAAGCCAAGAGAACAGGATAAGACAATTTAGCATCTAAATAAGTGCCAAAAAAATCAAGTACAAAAAAAATGATGTTAAAAATTCTTATAAAAGGAGGGCTTTGATCTCTCAGATTCAGTGATTCTGGCCAATCTACTTTTTCTTCAAGGGGGACTATTTCAGCTGAACTGATGGAGTTAAAACATTCATAAATAATCCTGCTCATTTTAGCAGCAACTTAGAAAGATTTAGGCCTGAACAGACATAGACTGAAGGACTCTACAAAAGCTGTTCAAGCTGTAAAGCCACTAGCTAAAGACCTGTCTCCAGAGGGGGGACGGGCAGGGCAGGGAGTACTGACTCTAGATCAAATGCAAACATAAACCCCAACCTCCACCCCCCCGGCAAAACCCCCTCCCCAGTTCCTTTCACCAAGAAGTTTAAACAGTGTACAGTTCTCTTAAGTAATCAACATAATGTAATCCCAACATAGCCACAACTTCTTTTAAATATTACCGAGTTCTACTGTTGTTCTGCCTGCAAACTTCTTCAAGCATTCAATAAATATGAAGTTATAGGCCTCTTACTTGCAGGCATGTGGAGTAGAATTCTCCTACCAAGTCACACTGTCTAGAAATAAACTTGCCAATTAAAGTGATCACACTGGGTATCAGATACTTCTGCTGTAGGTGCACATTGTGCCAAAAGGCTGCCACTTTCATATCATGAGTTACATAAAAATATAAACCATTAAAACTTTTCTGAATACTGCATTAGTTTTTTCACTTGTTTAATGCTCTACTAGCAGCAAAGCAGCATTAAGTTAGTAAAATACCTGCACTTATTTAAATGCAGATCAACAAACACCAGTTTGCACCTGTTAGTGTCACTGTATATAAACTTGCAAATAGGTGCCACATCTATACATTGTTAGTAAGTGAAATCAACCATGCTGAATTTGTTTCCTAGGAACTGCCCCTGTTTTTTAATGGGTGTGCCATTAATGGTTTTGAGTAAAAGGTACAATTTGCATCCCACTCTCAGAACATATTTATGTCTCAGAAGTTGCACTCCAATAATTCAGTGTTTTTAACTACTGGTTCACTGAAAAAAAAGTTGTGCAAGAAGAGATATTGAACTAGGCACATACATTTTGCAAACTAATAAGAATGGAGACAGTTCTATAGGAAACAGGCAATACAAAAAGATGGGATGCATAGTTCTGTGGCTAAAACTAAGTATAGTCAGAAGAAGGGGTTTTTTTCTCCTCAAAAAAAACTGGTGGGGGAGCCATGAGGGGCCTGGGTCCTTCCTTGCCACTCACGCTGAGGCACATGTGCCCAGCAAAATGCCTTTGCATGCCATACTCTAGTACGTGTGCCAGGAGTTGCCCTCTCTTTCTCTCTCTCTCTCTCTCTCTCTCTGTGTGTGTGTGTGTGTGTGTGTGTGTGTGTGTATGTGTAATGCATATATATGGAAGCATATACACATACTCGCTTTACATCATATATAAAGGATATAATATCAAGTGTAAGTAAGTAAATGTTTCTTTGTATCTCAGAACTTCTACTGCTTAACATTTCTTCATGTCATTATCCCAGTACCCCTTTGTGGGACATTGAAGGTATGCAGAAATTGTTTTTACGCCACACTTTAATGTTACCACTTCTGCAATAGTATGCAGTATAACTGTATATCATTAACACAGGAAATGAAGGAAAACAGCCAGGAAAATATAAATAAGCAGAATGTAATTACATTATACATTCTAATTCAAGTACCAACCAAACTGCTCGTTGAAGTGCCACATGATCTTAGAGTGTGGAGGGGTTAGGACCGTGGATTTATATATCTCATTCAAAAGCACCACTCCCTATCTTTGCACTGGAGCTGTGGGCAAGTACTAACTCAGAATGAAGAACTCCACCTAGCAAACACCCCACCACAAGTTTGTGTGGTATTTGATTTCCCCAGTCAAAGATGTACCCAGTATAGGTAACAGGTTCACAGCATAAAGACATATGGCAAAGGAACCATGGTGTACTGCTACAAGCTTACTCAAACACAGTTTGGAAGAGAACTTCTCAAACTTTTTATTAAAAAAAAATCTAGCTGCTGTATTTTATGATGTGTCCATTTTCTTATTATGGCCTGTCACTGGAAAATGCACTTATTTTTTTTAAAGCTTTGGTCCTGAAAGGTGAGAGAGGTAACATCAACCAGAAACCTGCAGTTGTGTATCTTATTGTTGGGGCCAGATGAACTATTTTCTTCAATAAGAAACAAAAATATTAAGTGGCATGGTAGCATTTTATATTGATTGAGCACTTACCACATAGCAAACCATTTTCAAGTCTGCTCTGCAGCCTGACAAAAATGGCAGGGAATCATTACATTCTCAGATAGTTCTTTTTCCAAATAACTACAGTGTTTCAAAACTGTCTTCGGATGCTTAAAGTGATTTGCTGCTACATTGCTTAAAGAGTGCAAGATGGCAGACAACAAGCACACTCGTCTGTTTACTGCACAGGTACCTTATGTAGGAGACACATCTGCCTTACAGCACCAAACTGAAGTCTTGGAGCTTGAAATCCTATTAAAAGAAACCCCCATTTAAAATGAAGGTTTTAGCTTTAGGAATTTCAGCATAAAAAAGAATACTTCTATTGTATTTGTGAAATAAGGATTATTAAAGCAACAGAAGATGAGGTTAGTGATTTTAAAAAGATTTTTAAAAATACTTTATTCTCCCAGATCAAAACATAGCTTTGATAATTTGCTCATGGTGGTTCTGTATAATAAGAAAACACATTTGTATTTAAGTACCCTCACAAAACAGGGGATACAAGGTTGAGAGCAACAATACTGTTAAAATAAATATGCCATGCAGCCTCTAGTACTGTAGAACTCAGATACTTTGCAGGATTAGGTTCCTAACTGCCCTCCCCTACAAAATAAGGGCTCGTGAAATAAGTGGGGGTGTGCAGATCTACAGCAAATGGCTATGCAGGAACACTGCGTTGTGCCAGCTCATTGCTTCAGCTTTTATTTCACAGGGCACCACTTTTCTGATCAGCTACACATTGACACATATTTGATTCAGCAACCCACTGTGAATTAAGCAGTTTGCAAATCAACCAGATATGAATGATCCAGATTCTATTGTATCATTACAGTGAAAAGGTTTTTATTTAATCCTAAAACTAAATGGCCTTTTCAGGATTTTCTAATTCTGGTATTAAAATAATCATTTCAAGATGATCAGATATGCTTACAGTTAACCTCAACCAATAAATCCTTTGGACTATATTGCACTTTCAGTAGCCTTGCAAAATAAGCACAGAAGATTCATCAGCCCAGACACAAGACCTGCTTGCCCACTCATACCAGGACAGTAATAACAGTAATATTTTAGATGCTCATCAAAATAGTTACTCAAAGTAGCAAGCTGAATTATGCGAAAAACAAAGCAGGGGAAAAAAGCACTGGTGCAAGACAGAGGTCTTGGTACAAGGCACATCAGAGGCATTTGGTATCAACAAACTACATTTTTAACTGTTATATGTTAATTTATTAAAAAGAAGAAGCTGGGGCTAGTGTTATTTTCTTCAAGTAAGTTCAACTTTAAAACAAAGTTTTGCATGTTACAAATAAATTTCCAGCTAAACCAGCTAATTTGGTTCCCTCTACTTATGGGTGCAGAGATACTGCTTTCTGCCATATTTCTAATCAGCCAAAGCTAAGACATAGTTTTTGCACACTCTCTTTTAAGTATAGAGGGAATGAATTAGTCAAAGCATCGGGTCTGAAATAGAACTACAGAATCACAGAAACAGACGAAGAGGGCTACTCTGAACAGTACAATACAGCACGTGGTTCACAAACCAGATAGTAAACACTTTTAAAAATATGGAAGTTACTCTTGATTCATAATAGAAAATATTTAGGAAGAAAAAAAATCATTATTTTCATTAGGGAATCCCTGCAAGTTCTTTTTTTATTGCTTATATTGCTACAATACATCAATAATAGATGATGTTACAGATGACCACAGTATGTTCTGCTGAAACAGCTAGTAATTGGAGCCATTTCTGATTAATTACTAGAACACACCACATAGTGCTGAGCAGTGCAGTTTTATTTATGAAGTGCCATACATACTACAAAATTAGTAAACTAAAGGATAAGACAGTGACACTTGCACACTGAGGGCCAGATCGGCCATTTACATTAATATTTTAATGTAGGGGACAAGCCCAGAAAGTTAATTTTAGAAACACAGGACAAATGTGATCTTTGTAACTGGGAAGAGAGGGGTTGGAAGTAAATCTGGAGCAACTAACCTGAAATTAGATTTGCATCTGATCCATACACTTTCATGGGTCTGGTTCAGTGATTCTCAACCAGGGTCCTACAGAGTGCTGCAGAGTATTAATGTTTTCAAGTGTGCATATGTGATGCAGAAGATAAACCCAGAGATTTCAAATCAGAATGCACAGTGTCAATAACACACTAACCTACTGTGTTCTTTCTGAATTGGTTGCAACAGAAGAACTGCTTTATTATTTTTCTGTAGTTAAACAATGAAAACTAAGATCCTCAGAAAATGCCAGCTGTCTCAAGGCTAACAACATTGGGAATTACTGGAATTAGTTACATAGAAGCCATTTCAGTTGTACCAGTTTGCATCAGCATACAATAGGACCTAAAGATAAAACACCATATGTTATAAATCACAAAATAAGCAATTAACATCTTATTAACCCTCACAGCCTGGCAGGAAACTTGGGCACACCAAACCCTCTCCAAAATATAGTCAACAATCAATCCATTCTAACAATATTAGCACTGGGACCATCTATAACAGCCTACCGTAGTCACCAACTGGTAGATTATGATCGACTGGTCGATTGTGGAGCCTCTGACAGTCGATCTCACTCTCAGTCCCCCATCTCATTTTTTTTCAAGCTAAAGTTAGGCATAAAACAGGGGTTGGCAAAATGGCTGATCCGGCCAGCAACCAGACTCATTTCCCAGCAGCCCCTGCCCTCATAGCTTGAGCTGGTCTCCATGGAGACTCCTGCCATGCCTGCATTGGAAAGCTTAGGCTGGGGCTGCCATGGAGACCAGCCTGAGCTGCGGTGGCAGCACACATGGCAGAGCTGCTGGGAACTTGGGATAGGGGTAGCTTGCTCCAGAGCCAAGGCAGAGCCACAATCTGTAGCCCACACGCTCCAGACAGGGGTGCACAGGTAGCGGATCATGGATCTACTCAGGCTTTTTGCAGCAGTGACCATAGGCGGCAGAAGGCTGGAGCTAATGGAGTTCAGTCCCCACAAACACAGGGCAGCAGGTTGGGCCACAAAGCAGCCCAGCCGCAGGCTTCGAGCAGGTGCAGTAGGGGTCGAGAGAGACATTCATGCAGCCCGGCATGTGGATCACTGGCTGCCCAGCACAGCAGGCAAGTACCAATCTATTCTGTGAAGGAGAAGGGGCTCTGGAGGGCAGATTGAGGCCCTGCCCTGCAGTGAGGGAGGGAGTGTGGCACAAGCATGGGCAGGGGCTGGAGTGGATGGGGCCTAGGCCAGGCTGGGTGGTGGGACAATTGGAGCCCAGGCGGCTTGTCCAGTGGCATCAGGGGGCTCCCGCCGCTGTGCGCACCTTGGCAGAGGACCAGAGGGCATATGCCCCCCTGATCTATGCACAGGGTGGTGACAGCTGCCACTCTGTGCTGGGCTCTGTCCCCTGCTGCAGCTGACCCAGGAGTGGCAAGACGCCATGTGCCTGCCACCACTGGGCTGCGCCCTGCTGTACCCCATGCCCACCTAGTGGCAGAAGGCACATGGCATTGCACTGCTCCTGGAGCAGTGGGGCTGAAAGCACAATGCGCAGCCGCAGCCACCTCCGCCCTGTGTAATAGCGGGGGAAGGGAGGCACATGTCCTCCTGGCCTCCCCCAGAGCATGCATAGTGGCAGGAGCCCCATGGCACCCCTGGATGAGCCACCCAGGCTCTAACTGTCCCACCAGATGGCCCAGCCTGGGCCCCATTCACTGCAGCACCTGA
This sequence comes from Caiman crocodilus, assembly GCA_030014935.1. Lineage (NCBI taxonomy): Eukaryota > Metazoa > Chordata > Crocodylia > Alligatoridae > Caiman > Caiman crocodilus. Next base: position 41,935,305 of record JAGPOW010001918.1, on the reverse strand, counting down.
TCCTGACTCTGCCCCACTCCCTTCCTCCCTTACCACGGGGGCCCTTGATCTGTGTCCCCCTACAATGGCCCTACCCCTCCCTCTGTCCCCTCCCCCACAGACTTACCTGCTGGGCAGGGCAGAGCATAGTGGGGTGCATGCGTGCATATGCGCACTCTGCTCCCCCCAAATAATTTTTTTTCCCTCCACGTCTGGTGATATCAGCCTGATCTGGAGGTTAGATCCTGGGGTTGCACTTTAATTCAAAAAGTGATCTTGTGCTTAAAAAGGTTGGAGACTGCCCCTCTCTAACAAAAGAGTTAAGATGATCTATCTGTCAGTGTGCAGTTATATCCAAATCCTTTCTGCCTAAGGGCTGTGGAAATTCACTTGTGTGCTGACAAATGAACACCACAGCAATTAGAAAAATGTAAATACAGAAATCATTTTAATGGTACAGAATCATATTTTATTTGCCCATTAAAAAAAACAAAACAACTACCCACTTCAGGCATTAGAATTTTACAAGGCAGGTACAAACATTTTAAATGCAGCCTAACATGAGTGAGAAGTACCCATACAGATGGCCACTAAGTGTCATGTAAATGACCATACTGTTCTGAAATTTCAGTGATTTAAGTATTCGTCAGCTTTTGCTTTCATTTGATCATGTCTTTTGCTATACACTGTAACACTTAAAAAGACTACATGAAAGAACACCAGTTATCAGTTCTAGCATATCAAAATACAATCCAGACTCTACCTCCAAAGTTTATACTCAAACAACAATCTGTCCATAGGTTGTTTTTTTCTTCCTCCCCCACCCTCCCCAATCACCTACAAAACCTCTGAGCTTGTTATTCTGACAAATTCTAGACTTCTACAAAGCAGCAACTATCTAAGACAGCAGTGTCCAACCTTTTTGAATGTGGGGCCAGATCGTGAACTTTTTATCACCCAATGGGCCAGCAAGCCATATTCAAAGACCTCACAGGAAGCGGTATGACAGGCTATCGGGTCACATGACCTTTGACACCAATGAGGTTGCTGTAAGTGGCAATGAAATGGGTCTAACCAGTTCAAAACTCTCCTTCTATAGCATCAACCTCTGCCACTGTTCAGGACAAGATACTGAGCTAGATGGACCATTGGGCTGACCAAGCATGGTGCTTTTTATACTCTTATGTTCTTTGGCTGAGCTTCCAAACTATGGCTGAAATTTGCAAAAAGAGGTAGATAGGCATGTTACAAGTTGTCATAAAAGATTTGGAGCCCTCTAAATCCCATTCATTTTAATGGAAGTTGGCCTTTTGACTCAGCTTTGAAAATCTCAACCCAAGGTGCCAACCACATAAGTCAAAATATATTTTGCATTTCTTTACAATGCATCTCTGTGAGGCTGTCCAAGCATTTTACAAACATTAAATGAATCTCAGAATATTCTGGCTTTTCAGAAGAAATGTGGTGGTAAGGACATTCTGGGAACATCTCTCACTCTCTGTGTGTGATCTGCTTCTACTGTCCTTGGACCACCCTAGAAAGACCCTTACTGCCTCATTTCCAGTTCAGAGCGGTAAAGTGTAAGTGGGTAGTAAGGGCTTATTTTCTGGCAGCAGGTTTGAGTGGCTTGAAGCTAGGGAAGATGTACCCACAATTAGTCACTTAACAGAGTGGGAACACAGTTGTCCTCACTTATTAACATGGCTCCATGTTAAGGACCCTTAACACTGTAATAAGGCCCTGCACTGTCTCTGTCTACATGTTGCTCTCATGTCCTCTTCTTTCCTAAATCTCATGAAAGTAGAGGATTCCCATCATGCCTCCTAGACTGCTGTCACCAGATAGTTGTCCTGGTTCTAAGACTGTGCTTCTGACTCTTTCATGGCCTCTTTTAGGGTGCACACTTAGAACTCTGGCTTTTCCTTCCCACCCATTTTGCTGAATTGTGATTGTTCCCATGGGGCATGAATTCAGTTCAGTGGCTATGATGCTGCTCTCTTATACAGAGGCAATGACTTGCACATAGTAAGGCATATTTTAGTAGGATAAAAACATTTTGAAGGCCACAAAGAAAGCAATAAGCAGTCTTTACTCATATGAACTTACCAGGTATCAACCACCTGCTACTTGGGTTCCTGGCAGGTACAGACACAAGTTTATTAGCACGTTATTCCAGAGTGAGTCTCTGTTACATAGCCTACATCAGGTCTCAGATCTAGGGAGCCTGACCCCACCCCAACCATAGGCTTGTCACGTTATACCAATCTGCTGGCCAGTACAGACCCAGCTGGGCTCTTCCCATCCCCAGCAGCAAGTGGGGAGCCAGCTTCAGCAGCATGTCACTTTTCCTGGCTAGTTCTGACCCAGCTGGGTCCATCCCATCCGGAGCAGCATGCAGCTGGCTTCCCACGAGCTGCTGGGGACAAGAGGAGCCCAGCCTGGTCTGCACTGGCCAGCAGAAGTGGCGGCAGAGCCATGTGCCACTCAGGATGGGACAAGCCCAGTCAGAACGGCAGGGGCTCAGTTGCATTTTCCCCTTACCAGTACTGGTCAGTCCTGAGTGGCACACAGCTCCACCGCCACTTCTGCTGGCCAGTGCTGACCTGGCCAGCCTCCTCCCATCCCCAGCAGTACGTGGGAATCTGGCTCCAGCTGCATGCTGCTCTGGATGGGACATACCCACCCAGGTTGGTACCAGCCAGCAGAAGCAGTGGCGGAGCCGTGTGCTGTTCACGACTGACCAGCACAGGTAGGGGGGAAAGTACAGCTGAGCCCCTGCTGCTCCAGCCCGGCTCATCTTCAGCCATTAGGAATCTGCTGAGGGGTTGGGGGAGGGACAAGGGGTGGGAATGAAAGTAAACAGTGTTGTAGCACCTTGGGCCTCAGAAAATGGCTTGGTGGGCCACATGGTGGCCCGCAGGCCGCATGCTAGACAAGCCTGATCTAAGAACATGAGGGATCATTTGGGCTTTTTCACATTCACTTGCTGCGACTGACCCTGACCTATATATGCAAAACAATTACAGATGTAGGGATGTGAATTTTGATTTAACATTAATTTGTTAAGTAAATACTTCTCCTGCTGAGCACACTAGATGAAGTTCAGCTTAATTTGGGTCCTGTCGTTATTAAAGTTGAGAATTACTATTTGGCCTAGGAAGCAATTTTCTTAGCAAATGGCAGCTGGCAACAGTATATCCATGGGCTTGATGCCTTGCTAGTAAGCTGCAATATGTCTCTCTACCATGAATTCCAAATGCCTGAGGTGAAAACAGAGGGAGTTAGCCACTTTGGAACTGTTTGCTCCTTTCCTGAAGCTGGCATCCCTTCAAATCACACTGTTATGTTTAGCTCTTTAGGTTACTTTGTTACATCAAAGTAAATTTCCCTTCCCATATGAATCAAAGAGATCTCTTTATATTATTTCAATTATAATGTATACATGTAATGAAATTATTTGCCAGGTAGCATGGAGTGGCATCCAGTTGGTAAGTCTGTTTTGGGGGAAGAAAGGGGCATGGGGAGGGGGTAGATCAAGGTCCCAGTGGTGAGAGGGAGTGGGGCAGGGGCAGGGGTTGCACAGCCAGGGCAAGGCACAGAGCAGAGCCGCAAGTGGCTCATCTGAGGGTCACAAGGGGGAGGGGAGGATTGTGTGTATCCTGGGAGAGCATGGGGGGCATGTGCCCCTGAATCTGCATGTGGGGCAGGGCTGGGGTGGCGCCAAGCTATTCCCAGTAGGGGCTGGGCTGGGGCTGCACTCAGGGCGGGGTGATGGTGCTGGGAAGGGGCTATAGGGGGAGGACTGCAGCCGCACCCCAAAATTTGCCATGCCTCCTGCTCCCAGGGCTGCTGCCACCTGCCCCAAATGCAGCTCAGCCCCAGCCCACAGCAGCAGCTGCCCTACCCCATGCAAAGATCCGGGGGCACACTCCCCCTGTCTTCCCAGACTGCATGCAGGGGTGGAAGCCACCACCCCTACCATGTACCCCTCAGATGAGCCACTCACAGCTCTGTCCCCTGCTCCACCCCTACTGTGCAGCACCCGCCCATGCCTCAGGCCTGCCCTTACCACAGGGCCTCAATGTGTCCCCTCACGCCCCTTCCCTCCCAACAGACTTACCAGCTGGACCTGGCTGTTCTCCACACTGCTGGGCTGTGCTCCTGGCTGCCTGAGTGTTGCACTGTGGCATTTATTGGTGACATTGATCGGCCACATCACCCAAAAAGAGCCAATTGCCAAGACTGTCAATTTTCCTTATTTTGGTGCCAATCCAATATGTGACCAATACATCTGTGTGTAGAGGTGCACTGATGTATTGGTGCACCTCTACCTATAATCATTCTAAAAACTGCTTTATTTCACAAATATTATCTCATTAAAGAACATATCTAAACTGAATCATCAAATCCTTCAAGGGACTGATATAGTGATGTTACAAACATTTACATGAGTAGTTTTACTTAATAGTAGTCCCCCTGAATTGAAAGATGCCGAGGCATAATTTTTCAGGGTTGAGAGCGCACAATATTTAGATCTAATTCTCGTCTGGGATTTGATAGTGTTGACCTCTGCATTCCATTAATGGATCTGCACAGATGCTCCAAAGGAAAGTATTGAAGACGTATTTCTTTAGATTTCTGATTTGGGCCCTGATCATGCATGTGGGCTGGTTATTTCATGAACAAGCCTACTTAATTCAATGTTTACATGCATAAGCTTAAGCTTAGGTGTTTGGGCTCTTTATTAGATTTCTCTACTGTTTGTCCCAATGTATTGCTATTTCTCATGTTATCAGGGCAACTCTTCCCCCCAACCATATTCCCCCTCTCTATTCTACAGTAAAAAAAATATTGAAATAGAACACATCACGTATTTGCCTTCAGATTGTAATCTTTGAGTTCTGCACTTAGTGTAATTACATAAATATACCAGTGCAGTTATGCGCTGTATACAAAGGTGCTGTTGCATAATTACGGAAGCTTATTTGTTGATTTAACTATGCAACAAAACTCAAAGGAAATACACTAACCACTACTATGTGCAAAAGCAGTCAACAAGGATGGCTATGAAGGCCTTACCATAATTGATGTTGACTGGCAGGAATGTAGGCTCCTGAATTGCTAATAAAGCCTCATCAAAGTCAAGGGGACTGTGGAACAAGCAGAGGTGTCTTGCATGCAACTCAGTGCAGCCCTAGGCAGCAACTCCTGATATGCCCATGCATGTAACAGAATTAATTTTTTTTTTTAATCCTTCTGCTAAGATTCTTATCCTGCAGGTCTAAAACTTTCTCCACAGAAGATAATGAATAAGATGATTCATCTTGGGTACTAAACACAAATTTGTTCTTTGCATGTAATATTTTGTGCAATATTCTGTGCCTTTTGTGACAAAAACCTGCAGTATCAGTATTCTTGGTATGCAATCTGCTCATATAGCCTAAGTAAGCACCATCACTTACAACTCAGTACACTCTACCACTCCTTTAAAATGGTCAAATCGTATATTAAACCGTTAACTTACTTTATAATTAGTAAAAATAAAATTAAGCAGAATCAGTAAATGTAGCAAAATCAAATGAAGCAGAAATGAGAACAGAGCTAATCGGGAAATTACAAATTGAATACAAATAATATGTGGTGATTGTTTATTTATTTTTAAGTACTCTCAATAGCAATTGTGCTTGGGACCCTACCTACAATTAGAGGGAAACTAACGCAGTCACCAGGAATTTCTATTGCAGAACACTTAACACAGTATGTCCCCTCAAACCACTACATTACTTGTTCTCAATCTTTTTTAGTCTCAAGGCACCCCTCGGAAAATGCCAGTTCTTAATTTTCAGTTGATTTTTCGCTACAGAAAAATAATAGAGCAAATTTTATGTTGCAAAGAATTTGGAAAGACCACAACAGAGCAGAACATTTTTAACTATGGATTCCTATTTGAAATCTCTGGGTTTAGTTTGTGAACCATGTTGTATACCTAGCAGAACTAATTACATTGTGTGATACCCCCTGGCACCCTTAAAAGTATCTCAAGGCACCACAGGGTGCTGTGGCACACTGGTTAAGAATCACTGCATTATATACAAGTGTTGTATATGCTCCTAGTAAACATATAGATCTCACAGCCATGTGAGGGTTTTCCAACACGTTTTAGTGTGTGACTCTATTCTCCAAAACTCTGGAAGTAGAATGAGGCTATCTTCATTCACTTTCTAATTTCAAAAAGTGATAAGCATTTGCTTGCATTTTTACATTTGCAGGTTTTTGATTAGCAAGATATTTTAATTGCTAATTATTTCTTTCATACTTCAATTATCTAAATTTCTTACTTACAAAGAACATAAGTTAACTAGCTCTTGTGTCAGAAATTGCAGAAAGGGAAACATATACTTTATAAATTATACAAATTATTGATAATATTAAGTATTTGAAAAAACTAAGTCAGACTTTTTCTCCAACGTCTGACTCTCAAGATCCTACATGTGCTGCAAACACGATGGCAATGCACTACATCAGGAACTAGCAACCTACAGCCTGCAGATGGAATCTTCCCCATGAAGTTCTGATTCGGTTCACATTTTATTAACAGTCCATTTTTTACTAAGGGCAGGTCAAGAGCCTACTGCTTCCCCACATACTACACCCTTTGCTTATATAGTCACTGCCAAATAAGCCACTCCAAATTAGTGCTTGACACCCTTTTCAGCACTATTTTTTGGCTGACATTACATTAAAGGGGTAAAACAGCAACCCATGGGGTGGCAACCCTCAGTGGCAGCAGGGCTGGAAGCAGTGTCCTGCTGTTAGTAAAAGGTTGCTTACCCCTGCACAAGAGATCAGTTTGTCTAATGAATTAGCTTTAAAAAGCCCCAAGTAATCCTAAAGTACAATTACCTGTCCTGTTAGGAGAAACTACTTCTTGTCAATGTATACAAGGGTGATGAACATATTTCTCAGTGGCTTCCTAATCATGTATCTTCCACTAAAATAAAGAAGATAGAATGAAAAAAAAATTACATTTTAGCATTTCAAAAGATACAGGCTAGCCACTTGCAGTAACTAGAGGAAAAACTCTTCTACCATGGACAAAAATGGAAAAATCAACTACATGCTTCATATGCGTTTTCATCTCCCTGTCAAGCTTCATGTATCTGTTGTTGCCTCAAGCAGATGGATGATTCAGAAGTCCATGCTCACATTAAATAGATATTTTATATCTATTATATATATATATATATATATATATATATATATATTATATTTATATATATATATAAAATGTTGCTATTTTAAAAAAATTAAAATATGTTGAGGTGATGCCAAAGTAGCAAACTTTCATAACTAATGAGATATTTGCCATAAAGACTTAGGTAATCCAAACTGAAAGAAGAGACATAAAAGGGCGTTGATTTAGTTTCCCAGCTAAAACTGAGTGTTTTGTACAAGTGTGCTGTTTAAGGAAACGGGTTATAAACTTATGAGTTTAAACTCTATTGTTTCTTCATGGTAATAAACCTATCTGATTAGAATTTCTGGCAGTGAATGACACCTAGACATGATCAGAGACCTGGAGAGTATTAAAACTCCTTTTTGTGGCACAGCTACAGTACATAAAATATTTTGCCTACTCAGATTAACCAATTTCCTTATGAATGGCTGATCAAACAATAAAAAGTTGAAACCTGGTGTTCAGTCGTTCAGGACCCAACCACTGAACCCCTTTCTCCCACAGCTCTCTGGAAAACCCCAGCCTCGGCATTTACAGCTGCTTGCTTTAACTGAGATGGATATTCAGAACCGGGCATCAAATTCTACCACCGTGTAAGGAGGGGCAAATAACACGGTTATTTACCTGCATGCTTCAAAATGACTCTTATTTCCCAAAACAAAAGTATCTGTATTTGTTCGGGGATCACTACTGCCTCCCCACTTGAAGCCCTGGCAAGAACAACATTGAAAGGCAGGGCTGCTTCTCCGCTATATTCAGGCCTTCAGCCCTTTGGAAGCACAGACAATCTTTTGGTGCTGTACTCGTGCGGGGTCTGACAAAACGAGGCCCTACTCCAGGTTCGTGCTCTTCACAAGACACCGGCAGCTCGGTTCCTTTTTCCAAAAATGACACGAACGTCCTCTGGTCCTGGGAAGGCCCCAAGCGCCTTCCAGGAGAGGCGAGGCGAGGCTCCCCCGGCGGGGGGGGAGGAGGCGCGGGCCCGCGTAGGACACGGCGCGACAAGCCGCGAGCAGCCGGGCGGCCCCGCGCTGGGCTGTGACCCCGCTCGCGCCAGGGCGGGGGCCGCAGCCCCCCGCAGCCAGCCCGGCCCGCGCGGCCGCCGTGGGGCGCCGGCGGGGCCTCCCCGGGGCTGCAGCTGCAGCGTCTGGTGTGAAACGAGGCCTCCTCGGCCCACTCCGCCCTTACCGCCGCGGGACGCCGCCGTCTTCTCGCTGCGGCTCGAGAAGGGCCTAGCTGGCACCGCCCTCCGTCCCGTCCTGTCCCGTCCGCGCCCGCGCGCCGTCCCCGCGCCAGGCGGCGGCCCCACACCCGCGTCCGGGGCCCGGCGCCGCGCTCAGCCCCTGCAGCTCCTCCGCTCTGCCCTGCCCTGCCCTGCCCGGGAGCAGCTCGTGGGTCCTTTGCAAGCGACCCCTTGTGCTCTGAGGTGCGGTGCTGTGGGCGCGGAGGCCTTTCTCCCCTGGGGAGGCGGGTGCCAAGGAATTGCTGAACGTGCCACCAGCCTTTCCTCCTAGCTCCGGTTCGTGAGGGGGGCCTAGAATATTTTGCCTCGGCTGTACGATACTTAAGAGGAAAGAGCTCTTGAGCAGCTGCATCTTACCCTTCCATCTCAGTCGCCAGTAAAAAGAAGTGTAATATGTAAGTGGGGGTCCGGGTTGCTCCCTGGTGGGTTGGCCGCCACAGTGACCACCCCATGAGACTTAGGTAAAGCATGATGGCCTGAACCTCACACCCAGAGTCAAGCGGAGTATGTTTGCTGTTCTGTAAGATGCCCTTGCATGCCTGTCCGTGAACACGCTGGTCCCAAGCACCAGATAAATGCCAAGCAGGGAACAACAAACCTTCCAGAAGCAATTTTAACAACTGAAGAAAAAGAAAAATATCAGGATGCACAACTTTCAGGGTATGAGCCCCAACTTTGCAAACACAAGATTTTCTCTTCTTTTGGAAAACTTCCCCCTTTACCTCCATCGGGATGGAAGGAACTTGGGAGATTTCCAGGTTTCTGCCCTGCCTTGGCTCCTTCCTCAGAGACCTGGTATCCCATCTGCTGACTTCCCCAGGGATGGCCCCAGGCTGCCCAACCTGTGGAGTGAAATCCTGACTTGTCAGTCCAAAGCATTGTAGATTCTTGCATTTTACTGTATGCCTCCTATCCCTTCCCTGATCACCACTTCCCACAAGAGCATCTCTCTCCGTGGCTCCTAAAATCTGTGGGTCTGGGTTCACCTAAAGAGTAGGTAGTTTAGGGCCGACCACATACACATTCTACCTTGAAGTAAAGATGCAGTTTCCTAGAAGATATCCTGGAGGCACAGCAACAGCTGGAAGTCACTGCTGCCCCCTGTGCACTGCTGTGGCCACAGGTGCCTGGCTGTTTTGTCAGACAAACGGTTCTTCCTTGAACTCTGGTAAGCTGACAAATCACAAATGCACAGAAAGTTACTAGAAAGTAGTATAATAGTCATGTTGTAGCTATGAGGGGACCAGGAATTGTGTGAGAGGCAAAGATTTCTTAGGGTGAAATCCTTTATTGGACCAGCTGCACAGATGGGATAGTTAGACAAGTTTTCCAATGTAAGACATTCTTCATCAGGTCTGATCAGGGCAAGCCAAGTACAGCCAGAAGGTAAGCATGGACTACTCTTGTGGCTTGATTTCAAATCTGTTTTGTGAGTCAACATGGTGTGGTTTCCAGGACATGTTAAGTGAGGAAAAGGTCCCAAACGCAAAAGGAGAGGTAGAAAATTCATGTATAAGTGTGGCTAAGGGGAGAGGGAGTTTTTCCTCTTTCATTTCAGGGGATCATAGGCACTTTCTCCCTCTTGTTGAACGGTAAAGATCAGAGTTACACAAATACTGTTTCACTGGCACACAGTTAAACATCTAAGGGTAGTTTAATGTTTTGTCAGGACAATAGTTCTCTCCTCCCCTTTTTTGAATAAGGTTATTCAATAGTTCTCTCCTCCCCTTTTTTGAACCAGTTATTACTATTTAGATGAATTTTCATCCCAGCATCTCTCTTGGTTTCCCTAGCTAAACTCAGTGGGGCTTTTTTCCTGAATAATATACACAATCACATTTTTTCCCATTTATCTATATCATATGTGATTCATTGTAGGCAATACTTCAGACCAGCACACCTTGAAAGAATGGTGCTGGTACACAATAAAAGATTCACTTATATGAAGAACACTATAGTCCTTTACCTCTGCCTGTTTTAAAGAGGCTTCCAATGCAAAGCTTATGTAACAAAAACATGAGAATAGTATTCTTGTTGCCTTTTTAATTATTGCAATAAATATAAAAAGATTGATTTAAAAATATCAAGATAAATCTATGTCTACTCAACACTTGCATAGCATGAAACTCTTGCATATAGTATTTATTTTCTTAATTTTCTGTAGAAATTTTACTAATAGGAGGCAACTTTTGGCTTAAATGTTAAGTTTAAGCTTAAGCAAATGATTAATTGGTTAATCATGTCTTGAGTGTAATGTAAGCCAGGAGTCTTAGGCCCTAGTTTAGAAGAGAGATGATATTTCTCATTTTGCTAGACACCATACAAACCCAGCACCAAAAGATTGTTTCTACTTCCAGAGGACCAAAGGCCTAAATATAGCTGAGAAATAGCCATGCCTTTGAATGTTGTTGCAAAGTTGTTACAGTGGAAAAACAGTCTTCTCTACCCTAAAAAAATCTTCAGCCTCAGCGATTACATCTTTCACAATGTGTTTGAATTAAATAAGTTTTATCAAAAGCTAACAACACCTAAAGGCTACAGCAAAGTGTGCAGGCACATGCGGTTTGTGGTGCCACCGTCCTTTTTGTGGCAGCGCACATTGTATGCAGCAACATTTAAAATATGTTATTGGGATTTCCCAGTAGCAAAAACCCCCCAAACACAAAACAGGCAGAAGTGGCACAGGACACGCAGAGGTCAGGACATCTGGCCAGGCCCCCGTGCTGCCAGACTTGTGCCCCTGCTGCTCCAGGCCAGATCCTCCCAGAGGTAGGATTCTCCCTGGCTGCAAGAGCAATTTGTCTCATAGCAAAGGCACATGCAGGAGCATGCACTGTGGCAATTTGTGCCACTACAAATGCACACCCCCTGCATGTCTAGACATAACCAAAGCATTTTAACTCATCTGATTAAACTCCCTCTCAGTTGCTCAAAATTCCTTTCTTGTGTAGTGTGCGTCTGCGGCAGAACACAGGTTTTTCCTGCCACTTAAAGGGGTCTGAGCAGGCGGCAAGCAGCCTGCTGGTGGATGCAGACCCAATCAGGTGGTCACGTGTTAGGCAGGAGGCCACCTGATTGGTGAAGAGGTTGCGAGCTTGGGTAGAAGGCTAGATCTCAAGAGCAGAGTGGACAATTGCTGCAGGGGGAGAAGGAACAACATCACCCAGCTGTAGATTTGCTGCTCCCAGATTCCCTGGAGATCCAGGGTAAGATCTATGGGGATGGAAGAGGTTCCTAGTCCTGGGAAATGACCTAAAACTACACCCTGCTGGGGTTGGTTGGTGTGGTGAGGCCGCTTGTGCCAGGGCAGTCCCTAGGAAATGTCATACCTGTGCCTTCCCAGTGAAAGGTGAGTATAGAGTACTGGAAAGCCTCAGCCCCTGCTGCCTTTTGGGTGACCCTGTGGAAGAGAGAGGCTAGGGCAGCATACCCTGTCAGAATAGCACAGGGCCAAGGCCCACTGAGTGAGGCCTGAGGCTCAGGATGCATTAGGCCCAGCAGCCCAATAAAGGGCAGGGTAGAAGCCCAGTGAGGGAGTTGGGTGTTGAAGTCTCAGTGTGGGGGCACGGGGAGAAGCGCCAGCAAGGGGAGCATAAGGTCGAGGTATGTCTGAGGAGGCTGAGGCCAAGTTTAGGCCAGGTGAGGCCAAGTGTGACCCAGCTAAGGGGCCAGGGGAGTATTAATGGATGGAGATGCCATCTGCAAGGCTTGGGGCATGGTATAAGGGAAGGTTTGGAGCCATGTATTCACCATTGGCATCAGGGCAATTAAATGGGCAGCCTCCCGCCTGAGAACACCTTAAGTTATATCAAAGGCAAGGCAGGTGAGGAGACTACCCTAGACAAGTGGGTGGGCCAATGTTTGGACCAGCCCCAGGATGATGACCCACTTGTTATAGCATCTACCAGTTTTCTAGCTATTCAAAGAGTCTTCCAACAAAAATAATTTTTTGTAACAAAAATATCAACCATACCCAAAGTTTACAGGCCTACATTTTACATTGTAAAAATAGGGTTAGAAGCACATCAGTCAGTGGCTGGTACTTTAAGATACTAAAACTGCAGAACTATTAATACAGAAGCTGTTTTATCTATATATGACTGGGCATGTCCACACAAGATGCTTAACTTTGTATTAACATAGCTTACCTCAAAGTAGGCATGTTTATCTACACTTTTATATACTTACTACACAGCAAAACTCCCTAATCCCAAGTACATTTGCTACCTGCAAATGCAAGTAGCAAACTTATTGGCGATTAGTAATGAAACTGTAGCACTTGTCTAGATGCCTGACGGGGAGCAAAAGTCTACTGCTGGGGCAGACTCCATCACAGGAACTCACACAAGGACTATGTTCCCCTGTCCCGGCAGCAGGGAGCTCCGGGCCCCCTGTTCTGAGATCATGATCAGGGAGCAGGGGTTGGGAGATCCTTATGTCCCAGCCCCAGCTCTAGCATCACATTTGGGAAGCCTGTTCCCCACTCAACCCCAGGAGCATGCAGCTAGGGGAAGGGGAGAGAAAAACAAGCTCCCCAGCCACCCCCATACTCATGGAGCTGGGAGAAGAACAAGCTCCTCAGCCCCTCTCCAGGGGCAGGGGCTGGGAACTGTTCTGGTCAGGGGCAGGGCCCATCCCTGTGTCCCAATCAAGTGATTGAGGTATGTGGCTTGGAAAGAGCTTCAGGGGTAGGGTAAGTCCCAGCCCCCTACCCCAATCTGCTGGTGGGGCATCTAGCTTGCTGCCCCATCAGCAGATCAGGGCAGAGGGTTGGGACCTGCCCCTCCCCTGCAGCTCTTTTCAAATCCCCTGCCTCTAATTGGGGAGCTAGAGCCAGGAGCTTCTTACTGCCAGGACAGGGGGACATTGTCCTTGCCCAGCAGCAGGCAGCCCCCCTGGAGCAAGGACACAGCAGTCTTCTGTCCTGGTGCTCCCTGCCAGACCCTGAGCTAGCATCCAGAGCAGGGGCGGGCAGTTATTTCAGGTGATGGGCCACTTACTGAGTTTTGGCACTGTTGAGGGCCGTGTGGCTGGCTACACGGGTAGCCCCACCCCTTGACAGGCGCTCTGGTCCCTGGTTGCCATCTTAGGGCCAGAAGTCCTGCCCCTAGCCCCTGCCCTTTGCCACCAAAAGTCCCTCCCCGTGACCCCAGAAATATTCCTTTCAGCAAGGGGTTTTGCCATCTCAGAACCAGAAAAAATCCAAATTTTATTCTAAAAAATGAACATCTACAACATTAATTAATTTGATTTCAAAAAATATTTTTGTCTCGATTTACATATATTTGTGTAGTATACCCAGAGGGGATTGCACAACAATTTAAAATGAAGTCTTACTCTTGTATACTGTGGGGGTATGGAGGTGGGTATAGATTTGTATGGGGTGATGGAGCACGTGGCTGTGTGTGGATTTGTGGGGTGTGGGGTGTATGGGGTTTGTGGAGGGATGTACAGAGGAGAGAATGGCTGGGGTGTGTGTAAGCAGGTTGGCATGTATGGCAGTGCAAGGGGGTGTAGGTGCATATGTATAGTAGGGTGTGCTTGCGGGGTTTGCCCTATGAATGCACACACACATGCACTCTGCTTCCCTCACAGCTTCCCTCACTACACACATACACATTCTGCTTCCCTCGCCACCCCTCCCCCACACACACTCTCCTTCCTTCATTGCTCTCTCTTTCTCTCTCCCCTTCCCTAATTGCATGGACACACACACAGACACACACAGTCTTTCCCTCCCTCATTGCACAGATGGGGACACACATACACTGTGTGCCTCTCTCACTACACACACACACACCCCACTCTTACTTCTGGCCCTGGGTACCAGTGTGGCCCTATGGTTGGGCAATGCAGCCAGGGCCACATGGTGCTAGAGCAGCTGACTGTATGCAAGGAAACCTGCAGCAGGCAGACACTTCTGGTTGGGGGGGATAGGGATGGAAGCGGGGGGCAGGGGAGTGAGCCAGGAGGGGTCCTGCTGGTGAGTCCTTCTGGCTTCCCCTGTCCTACTGCCTCTGGGTCCTGTCATCTTTGATAGGCAGTGAGGAGCAGATAAATATTAAACTTTTTAGGTGCACCATGGGCCAGATAGAATGGTCTGTGGGTTGGACCTGGCCTGCAGGCTGTAGTTTGCCCACCCCTGATCCAGAGGGAAACTGGAGCTCCCCTTGATGGTGACAGAGGCCCACTGAAGGCTGTAGGAAACGATGCAAAGGGCAGCAAACCTTCTCCCTAATGCCCACATATGTAGACAGCTGCCCAAAAACACTTACTCCAGAGTTGATTTCACTAGTGTAAACTTAGGCCAGAATAAATGCATGTGTAGACGTGCCCACTATGTATTTCTTCTAGACTTTTGCTTTTTTATTTCAGGTGACAGGGAACAATTTAGAGTTATCTTGCAAAAGTATGTAAGGTATAAAATAAACTAGACTGAAGGACTAATGAAATAATAGAACAATATGTTGTATTTATAAGCACTCAGTATTAGAGGTGAGTGGTGCCTATAACAATGAAAGGCCCTGATATAATTAAAGATCAGTGAAACCTAGATAACTACTTCAAGATAAAAAAAAAAAACAGTGTTTAATAATACATTGACTGATGTAGCTCAGCTCATCAGAAGATCTTTGAGTGCTTTGGCAACATTAATTAGTTCTCACAACACCCCTTTGAGAGAGAAAGTCTGACTTTAAGTGATTTCTACAGCTGACAGGTGTTTCTGCTCATCAGGTTTATTAAATGTAAAGCTCATTTTGACAACAGGAGATAAAGCTATGCAAGTACTAGAGATAAGCAACAAATCTAAATGCCTGTATCACGTATTTTGAATTACTACTTTGTCATATGCTTTTGGAACAGATGAAATAATCAGTATTTTCTAGTCAAGAAAACAATGTTTCATTTGCAAAAACAATACCAAAATTAAGTCTTCTGTATCAAGTGTTAAGATTGAGGGTCAGATCCTCAACTGACATAAATGAGTGCAGTTCTACTGATGTCTTGGGAACTATGCTGATAGACACTAGCTAAGGATCTTGCCTTAATCATTTTACTCTCTCTAAATCTGTGCTACTGCTGCACAGTCAAAATCAACATAGGAAGCATTTCTCAGTCATTGACTTTAAACCCAAATGTTCCTTGGCCAATTAGAGTTTCAGGGATAGTTTCATAAATAAAATGCTTTCGCAGCCAAATCATGCACAGCAATTTGCTGATATCTTAAGAAAAGTGTGCGCAGTAAGACTGATTCTCATCTTCCTTTCACTGTTGTAACTCTAGAAGTAAATGTAATCATGTCTGATTTACCAATAGTAGGAAGAAAATTAGAATCAAGGAGATTAGGTTTAGATTTCGGTCAAGAAATGTAGTAGTAGAAGTAGGCATGTTGGCAGTGTTGTGAAGGAATAAGGAAAGTGCAAGGAAAGCTCTGATCAAACCATTTATGACCTTTTTATAAGCCATACTTTTTCACAAAACAGAACCTTTTTATGAGCCACTTGAAAGAATTCCTCAAGGACTGCACTATCAAACCCTTGCTATACTTAAGATATATTGATGACATCATCATTTGGGCTGAAAACCTGCAATCTCTAATTGAGTTCCATCAGAAATTCAACAATCATCATCCTTCCATCTGACTATATCTTGAATACTCCAGCACCAACATCTCATTTTTAGACACGATGATCAGTATCCAGAATAGTAAAATACAGACCACATTATACAAGAAACTCACAGAGCAACATACACATCTGCGCAGAACCACAATCACCCTAAACACACCAAGAAAGCTGTGATATACAGCCAAGCCCTCAGATACCACCAAATTTGCACTGAGGAGCACTCAGGATTGCCACCTCACCAATCTTAAAAAGGCTTTCACTCAACAAGGACACTCCTTCAGAGAGAGAGAGATTGCATGCTTGAAAGAGGCATCCAGAACCACATGAAGAAATGCTGCAATACAGAAGAAACGCCCCCCCACACAGATCGCATACTGCTGATTATGACATATCACCCCTCCCTTGAACCTGTATGGAAAAGCCTCAAACCATTGCAACCCACACTAGAAGGAAACCCTATCCTTAAAGAGATCTTTCCAGAACCACCTATCCTAGCCTTCAAACAAGCATCAATCCTCACTAACTTCATCACCAGAAGCAAAATTCCTCAGGTCTAAGACACACTGAATGAATCCAGACTATGCCATGACAAGAAATGCAAAACCTGCCAAGACATCTCCACCATCCCCACAATTATTGCGCCCCACAATTATTACGCCCCACAACAGAGCCATCAGCCTTTCTGCATCTTACAGCTGCATCTCCAGAAATGTGATACATCTCATCAAAGGCACCAAATGCCCTGATGGAAAATAGGAGAAACCAAACTGTGCACCAGAATGAATGCACACCGGAAATCTATCAAAGACAAGAATACCCAATTACTTGTGGGGGCGCATTTCTTACAAGAAAACCACTCTCTCTCCAGTCTCTCAGTTCTAATCCTCAAAAGGGAACTTACAAAACACTTCCCAGAGATGAGCCTATGAACTTCACTTCACCAACTTCCTGGATACAAGAAATCATGGACTAAATATAGACATTGGATTTATGAAACATTATAATCTGCTTGACATCTGACTTCCCAGGTACCTCTCCACTATTTAACTACTACATTTGTTTTCCTTTTCTCTCCCCCACCACCTCCACCCCAAACCTGTGTCTCACTCACTGACTCCTCAGTTTACATCTTCACTGACTGCCTGTCTTGCATACATACCAGCTCGCCTCTGGCTTCTTTACTATTCATTCCATCCAGGAAGAGCACACACCAATTGCAAAGGCTTCCTCAGCCCGACAAAGGGTTTTTAAACCCAAAAGCTTGGAAAATAATTCTTTTAACAACTATTTAATAAAAGATCTCTAATTAAAGATATCAGATTCACACAAGGAACCATGTCTGCTTATGTCCTGAGACCAACACAGCTACCTATGGATAACTAGTAAATGCCTATCTTAGTTTTGTAAACAGTTAAAAGTGTCTTTCTGCAATTAACTGAAGTAAACCATTGCTGCTACTACAAAATTAGGTGATGTTTTCACAGCTCAAACTTCTATGGCTATAGTCAGCAAGATAAAGTTTGCTCTGAATTACACCAGTGTAGTTCCATGGTTTTTGTGAATTTGTGATGAATTGATGCCAGCATAAGAACAAGACCTCATGAGAGATTTGCTGTTGCATTCAGTGACATATCACCCCTCCCTCTGCAGCAGCAGACCTGAGGATGTTATGTATGTGGTATGTCATAGTCCCAGTCAAGGATGATCATTCTCCTGGGTCAAGTAAATGGGAGCAGATGAAGCCGTTGATGGCTAAGGCATCCGATCCTAAAGCTGCAGACTGGTGTTTAAAGGGAGGGTGGGATTACAGATTTCTTGTTCTTGTTTCCATTCCTTCCATTTCTGTCATTTTTCTTCCTCTACAGCAAGATAGTATTCCTCAAAGTAAGATGTACCTTCTCTCACAAGGTGTCATGTAGCTCTGTCCCAGGTTACTTTTCCCCCCAATTTCCAGTTTCAAAGTGACACTTAGCTGATGTTGAATAACAAATGATTCCATACTGGTGGTAGTAGCATCAGGGAGGACACTGTGCTATGTAATATGCAGTTTAAAGTATTCCAAAAGCTGTGCCCAAAGGAGGAAACTAGAATATGAAATTTCAAGCAAAAGTTGCCAGCTATGTTTTTCTCTCTGGAAGCTGTGGATCGGCAGTTTTGCCAAAACTTTGCTTTAACTACAATCTATAATATGCCAGTCCCACAGACTTTGTGGGTTATGTTTACATAAAGATTGCGGAATTGAGCCTCATATTTGTAAAATATGCCAAAACAGAAGCAGTACACGTTAACACAATCTTTCAGGTTTTTGGCATCTAGCCCTTTCTGATATGTATTTCTGGTCTGAAAAGAAAAAAAAAAAATCTATTGGGAAGAGATGGGGGAAAGAATTGAGAGAAAGTGTTCATTAACCTTTACACTCCTTAATGGTATTAGTGGGAATTAGCTAAGAGTGTTGGCATGGACAATGAAGATACTGTTTTCTTTTCCTAAGCTATAAAGTAAATACACATGATTTTATTGTTTCATGATTTTTAGCTGTTTTGCTCCAATTAGTGTTTGAACATTAAATCAAAAGGATTTTATAGAGACAAGTTGACAAGAAATGTTAACTTTCTATCACTGAAAAATCACCCAGTTACCTAATTGCTTTTAGGAGTGGAGAAATGCTAGCCAGTTTATTGTTATGGATACAGCCAAGAAGAAACCAGAGAGCTAAAATGCAGCACTGAAACAAAGTGAAGTAAGTTACAGTGAACTGTATTCCTCTGAAGCTGCAAAAGATAAATGAGCATAGGTAGAGACAGGGCAGGACACAAAGCTTTATCTGAAAGCTAGGGGGGAGAAAAACAACTTAGAAAGGCTCAAATAACAACCATAAAACTTTAACTTGGCTGCACAGAAGATTTATCTAAAAGATAACATACAAAAACTGAAAGGCACATAAATAAAATTTATTTATAAATTTCTTACTTTTTTTAGGCTTTGTGCAGAATCAAAGCAGCTTTTTGTCACATATGAACAGAATGGAAAATAATTGTTAGTTCATTTCTTTTTATTCTCTCTCTTTTATTAAAGACCCTGTCAAGCACTTAGGTTCTACCCACCCTTCCTTCCCCATTCCCCTCCTGATTCTCTATTGTTTGTAAAGCCATCTCCAAAGGTTGATAGGAATTGTCTTCTATTCAATTTGTCCTTTGCAAGAAGCCACTGATTTTATTTTTCTGCATTTAGAATGAAGCTCAAATTAGCATAACTGGTTTTGCTTGCATAGTAGTATCATTCTAAATGATCTTTCTGCATAGTATCATTGATTAATACAGTCTCAGCACTTGAAATTATGTTTGTTAATATAATGCTGCTACAATGGGATCATAAAGGTCCTTAAAAAAAACTATAGGGCATGTGTAGATGAAATGGGGGTTTACTTCACCTTAAAGCAGTATTTTTAAAAACACTGATTCAATTAGGGTGAAGTAAACCCCTGTGTCATGTACACCCGTGTCTTACTTGCCTCTCCCTTGTCTCCCCTCCTCCAGCAATGGAGAGGAGAAGCAAGCTGCTGGCTGGTGGAGTGGTCCCTGGGCTGGTGGGTTAGGGGTGGGCAACTGGTCCTTCCCTCCACAGCAGTGGCGGGCCCTGCCTCAGATGGCACCCACCTGCAAGCAGCCAGCTTGCATGGTCCTGGGGGGGGCATTGCAGCCATGGAAGGAAGGACAAGATTTCCGTGCAGCTCATATAGGCAGGCTCCAGGGGGGAAAAAAAAAGTAGAGATCAGGCACACTGCTTTTTCTTTTTTTTTCCCCGCTTTGGTGGTGCCTGCTTTCCTAGGCTGTTACCAGGCTGTCTGCACGGGCTGCCTGAACACTCCATAAGTCTCATGGAGCCCACTGCTTCACTTCGTGGCTGTAGGGCGGCAAACTAAAACTCCGCGGAGGTGTTTTAGTTTGCTGCACTCCAAAGTCATTTAAGGCATATTACACCACCAAATGTGCTACAATGGCTGGTATTAATGCACAATACACCGCCAACATGTGCAAACACCAACACCATTAAAGCAGTGCAAAAGCATTTAACTCACTTTAACGTGTTGTGCAAATATGCCCCTTGTTTCGTCTGCACATGCCTATAGTTTCTTAAAACTGGGTTGGCAGTGGAATAAAGTTTTAAAGAAAGAAAAAGAGATATTTAGAATCAAATGTATCAAATCATTTAAAATAAGTTTAAATGTCAGATAGGACTGGATAGTGTCTGTTCAAATTGGATTGATATAACAACACTGGAGAAGCTGCTTGAAAATTCTTAGCCAATGTGAGAAACTTGTGGGACAGTGAAAGAGCCTCATTGTATGTTACAATGGACCCAAGTTCTGCAACTAATAGTCTGCCTTACTATAGCAGAAACCTTCTAATTAATTTCTGGGCCAGTAATAGCTTTTTCATACATAAAAATTGTAACAGTGTTAAATAACCACGTGGAGCCAGAAATTGGAGCTTTATCATATTCAAGAAGAGAAATTCCCAGTTTTCCAATGGGATGTCCTACCCTCAGGAGAACATGAGATAAATACAGTTATAATGTGCACTAAAAAAAAAAATGTATAGCAAAATTATTTTAATTTATCTTTGACAGGCATTATTTTTATTATGTTAATTTTTCCTCTCCTTTTTCTGCATACCTAGGCTAATGGCATCTAGCTTTTTGTTCAGGAGACTATGGACAGTATAATATTCAGAAAAATCCTCTCAAACAACATAGGTGGGATGTTCTGTTGATACAACTTGTTAAAAGCTGTTGGAACTTTCCAAGATAAAAAACTGACCGACTCCTGCTGATACAGTAACAAATGCTGCGCGTTAAATCTATAGGAGGTAGATGGAGCTAGGAGTAGCTCTATGGGTAAAGGGATTTAGGAAACTAGGAGAGAACTCTCCAGAGGGAAATCCTAGTTGCAAGCAAGACTGGCTAAGCATAAACAAGTTTTGGGGACATTTATTGAAGTACTTGGTAATAGTGAATTATAGAAAATGTGCATCTGTGACTTTGTGTCTTTGAATACTTCCCAAACCCTAATCATATTGGGTAAGAGAAAAATCAAGTCCATGTTATTAAGATTTTTTTCAAAGCAAATTGAGAATTGCACTTGTTTCCAATGTATTCAAGCTGTTTGGAGGATTTAAAAAAAAAGATTATTGAAATATGCCATTTTGTCAAAGCTGGACTGTTCTGTGGCAATACATTTGTTTCATTAAAGTTTTGCCAGAACCATTCTTTACACACAGTGTTCTCTGGTCACTTTTGACTGGAGAGAGAAGATCAGGTTTCAGTCCAAAAACAAACATCTTGACTTAATTCAGACAAACATTCAAAGTGTTTTGTTCTAATCAAAACCAAAACAACCAACCAACCAAAAAAACCCCAACACATTTCAGGAAACTTTCAAGTTGCCCTGAAATCACTTACCAATTCTCTACTATGAGTAATAGAAGTAATCCTCAAACTTATGCTACTACTACCTGTAGTACAATGGGGTCTCAGGGGTGGCCATGACACCCCCTGGTGGCTCTGTGACCCCCTCCACCCGTAGGGTGCCTTCCTTCTCACCTGCCATGCCTTGATGGAATGATAATAGTAGAGAGGCTGGGCCCCCACTGGCCTCTACTGCTCCCAGGCCCCTCACTGGGCCTCTCTATGACTGTTGCTGCGGGGCACCTAAAGCCTTAGGTGCCAATTCTGTGACTCCAGTCCTCCCCTACACCATGCCTCAGGGTGTTACTGTACTGTTGTTCACCTGTTAGTACTTTCACCTTCTCAGTCTCCACACTCTGGCTAGGCCTTCTAGCCCAGGCCAATGGTATAGAATCATAGCAAATTAGGGCTGAAAAGGATTTCAGGAGGTCATCCAATCCAACTCAATGCTCAAAGCAGGAACATCCCCAACTAGATCATCTCAGCCAAAGTTTTGTCTAGCTGGACTTATAAACCTCCAAGGACAGAGATTCCATCACTTCTCTGGGTAGCCTGTTCCAGTGTTTTACCACCCTCCTAGTGAGAAAATTCTTGCTAACATCTAACTTAAGCTTCCCTTGCTGCAATTTGAGACTGTTCCTCCTTGTTCTGTCATCTGCCACTACTGAGAACAGTCTAGCTCCATTTTCTTTTAAAACCCCGCTTCAGGCAGTTGAAGGCTGCTATTAAATCCCCTCTTAGTTTTCCCTTCTGTAGACTAAATAAGCCCAGTTTCCTCAGCCTCTCCTCAGAGGTCATATGCCCCAGCCCCCGCTGGACTCTCTCCAGTTTGTCTACATCCTTTCTGTAGTGGGGGCCCCAGAACTGAGCACAGTACTCCAGATGTGGCCTCACCAGTCCTGAACAGAGGGGAATAATCACTTCCCTGGACCTACTGGCAACACTGGTACCAATGCAGCTCAGTATGCCATTAGCCTGCTTGGCAACAAAGGCACAGTACTAGCTCATATTCCCCCCACTGCTGCTGGATTAGCTCCCCCCTTTCCCGTCCTCCTGCTGGATTAGCTCCCCCCACTGTAACCTGTGGTCCTATTATGCAGAGCTGCTGCCTAGCCAGTCAGCCCCCAGCCTGTACTGGTACATGGGATTGTTGCATCCTAAGCGCAGGACTTTGCATTTGTCCTTGTTGAACCTCATGAGATTTCTTTTGGCCTAGTCCTCCAATTTATCTAAGTCACTCCAAATCCTAGCCCTACCGTCTAGCATATCTATTAACTCCCCTCAGCTTGGTGTCATCTGCAAACTTGCAGAGGGTGTGCTCTATGCCACCTTCCAGGTTGTTGATGAAGACATTGATCAAAACCAGCCCCAGGACCGCACTCCATTGGATCCCAGCTGGGGGGCACTCCACTTGATACTGGCTGCCAACCATACATCAAGCAATTGATTAATACCCTCTGAGCCCGATGATTCAGATAGTTTTCTATCCACCTTATAGTCCATCCATCCAAGCTATACTTCCTTAGGTTGATTGTGAGGATGTTGTGAGAGACCGTATCAAAAGCATTGCTTAAAAAAAAAAAAAAAAAATCAAGGTGTACCACATCCAGTGGTCTCCCCGCATCCACAGATGGGCATCCCAGGGAATCCTGCCAATGAGTTCCTTGAGTGGGTCGAAGTCCACTTTTCTGAAGTCCCAGGTCCTTACTCTGCTGCTTTCTATCCTTCCTTTCCTCAGGATCCTGAACTCTGTCATCTTGTGGTCACTGCTGCTGAAGTTGCCACTCACTGCTACATTGTCCACTAAGTCTTTCTTGTTTGTGAGCAGCAGGTCAAGAAGACCATGGCCCCTAGTTGGCCACTCCAGCACTGGTACCACAAAGTTGTCTCCAATACTCAGCAAAAGATTCCTGGACTGATTGAAAGGCAATACAGCCGTGCACATGCAAATGTCACAGTGACTGAAGTCACCTATTAGAACCAGGGCCTGTGATCAGGAAACTTCTGCTAGGTGTTTGAAGAAATCCTCATCTACCACTTCTTCCTGGTCTGGTGGTCTCCCCTCTGACCCTAACCCAGAGACTTTCAAGAGACCTGTCTCCAGTTTCATACTGGAGTTCTGAGTAATCACATGGCTCTTTTACATGAAGTGCAACTCTACCTCCTCTTCTCCCCAACCTGTCCTTCCTGAACAGTTCGTACCCACCCATGACAGTATTTCAGTCATGTGAGCTATCCCACCAAGTCTCTCTTATTCCAATCATGTCACAATTCCTTGCCTTTGCAAGGACTTCCAATTCTTCCTCCTTGTTTTCCAGGATCTGTACATTTGTTTACAGGTACGTAAGGTAATTAGTTGATTGCCCTGGTT
Source organism: Caiman crocodilus (assembly GCA_030014935.1). NCBI lineage: Eukaryota > Metazoa > Chordata > Crocodylia > Alligatoridae > Caiman > Caiman crocodilus. The sequence continues at coordinate 41,911,381 of JAGPOW010001918.1, read as the reverse complement.
TCTCAGGAAGTATGAAAGCACCTCCTCTGCTACCCCTTCCTGCTTGCTCTTCCTCTAGGTCTCTCACTTATTTCAGGGCTTTGGTCTCCATCTCTGACAAACCTAGATTAAAGCTTTCCTGACTAGGTTAGTAAGCCTGTCTATGAAGATGCTGTTCCCTTTGTCAGTTGAATCCCATCTCTTCCCAGCAATCCTTCTTCTTGGAAGAACATCCTATGATCAAAGAAGCCAAAGCCCTGCAGGTGACACCACCCGTGCAGCCAGATGTTTATCTGCAGGATGCACCTGCTCCTGCCTGGGCCCTTTTGCTTAACCAGAAGGATCGATGAGAACACAACCTGAGCCCCAGACCCTCTCACTTTGTACCCAGAGCCCTATAGCAGTGTTTCTCAACCTTTTAAGTAGCAAGTACCCCCCTAACTTCATGAATATCTGTGTGTGGGTATCTGTATGCCTACCCTCCCCCTCCTGCAGCAGCCTGTGGCCAATTTGAGGTGGGAGAGCAAGCAGCTGAATGCTAATCCAGCAGCAGTGGGGGGGAGCAGTGGCACCCCCTTGCTACAATGAGGTTTTGGTACCAACAAACCCCTGCCTGTGTTTTGCATACCCCTAGGGGTATGCATACCACAGGTTGAGAAACTATGCCCTATAGTTTGATAATCTTAGGGTCTCCCCTGGCAGCATCCTTGGTGAGCAGCATGGGATGTAGTCAGAGGGCGAGATGAGCCTCAGTAGTCCTTCCATGACACGTTGGATCCAGGCTCCAGGCAAGCAGCAGACTTCCTGAGACAACAGGTCAGATCAGCAGAGGATGGAGGGAGCCTCCAACTACCACCACCCATTACTTCTTCTTGGTGGCAGTCATCTCGATCCTTTCCACCTTGGTGAGACATGACCTTTCCTCCTCCACCAATGGAACATACTCCTCCCACTCTGCTGCTAGAGCTGTATATCTGTTCTCCAGATTAATGACTTCAGGTGGAGGTGAAGATCTCTGCTTACTGCCAGGAGTCACGAGCCTCCAGCTTCCACCTTCATGGATGCCCATGTCCTCTTCCTTCTCTAGCTCTGCTTCTGGTATTTCTTTACAGTCTTGGAGGTCTCCTCCAGCATCAAATCAATGAACTCCTCATGGCAGAGGAGCCTCATCACCTCCTCCTGTAGTTTCTTGCCTGTTCCCTGAGAGACACTACCAGGAGGTACTGCCCACACCAGAAGCCTGACTTGGCCATCACTGGCTTTGAGGATCTAGCTCTGGTTCTGCCCTTCCAGGCACTGGATCCTTGTCCCTATCTGCCAGACCCCCTGGCCTTTGTGTAGCTGTGCCCTTCTCGGGTGCCAGGCCCCTATCTGGCTCTGGCCTCACTCTACGTGTGCTCAAGGCTCAACAGTCACTCAAGCCTCGAGCCTGCCCCAGGCAGGGCTCAAGGCAATCATGTGGCCCTGGAGCACTAATGGGACCTCCATATACCATCCTCAGTCCCAGCCCAAACTGCCAATGTAAACTACAACATAAACAATAAGCCTTCTGGCTATAACCTAAATATAAAGGGGAAGCAGCCCTCTTTTCCTTTAAGAGGGAAAACTTTCCTTATCTCCAGCTGGCATACCTTCAAACCCCGGGATCCTTGTGAGCTCCTCAAGCCTCACTGTTCCCCCAAGCAGCATAGCACTGGCCTAGGCTAGCATTCCTAAGTAGCTCTTCTGAACAGGAACTCCTTCCCCTGCAGCTGCCCAGGAGAAACTAGCTTCCTAACCCAAGCCTAGCTTATATCCTCCCAGGGCCCTGCCCCCTCTGGTCTGCAGACTGCAGGGACTGCCTGCATTGGCTGTTAGTTGCCTTATTTGCCCTGTCCCAGCAACTTGCAGCTGTTGCATGCTGCCTAGCTTCCTTACTGGGCTGCTTCTGCATTAAAGGAAGAGAGAGTCCCCGGCTCTCTGTTACACTACCTTAATAACACATTGTACCATTGTGTATTCTAAATATAATGCACTGTTTGCTTGTATACTTGGAGAGCAGATGAAAGCTGGAGTGTTTTTGTGGATTTTTTTCCCCCAAACTCCTCACTAACATGTATGGAAAGAAGAAGTTTTGAGGCTAGAACTGAGTCTGATTTACAGGCCAATGCTTTTAAGACAGGGGCTCATTGGCTGGATCTGGCCCAAAAGCTTGTGCCTGCCAACTGATTGGATTTGGCCCTTGGCTGCCCCTGCAGTGCTCCATGTGGGGCCAAGTTCCACCTGCTCCTGCCTGTGCCTGCTTCAGCTCGCACTGTGATGCTGCCCATTGCCCAGATGGCCCTGGCCCCAGCAAGTGTGCACAGCTTTCCAGTGTGGGAAGCTGCTTCAAGGGTGGCTGTAGCCACCTGGGTGCTGTTTGGCTCCCCACACCTCCAGCAGCTCTTCCTCCTCCTTCCCCTTCTGCTCCACACCAGGAAGGGGCAAAGCTGCAGTTGGATGGCTCCTACCTCAGCACAGAGTTCCAGTTCCAGCTCCAGCTCCTGGCTACCTTTCACCCACTCAGCCACCTGCAGGTGGCTACCTATCATGCCCAGCAGGCAGAGTGAGTGGAAGGTGGCCTGGAGCTAGAGCCTTGTGTGCTGAGGCAGGAGCCAACCACCTGCAGGTTCTCTGCACCTTGAACAGTGCAGCAGGGGTAGGAAGAGGAACTGCTGGAGGCAGGTGGAGGCAAGCACCACCCAGCTAGCTGCAACTGAACTGAAAGCAGCCCCTCCAGGAAGCTGTACATGCTGGCCATGACTGGGACCATCTGGTGGGCATGGGCAGAAACACAGAGTGGGTTGCTCTGGGTGGGAGCAGGTGGGGCTTGACCCCATGCAAAGTGCCACAGCGGCAGCCCCAGGCCACCTGGGGAAGGGGCAGAATGCATCTGCACCACACTGCCCCAGGCAAGCATTGCTGCACTTGCCTCCTTTCCTCACTCCCTGCCTCCCTCCCTCCACCCACCCAACCAACTTCTGGGACCTAGTGCACAGGTAGCCCCCCACACACGTTCCACCCTGCCACACACACACAAACACCTCCTGCCCACCCCACAGCCCCCCACATGCACACCCACACCTCACACCCACACAACCTCCACTCCCCCTATACCCCACACACACACACACCATACAAGAGTTAGACTTTATTTTGAGCTATTATGCAATTGCCTTTATAGACACTACCAAAAACATCAGGACAAAAAATGTTTTTTTAAATAAAATTTAAAAATGCTATAGTTAGGGACCACTAAAATTTATGCCAGGAGTGTTCTACACGGTTGCTCTTTTAATCTTGCAGTTGACCTCACACACCCCCTTGCTGCTCACCCCTGCTCATCGCAGAGACAAAAGCTATACTTTTAGATATGCTGTGATTTTTGCATCCTGCTACTGATTGGTGGAAAGGCCCCGGTGGCAGTGCTGCTGCGGCTGACTGGACAAGTGGGAAAATCTACGGCATGGGGTCCCTCCACCAATCAGCAGCAGGGGGGACGTGCAGAAGAAACTACAAGATTAAAGGAGCTGCTGCACAGCAAACTTTTGGTGCAAATTCCAGTGGTCACTAGTTATAGTAGATGTTTAATTTTTAGTATACGATTTTTTATTTATTCTTTGTTAAAAAGGTATCTTCTGAAAGATTCTATTTGTGTGGCCCTTGACAGCTCACTAAAACTTAAGTGCCTCTCCAGCCAAAATAATTGCCCACTCCTGTTTTAAGAGAAGAATCAAGGGAATTAGTGACACTATGGAACGTTGTCTGTAGGCAACTAATATGCTGTAGGAAGCACAGCATGGTTCGTGTATTCAATAGTGCCATTCCTACCAGGAATTTCTGTCTGTGCAGGAAATACTGTATAACAACACATGTGCACTCAAAAAGCTATATAATTTCACTAACTATACCTCTGCAAGCCTCAGTATGGTGGCATCTTATTCTATTTAGTCAGCTGCATTCCTTTAATGTACATCTGGTTTGTTTTTCTTGCATAGTGGCTCTTGCAGTCTTTCCCTTGTGTTGCTGGACCCAGAACAACTGTAATTATCTCTGACTGAATACGTAATGGTATTCAGATTTGTCTACTGTGCTTGATTGCTTTTAAACATGTACATGATAAATCAGTGCTTCATAGTTTCAGAGTTGGTAGGGTCAGAAGGGACCTGAGCAGATCATCAAGTCCGACTCTCTGCTATGGCAGGAAAAAGGACTGGGGTCAAACAACCCCAGCATGGTGTTCATCTAACCTCCTCTTAAAGACAAGATCCTAAATCTGTAAAACCAGTGGAACCATGGCCTGTCTCCCCCTTGGATGTTTACTTTACAACAGAAACCTGTACAGGGAACTAAATTGTTTCTGCTGTTATGCTGAGAGGTTGTCTCCCTTCCAGTCTAGAAAGTGTTTTAAATTGTTTCAGACAAATTTTAAAAAGATGTGCTAGAGTGCACACAGGACACCTGAGATATTGGTTTGAACATAATTTAATACACAAGATCTTTCACAAAGCAGTAATTTGTTGCACAAAGCATTGAGCCTTTCATCCATCTTTATTGTTTCACATTTAGGCCCAGATCCATGCTTACATGCCAGATGGCAACTGCAGCAGAGTTTCAAGTTATAGCTGCAATAGATGAGAAGATAAGCGCCTCTTGAGAAAGGGAAAGCCAAACTGCATATTCCCTTCAATTGCACCTGATGATTTATTGCTAGTCGCTAATTGGCTTGTCCGCTCACAGGCAATTCAAAATATGACAGCAATGCTGAACTTATATGTAGTCCTGCTCTTTCTGCAGAGATCACCAGTGAAATAAACTTGAAGAGAAGAATATTTTATGTGAAGAACTGGAAAGGGCAGACCTAAGGGCTTTTTCTTTTCATTATTGCTGTGTCAAGATTTTTTGCTTGAGAGCTACAATATTTTGTGTAACTGTCATTATTAGTTATTATTGCAAACTAGACTAGCTGAATATAATGTGCTAATGTTGTATTGCTACCATATAGACATTAGAAGAGAAAGACAGAAACCTGTGATAAGCAAGATTGGTTTTCTGCTTAAAAAGGTGTACGGTCTCCTTCTTGGGATGCATACCATCTTTTATATGAGATATGTCTTTACGTCCTTTCCCCCATGCTTTACAAGGGCACTTTCACTTTGGTTGCAGGTGAGGTAGTCGACAACTTCTTCAGAATGCTTCCAGGAAACAAAAGAAGTTAACTATAGACAGCATAAAATAACCCATGAGTGAGTGATGCTTTAGTTTCACTACTTATAAACCATCAGCAGCTGGAATGCCTCTGCAGCTCTGGTACAATATTGTTGTTTGCTGCTGCTGTTATTGAAAAGATGAAATTTGAGTGTAGTGCCATAGTCTATAGTCAACACTATAATTAGCCCTTTGAAAGGTGAAGTATCTACTTTAAAAAGCTAGCTTCACTCATACAAAGAAGTGTCTGTAATTTTTCAGCTAATTCAGAACATATAGTACTTATGTAATTATCTCCCCAAAGTCTTCAGTTCAAACCATTTCTTTTTTTTTTTGTTTTCCCCAGGAAAAAAAAGGTCTTTAAATGCAGTGAGAGCTAAACAGAATTATTTGCTAAGAGAAAAATAACACCTTGCTGTTTTAAATAAATATAATTTATAATGAGATCACAGTTAAAATGAAAACACTACCCATATAGGTGTGAAAGTACAACACATCAGGGTTGCAATTTTGTATAAATACATAAATGAAGTTTCCTATTAAACAAACATTAAGCACAGTAAATCAATAGGACCAAATATTTGTCTAAAAATTTTGCAAAAGGGAAAAGTATGAACAGGCAGAGATATTAATGAGGAAACACAAAGAAGCCCTGATCCTGTTGTGAATAACCGAGCCATTTTTTCTAAAGACCTAATAAATGGCCTCAAGCCATCCTCCCGAGACAGAATACACGGCGAGACTGGAAGGTTGT
>JAGPOW010001918.1:41873461-41905322 GCA_030014935.1 Caiman crocodilus | reverse complement strand
AGTATAAAGGATGCTTAGAAATATTGTTTAGTGTGCTTGCTACCTTGCACCTTTATTGCTAGCAATAAAAACTTTTTTTTTTCTTTCAAACTTCCAACTAATATTCGTATATTGGCTCACGCATACCAGGCAATGAATTCAGACTTAAGCTGAAGCATAACAATCCAAAGTCCATAAAAGTAAGTGGAAAAATTCCCATTGTTTTAACTGTGCTATTGATCAGGTCCTGCATTTTTTCAATTCATCATTTGTTCCTGAAGATTGGAATATTGTTAAAACTTGGCATTTTTAAAAATAAAGGATCTCAGGAAGATCCCAAAAATAACAGACCAGAAAAGTTCACTGAATAGTACCCAATACAAGCAAGATCACTGCATTCTCTCACATACAACACATACCTTTTCCCACAAAATGGGCCTCTCAAAATTCAAATGCACTTTGAATTCCTTATTAAGGAAGCTAATTTTCTGTCCATGCCAGAAGTATCCTGCTTTGATTCCTGCTCTAACAGTACCATTCAGACAGCTGGGAGAGTCAGTTGACTTAATGGCTCATTGCTTTTCACTCCTCAGGTGTTAACAAACATCTTTTCTTTTTAATTTTTCTTAATCAGGCTGTCCAAATGGCAGTTTGTGGGCCATGTGTGACCTATGAGGTGTTAAGTTGCAGTCCCTGGGCTCCTACCCACTTCTTGCTCCCTGCGTCGCTGTAGCTGTAATAGCAGCTCTCATCTCCATACTCCTCCTTTCTCCTCTAGCTGCCATTGGGGCACTGCAGAACAACGTGGGGAGCTGAGAGTGAATCTAAGCTGCATGCATGGCAGGAGGGAGGGAGGGAAGATTGTACCTATGCAGGGCAGCAGGGGCGGGAGGGGATGTGCATTGCAAAGAAGAATTGGAGCTATGTAGTTCAGCTGTGGAGAGTCTGATATAAAGTGGGCAGAGAGCACTAGGGGGTGCTCTCAACTGCACAGTGGATCTGGTGGCCTGTGGATCACCTGATGTGTCTTGCGTGGCTCTTGGGGGCTTAGAATCTGGACAGCCTGAGTCTCAAGGTTCCTCTAATCAAGCTAATCTATTTTAGGTCTTTTTGCTGTCTCCTAACTGTTCCTGGTTCCTCTCCTCCTGTTTCACAGCCCTGAAGACTTGTTAATGCTTGTCAAGCTATAGAACTAGTGCATCGAGAACAGCCTTCAGCAGGAGCTTAAGTTTTAGCTTTAGTTAAGCAAGAAAGAGGGCAAGTCAGCTGAAGATTAGGGTCTGTCTCTGTTCCATAATGAAAAAAAATCTTCATTTTGCTTTTCAAAAACAAGCTGCATATTATATTCTGGGGTGAGTCATACATGAGAAAATACAGTCATGCAACAGGAGGGGAAGGATGAAATCAAACCATCAGGCCTTGACAAAATGAAAGTCAAGGCTTCTCAAGCCAGTTACAAGTTCCTGAAAAATATTAATGAATATGTATTTTTTAAATTGTATTCTTAGATCTGATATTTCCTTAATGTCTCACATCCAGAAAGAATCTATTTTTTATCCCCAAGAGGTTTACAAAAAATAGAAGCACTGATATTGGCTCCATTGTTAAGGCTGAGCCAGTATTTTGACTTTGACAGGATCTTAAATCCTTTCCACATATGTATAGGAATTACTTTGCCCATCAGTGAGCAGCATCAGCCACATTTGGGTGAAATACAGCAGTTATTTAGCAGAACACAGCAGCTCTGCACAGTAGGTTCAGCAGGGGAAGTGATGAATCAGTCATCCAGTTGAAAACAGGGTGCCTTTCCATAGACCCAAATTAGAATTTGGCAGAAACCTTAGGATCGTGCTTACTTTCAACTTTCAGTTATTCACAAAGCTACTGCATGAAGGTCCTTTCTATGAGATCCCTACATGGGGATTAAAGAGCACACGCTTAGCTTAGGGATTTCCTTTTGTGCTTTTAGCAAACATTTTAGGCAAGGTACTGCAAGACAATAACCAGTGTTTTCTTCCCTTACCACAAGATATTGCTGCACCTGAAAGATGCTATATATACAGGTGTTCCTAAAGTGCTTGTGATCATTCAAAATTGAAGGATGCTCTGTATATCGTAAGACTGCATAAATGCTATTAAGAAGAAGAAAGAGCCACATTATTAAGGATAAAAGTTTTACTGTGGATTTAAAAAATTAAAGGACAAGAAACGAACTGTAGCAAATTGGTGGAGAGACTAATATTAGAACAAGCCTGCCAAGGTGCATTTGAAGCAGAAAAGTCCTCATCAGTTAGCTCACTCTGGTTTCTGTTTACTTGGATCATTCTTTATTTCCCCCACATAGCTAGATGGTGGGACCATCAGTGAAAAAGGAAGAATTCCTTATCTGTACTTCCTTGCCTAGCACTTGGCTAGTACAGCTGCACATTGCAGCTGAGCAGGGAGTGGCTGCAGCAACCAATGAAGAAAATTCAGGCAGGGAGTTTGCAAGCAAAGAATGAAACTACTCATAAGACTTGAAGTGGAGAAAGGAAAATAAAAGAGAGTAGGTGGAAGAGGGCAAATGTGCAGGGGAGGGGGAACTCTCTGGTTGTCTTTCACAGCTTGTTTTCACTGCCAAACAAGCTGTGATTTTTCACCTTGGGGTAACTAATGCATACAAGCAAGGCATTAATATAAAAAAAACATAATGAAGAGAAAACACTAATGCTTACCTTAAGGTAAATTCACTACGATCGGCTATATATCACTACCTGAGATTGATGCTGGCAAGTACACTTCATGTTGAAATTAAACTACTTGTTTGTTCTGTTTTCAGTTCAAGACAATTCACACCAGTGGTAACCTTAAAGTAAAGCAGATCATTTAGCTGTGAAACTTCAAGTTGTGCAAGAATCCCTCCAGCAATTAAATCACCCTCCTCTGTCAAAACCTGGCTGCTCTCTGGATCCCTGATTTGAATTGGGAGGTATTTCTATTAAGCAGCATAAACTGAAATGGAACTATCCAGGTTATTTTTGATTATGATGAAATGTTTTGGATTTCCAATGGCTACAGAGACTCCAGAGAGAGACATACAAATGTAATAATGGATTGGAGGAATAGGCAGAATTGGACACAAGGGACACTTGTTTTGGATGAATAGTGAGATGTACTGGCAAAAACAATCTAACCTCATGTACACTGATGAACTCTGAATGTATAAGATCCACTTGGGAGGGGAGAAAGATTTTGAAGACCGTCTTGCCAGTTTATAGAAGACTGCTGCCAGTAGCAGTTAAAAAAGCAAACAAACTTGATACCAGTCACTTCAACTTAAAACAAGCTGGCTGAGAATAAGCAAGTATTATCATTTACTAATTTAAAGATGAAAGAACTAAGGTACATGAAGTAACTTGCTAAGATAATATAATGAATCACTGATATGTCCAGAAATAGAATCTAGGGTTCCTGACTCCTAAATTGTTCCTCTCTTTATCTCATTGTTTTCCTAGCAGTAAGACAGAACTTTCAGGTGACAAGAATCTACAAATATTTAATATTTTTATTTTGGAAAAGAAAGGGTGTTTTGACTGAAAGATGCAAAATTATGAGGAGCTGAATGAAAACTGATCACTTACCCTATCTTCTCTGTCCCATCATGTGGGCATAAGCCATTCCTTGATAAAATTAAGGATTTAATAATTTTGAATGCAAAAAGAAAGAAGATGCAACTTCATAATGTTTCTAGTTACCCTGTCAGATTCATTACGTAGAGAATTATTAAGTTCAATAATGCATATGAAAGTTGTTAAAAGGGGCTGGAAAATTTTGATATATTTTATGATTTTGGAAGCGAAGTAAAGATGATAAAATTTCATTCTTCACGCATAAGTTGATCATCAGGAAGGATTTCTTCCCCCTCCCCCCCCCCATTACAAAGTACATTATTTCATAGTTCTGTTTAAGGTTTTTTGCTTTCCTCTGAAAGATCAGGTGTTGGCTGTAGCTAAAAGTATTGATGGACTGATGAACCAGTAGTCCCATCAGGTACTTGGATGGCAAACCAACATTACAATTCTTCATAGGACTTTTAGTGCTTATAGTAGGTATTGGATTGATGGAACTCTTAGGTCTATTTACAAAACAGGAGGAGGACCCAGTGCAAGATTTTTTTACTGTCCTGCTAAAGCATCTTAGCTTTGTTTTCAGAGGAACAACCTCTGGAGTTGGAAGAATAGTTTGGCCTCTATACCTGTATATAATTATGGACAGATTTCCCGAGGGAGAAAAATGTCTTCTCATTCTTTATCAGTACAATTAATTGAATGAAAAACACTGGAAGCACCCTTTATCCTACTTCCCTTTCTCAATTAACATTCCTTCTTAATTCAGTGGGATTACATGATCAAAACCTTTACTTTTGTGGTAAAGTTGGTAAATTTATGATCCAAAGTCTGTTGAAATCACAAGTCTTTATGTTAACTCCAGTAGGGCCCATGGTGATAAAGAAATGACAAATATACTTCCCTGGGTTGAGACTGAACATCATATACTTGTAAATAACCACTTTATTATGTATCATTTTTGCTGAGTTTATAGCAACTCCAAGATTCATATTTATTCAACTTCAAATCTGATCAATAAAAGTAGAACAACAGGTCTGCATGAAACAATGGGGGGCTTCCCATTTTGCTGCAGAGAGATTAATATGCATGATAAAATGTGTGTCAGTTTCTTCATGTTTATTTTACAGGTGCAAATAGAGTACTTCTATTTTTATTTTTTAAAAAGCTATGCCATGTTAATTCGAGCAAGTATAGCAGTGAGTGATTCAGTAAAAACTGAGCTTGGAGCTTATAACATGATGTACAGCTTCCCAGATACAATTTATAACTGTATTCCAGTCACTACTCTAATAAAACATAGTTTGTGTGTACTAGTCTACATGTTAGGATATTGTTTTTCAAGCAGTGTCTGGCATGAAAAGATTTTTAAAACCTGCATTGAATACTGAACATAGCCCTCACAGCACTTGTGAGATCATGTCTGTAATTCACTGTACTTTCATGCTGATGCACAGACAAAGGTGAATTAGTTTCAGACAAAAATGCATTAATGCTCTGTTGAATAGTCAATTATTAAACACATAATGGAATCTGTGGTTATCAAGGCATGCAAAGGATGTGCACAGTCTGCACAATTTGCACCAGAAAAGAATGGTGTTAGACTATTCCAAAAAAAATAATCAGTCAAAATGATATTAACATGGGCTTTAGAAATATTTATAGTCCAGCTATAGTGAATGATTTCCTTTCTTTCCTTTGCTTGCAGTTGTCTATAGCTAAGTTTGGTTTCTGATTGTATGTAGAAAACCAGCAAAATAATGAAAGAAACATTATTTTCTATGCTGCGAAGAAATAGTCTGTACAATTTGCAAGCTTCCATGCTCTGGGGAAATAATTTCTTTGCGAGTCACACATGTTGGTAAATACTACATGAAAAATAACTCAGCAATTCTCTTAGAGCTGACTGAACAGTCAAAATACAGTATATAAATTACTTGCTGATTGATTTTTTAAAAAAATCACAAATAATGTCTCAACTGAGTGGGGTTTGGAATATTGTTCAACTGCCTAAATCCATAGCAAATACTTTATTCAGGAATACTGTATTAGCTGACAAGAAGCACGTTATCAAATACATTGTTTGTGATCATTATTCAACCAGTTCTACTTTTTTACTCCAAAAATATATCTTCATTCAGAGGTATAACTATATATCCTGGTACTCTAGACAAAACTTTGGTGGCCGGTGGCAGGCATTCCTTTCTCACATCTGGAATAGGCTTCTGCACCACCCATCCTGGTCATGGGAACTGTAGAGAAACTTGGCACTGCCTGGCTATAGGTGCTGGCTGCTGGGACACAAGAACACCTAGCCCTAGAAGCTGAGGAGCAGTCCCACACAAGCCAGGTATAGAAGGGGCTTATCTGCTCCAGGGACTCATGGAACCTCATTGCTCCTGCTGAGTCCCTGTACCCAGTTCCTATGGCTGGCAATGCAGGGCTTCTCCAGATTGGATTCTAGAGCTGAGTGGTGCAGAGCTGCTGCTGCTGCTGTGTCCTAGCACACAGGTCCCTAAAATTGGGCAGCCTCAGGGCTTCTTCAGCTTCATTCCAATGGCCAGAATGAGCAGGGCCATTCCTGAGACTGGGGGAGGGGGGCATCATTCTTGCACCCCCTCTAAGTTGGTACCTGGGGCTGGTGCCCCTCTTGCCTGCCCTAATTATGCCACTGTCTTCATTAGCCTGTGTGTTGACACATTGCTCCAGTTCATATTTCTGATAACATTATGAAGAATGTAGAGGTTCCGCTTTGGGATAAAATGTATCAACTGTATTGGTAAAGAGTTATTTTATAGAATCATAGAAAATTAGGGTTGGAAGGGACCTCAGGAGGCCATCTAGTCAACCCGCTGCTCGAAGCAGGCCATCCCCAACTAGATTATCTTAGCCAAAGCTTTGTTTAGCCAGGCCTTAAATACTTTCAAGGGTGGAGATTCCACCACCTCTCTGGGTAACGTGTTCCAGTGTTTTACTACCCTTCTAGTGAGACTGTTTTTCCTAATATGTAACCTAAACTTTCCTTGCTGTAACTTGAGCCCGTTGCTCCTTGTTCTGTCATCTGCAATCACTTCTCTCACTCCTCAAAAGTGTGTTTTAATCGAATGTTAATCTTAGTTTTAACTTGTATAATGTAGTCATAAGAAATTATTATATTGCTTTTTAGTGCCCTGATATATCAGTTGGCTATCAGATCAGCGCCAATAAAAGGACAAATAATGTTACTGGCTATCGACTTTTTTTAGTTGTTGCAATTGGTAATTATGGCCCCATTCCCAGAGCACCCTGGTGAGCATAGTCCAGACCCTGCCCCCGTCACTGGCCTGAACCCACAGCAGACTCCAGGTCCTGGCGAGCAGCGGGAGGGGGATGGAGTGCTGGGGAGCTGTCACAGGGTGCCACACTCAGCAACAAAGGGACTGTTACCTGCTGCTGCTGCTGCTATGGCAATGTTGCATGCACAGGAGAGGCCTAAGCAGTGAGGCTGCCATATGGACGTCAGGCTGCGCACGGGCGGGGTAAGGCGCTGTGTGAGGGACTCCATTCCACGGGGCATTGGGCACCTTTGCAAAATTAGATTCTCCCCAGCAGCAGTGGGAATTCGGCTGTGTGGGGCCGACCGGCACTGAGGCAGTGGTGGACTCCGGGGCTCCAAATGCATCCAGCACCGCTGTCTACATAAGGGTCCCCCCCATCTGCCCCAGATGGCAGTACAGGTTGCACGGGGAGGGAGGCTGCATGTAGGAGCTGTGGGCAAAGGGATGACGTGTGTGAATAAGGCAGCCAGCGCCTTCCTCACAGAGGGCTGGAGCAGGCAGGAGGTGTGTATGTGCTTTATAAACGCAAAATAAAATAAGGTTTATTCATGTCAGTAGTTTAAAATGCCGTTCACTATTACTAAATACTGCTTATTGGATCGGCATCAGTTGAAATGGTTGGTTAATCATCAGCTATCAGTATTGGCCAAGAAAAAAATCAGTATTGGTGCACCCCTAATTACTATACTTTTTTCTTGATTTATAATTATTTAAATCTTACTGACACATGTGACTTCCAAATTACTATTTATTACCATTTCTGCTGCATAAATTACTCATGGTTATTTGAAAGGTTATTAGAAGTGAAAAACAACTGTAATATCTCTTATTTGCATCACCTCAAATTTCATTGTTTCATTTTCAGTACTGAAAGAACTGGACCAGTTATGAAGACATTGGTTGCTATTGACATTTCATCTATATACATTTTGTCTATGTTAACAGGATATACATGTACTGGAGGTATTGGATATATAAACCAGTACATTCATCAAGAATACACAACTAAAATTTGTTTAAGTGTTCATGGGGCTTCTCATATATTTCCTGCCAGGCAAGCTTACAACTGCAAATGCATACGACTGTCTGAAAATAAAAGGTCTCTCAAGTCCGAAGTTCAAAAGGAAAAGTTTTAAGTGTTCATTACTTTTCCAGATATGCTTTCTTAGCTGTACCATTTATGTTTACTTGCATATTTAGTAAAAATTAGTTCCTAACTCTGTAATCTACCATGCACTGCAGACTACAGTGCCTGTAAAGACTCTCTGTTTTCCAACTGTACTGTTAATAGCAGGATTCATGTCTTATGGACCGGAGTAGCTATAAGCTAGGTGTAAAAATTACTTAAGTTTAGCTACTGGAGGTTTGAGAGTATGCATCACAAGGAAGCTTTTAGCTACATGAGCTAATATTCCTTCATCCTCACAGACAAACTTCATTATTTTAAGGTTTGAAGGTCCAGTAATATAGGTGATTTTGTATCGGGGTACTAAAGCACAAAAGAAACATTTAGCAGTGGGATAGCTAGCTCCAGATTTTCTTCATGCTATCAAACATTATATGAGATGTGACAAAGTCACTCTCTTGAGTAAATTGTAACTACTATATGAAACGTCACAGTACCTTATGATATATCATACGGTAACCTGTGAGTTAATTCATGTGGAGGTAACGTGCTATAAAAGAATTGAAACAGAATCCTAGAAAATGAATGAAGTTAAAATTATCAGCCCACAGCTTCAACATATAATGCATCATTAAATCCTAAGCCCCTAAAGCCTTGATTTACCAACAGTGCACCAGTAAAAAGTTACCTTCTCACTACCCATCAACTCCACTGGGTATTCTTTAACTGTGGCCTCCAAGCAGAAACCCATCATTACGATTCATAAACAGCAAGACATTTGCTACAACAATTGTCAGTCAGTCAGTGACTTCTCTGAGCTCATTTATCCTTCTGCTGCATTCATTGATCTAGTACCCTCTGATCTCCCTCCCCCCACTTCTTTGGAGTGCCTTACTGATACTGCAACAACTCTAAGTGCATTCCATGGTGATTCACTCTGTTACTTCTACTGACCTTTCAATGTCGTTTTGTTCTTCCCAAAGAAGAGAATATTTTTGTTCTCTGTGGGGCATTTGTGATTAATGATGCATTGGGGTGTGGCGAGATCTGTCTGGAATGCATAAACATCTCATAGAATGAAGGGCATATGCCTTTTTATGCATGGGGTCTCTTCTTATATTTATAGCTACAATTGTAATTCAAGTGTAAAGCTCAGAATTTATTTGCACTTACCTAATTATCAGTCAGATAATCATCAATGTTCTGGTTAAACTTAGGACAGGACTTTCAGGAAGGAAACTTTCTAAGCAGTTCTCCCTATTATCCATGCCTTAGAGACAGCTTCTCTGCAGGAAAAAAGTTGTCTCATCAAATCCAGGAGATGCTAGGAGAATTAAGTGAGGTGGAACCATGGAGATCATGTCCTTTCACATCTGCTGTAGACTCTAGAAGCCTGTAAGTGTGTTGGAGGTTCTTTTTGCCCAGGTGCAGCACTTTGCACTTGTCTTTGTTGAACTGCATCCTGTTTCATTCAGCTCATTTTTCCAACCTGTCCAGATCCACCTGGATCCATTCCCTACCCTCTGGTGTGTTAAATTTGCCCCATAATTTGGTATCATCTGTGAACTTGGACGGGGTGTTCTCCACCCCCTCGTCCAAGTCACTGAAAAAAATATTGAATAGCACCTGTTTAAGGACTGAGCCTTGTGGGACTCCACAGCCCACATCTTTCCAGGTCGATATCGACCCATTCACCACCACTCTCTGGGTGCAACCCCTAAGCCAATTTGCCACCCACTTGACCATGTAAACATCTACATTACAGCCTTTCAGTTTATTTACAAGAACAGAATGAGATACCGTATCAAAGGCCTTCTTAAAGTCTAGGTAGATGACATCTACCTCGACTCCTGCGTCTAAGCATTTTGTCATAAAAAGAAACAAGGTTAGTCAGGCAGGATCTACCTGCAATAAGTCCGTGCTGATTTCCTTTCAGCATTATTTCCCCTGCTGGGCTCCCACAAATGTGATCCTTAATGATTTTTTTCCAGAGTTTTTCCAAGGATAGAGGTGAGACTAACTGGCCTATAGTTTCCCAGCTCCTCCCTCCTCCTCTTCTTGAAAATAGGGACTACATTGGCCCTTTTCCAGTCCTTTGGGACCTGCTTGGAGTACCATGAGTGTTTGAACAGCTGTGCCAGTGGCTCTGTTATGACACTGGTCAATTCCTTCAGCACCCTTGGATGAAGTTCATTTGGGCCCGCTGATTTAAACACATCCAGCCCGTCCAAATTCCCCTTCACTAAGTCTGTGCTAACAGTTGGTGAGCTGGTGTTCCTCCTGTGTCTATCTGTGATTCAATTGGGAGATTTCTCTTGGTCGGTATCTAGGATTACAGATGCAAAGAACTCATTGAAGAGCTCAGCTTTGTCCTCCTCTGTCACCAATTGCCCTAGTTTGTCCTATAAGGGTCCTATGCTACCCTGCGCTTTCCTTTTGCTCCCTATATACCTGAAGAAGGACTTTTTGTTATCCTTAATTTTTGTCACCAGCTTGAATTCTAATCCTGCTTTGGCCTTCCTAACTGATTTCCTGCAAGTGCGAACCAGGGAGGTATCCTCCTCCTTGGTAGCTACCCCATTTCCACAGCCAGTATACCTCTTTCTTTTCCCTTAGGCTTTCCTGGACTTCCCTGTTCAGCCAAGAGGGATTCTTGGCCTCTTTGCCCCCTTTTATGCGCAATGGGATTGTGTCCTTCTGCGCCTGCAGGATCACTCCCTTGAGAAACAAGCACCCTTCCTGGACCCCCATTTCACCAATTCTCTTGAGTTTTAACACCTCACTAACTAATCTCCCGAGCACACTGAAGTTAGCCTTTCTGAAGTCTAGCACTTCAGCCCTGCTGGTTAGTTTATCCACCCTTTGCCAGATAGTGAATTCAATCAGTCTATGGTCACTATCCCCTAGGTTACGTTGTACCTGCAGATTCCCCACCAGGTCATCCCCTATAGCTAGCACCAAGTCCAGCAAGGCATTTCCCCTAGTGAGATCGTATACCTCCTGCATTAGGTGGAGGTCCTGTATGCAGGTTAAGAACCTACACGAGCGGTTAGATTTGGCTGACGGCTCCTCCCAGGAGATGTCAGGGTAGTTTAAGTCACCCATGACAACCATAACTCTCGACCGTACAGCATCTGAGAGCTGTCTGGAGAATTCCACTCTAGTTCATTCTCCTGGTGTGGCAGTCTATAGTCGACCCCCACTACCAAGTCCCTTTCCCCTCACCCTCTTGTATCCTGACCCACAGTACCTTGGTTTGGCCCTCCTTTGATCCCATCTTGATTATAGAGTACATATATTGTTCCTTAACATAGACAGCAACACCCCAGCCACCTTCCCCCACAATTCTGTCCCATCTACAACCTATAACATTCAATGCCTACTGCACAATTGTGAGTAGGTCCCACCAGGATTCAGTTAGTCCAACTTGATGCTCACAAGTGTGATAAACAGATTTCATTTGTTGCTATAGCTGAGATAAAGACCTGCTCCCTTCATTTACTGATGGGAATTTTTTTATCCCATATCTCTTTGTGTTTAGTTCCTTTTTGCTTGCTCCAAAGCAGTACTTATTTGTGGCAGGGTGTGGCACCACTTCAGCATCCCCTTTTAGTTTCACAAAAGCTAATTCTTACTCCTATAACTTCTGTGTCAGTTCAGACACAATTAGTCTTTTTGAGTCTAAAACTGCGAGTCCCAGGGGAAACAATGCTGTATTTCTATTTAAGATAAAATATGAGGCTTCAAGGCAGAGCATGGCAATGAATAAAGAATTAGGAAATAGAATTGGAAGTATTTGAGAGGAAGAGAGTCTAATTGGGTGTAGCATTACTTGAATATACAAAAGAGCTAAAACATTTGAATCTCTAATCTCTGTTTCCTATATATGTAGATGATACAGAGAAAAAAACAACAACTTCAGCATGGCCAGACCCCTTTAGACAGGCAACAGTAATCACAAAAGATAACAGCAGTGACTTAAAAAAAACGGATACAAGAACTTTGCTCTGTCTCCAGACTAGGAGGCAGTAAGTAAAATTGAATAGTGCCATACTTAGACACTCCATTTGTTTACAATTTGCAAGAATGGCCCCATGAAATGAACAGGATTGAACAGGAATAGTGACTATTATATGAGTATGCTAGTTAGAATGATAATAGGCTTGCCTTAGAAGAGATCTAAAACAGGCAGCAGAATTTTAAAATTACAAGAATTGTTAATATATGATCCAAATAATTTTACACTAAAACAGGCAACTTAACCAAGGCACCATTCAGTTACTAAGGGACCTGCTAACCATAACAAACAGCCATATTCAAAAAAAGTTATTTTAGTAGAGTAACAGTTAAGACTAACTTTATTTCAGTCATGAATGACATGTGCCCCCAGCAGCTGGCAGGACATGGTGGCAGCAGCGGGAGTGTGGCGGTGGTAAGCGAGAGCTCCAACAGACACTACTGGTGCTGTTGGCAGCAGTGGGGAGGGGGTGGCGAGGGCTGACTAGGGGTTGGCGACCACCCACAGACGCCTCTGGCGGTGTTGTCAGCAGCTAGCGGGGATCGCTGACTGCCCACAGACACCACGGGTGGGGGGAAGGGGGAGGAGGGTGGCGAGCAGCAGAGGCACCTTTTTGTAGGGGGTTCACCACCACACTTAGGTGCACCTGCTATGCGTCATTCCCGATTTCAGAATAGGGAATGGAACCTAAAACTAAATTCTAGGCTCATACGGTCACTACTGGACCACCCTTGCTTTGAAGGATTTTCACAATCAGATACTTAATGAACTTCCATGCAGTTCTAAAGCCAGTGATGCCATCATAGGATTGATGGATAGATAGATATCCCACATGAGATATCCTCATGTATCTATATTTGCCCTTTTTGACTTTGAAACATAAAGGGTCATAGTACTAAGTGGCACAATAAGTTTTACCTCCATTAATTAAGATTCCATTAAAATTTGGAGTCTTTGTCTGTCTATTAGATACCTAAGGTCTATGCTTTTTTCCAAAGCTCTGTTCATAAAAATAATCCCTTATATTACTCATCCTTTCTTACCTTATTTTTCTTGTATAATATGTTGCTCTCATTAATTGCATAACATGCAGTATTTCCAGTGGGAGACACAAGCCTTGTGCCTTTTTGGAAGTCCTTAGCACCCTCTGAGAGCTCTAAAATATAACCGAGTGGTTTACATAGTAATGATGCTAATAGTTGGCAGAATGTTTAAACCAGATCACTTAGAAGGAAAGTTCCAAAAGGAATTTAAAAAAATATTGTAAATAATTTTGGAGTAAGGGAATAGTCATGAGTGCTCAAAATAACATTTGAGAGACAATTTTATGCCCACTTTTCAAAAAAGACATCATGCTTCCTTGGTCAAAAAGTAACACAAGCAAGATAGGATGCAAGCAGAATGAAATACAACTACCCTAAATATAGGTAGTTACATTTTAAAGAAGATGGAGAAAAATATGTTTAATTGTAGTTGCTGTGAGCTAGGTATGTAACAATGCAAAAAAAACCCACCGCATAATTCCTTTTAAGATCAATGAGTTATGCAGTGAAATCCCTGCTCATCTCACTGAATATTCATTCCTCTGCCATGCTCTTTGGAGCACATAATATAGAGAAGCTCTTAAAAGTAACACCAATTTATTTCAGAACTGGTGTATTACATTGTAAGATATAACGTTTAAAACACATATCTTTCTGCAACTTTACATACTGCTAACCAGACAGAATCTTCTAAAGCTATTTGATTCTGTTCACATAGAATCAGAACTGAATCAGAAACCACACAAAAAATCAACCACACTGTGAATAAACCTTTGTAGTGTCTGTAATGGAGTGAATGTCTAACTGCTTGTTAAAGTCATAGAAACATAAAATAAAATCTGAGTTGGCACTGAAATTGGGCCAAAAGTGTAACACATACAAAAAGTACTGTGAGTGATCATTTCCTCTTCAGATAAAGTTACTGGATTAGTGTTGGAGAGAAGTGTACAGTTTGATCTTGATATGTCTAGAATAGGATTTCCTTTAATGATATTTTAAATGAAACATCAGCACCACTAATAGGAAATCCATACAATCATTACAAAAAATATATATATCAAGGCTTTAAAGAAAATATGAAGGGGGAAAAAGCCAAATTTCACACTGTGTAGAACACAACAATAATATAGAGAGAACCAAGACTGAATTAATCAGAGATACAGCTTTAAAAATGCTCTTGCTCTATTGTAGACTCCTACAAAAGTAAGGATAGAAGGGACTTCAGGAGGTCATCTAGTCCAGTGTTTCTCAGCCCATGGGTTGCAACCCAAAAACTGTTTGGAGCAATTGGAGACATCAGGAGCACATGTATCTGCATACTCACACACACATGCACGTGGCCAGCATGTAGCTAGGGTCATGGGAACAGCCCCAATAGCTGGATGCCAGTAAGTATACGGGTAATGGGGGTTGGAGGTCCAGGGCTTGGGGGGCATATGGAGGAGGACAGGTGCCTGCCAGCACTGGGGGAAGGTGGCCAAGTGCTGAGGCTGTATCAGGGTTGGAAAAAGGCTCCTGTCCGTCTGGTGGGAAAGAGTGGGGTGGTCCTTTGGGGGTGGTAGGGAGCTGCACAGCTGAGCCAGTGGCAGCAGGCCAGTGCCTGTACTCACAGGGGCAGTACATCCAGAAGATGCCGCTCGAGGGGTGAGCAGGGTCATGACCAGACTGTTTGGCGTGGCATGAGAATCCCAGCCAAGGACATGGAGGGTGACACAAGCCTCTTCTCCTCCTCCTTCCAGCCTGTGTTAGAGCCAGAATTGCTCCACTGCTACCTGCATGAGCTGGAGGCACTGCAGCCACTGCACTCTAGCCTGAGCAGCATGGTGGCAGCTGGGGGCTCCCTTCAGCAGGGCTAGGGGGTAGACAGAGTCTGCGGGTTGGGAGTGAGGGATTCCAGCCTGAACGGGATGAGGGTAGTTGGGAGCTCCCTCCAGCATGGACCAGAGGGGACAGGGGACTGTGGGTCAGGTGTAAGGAGCACTGGACATGGCCAGGGTGCTGTGGATTGGGACTGGCTATCAATATTTACAGAAGGGTCCCGGAACAAAAAAGGATGAGAATCACTAATCTAGTCCATTCCTCCGCTCAAAGCAGGATCATCCCAGCCCAGGCTTTTTTGAGCTGGATCTTAAAAACCATCGAAGGATGGAGGTTCCAGTCTCTCAGTAGCTTGTTCCAGGGCTTTATTACCCTCCTCATGAGAGAGATTTTCCTTATCTAACCTAATTTTCTTTGCTGCATTTTGAGACCATTACTCCTTGTTTTGTCATCTACCACCACTGAGAACAATTTAGCTCCATCCTCTTTGGAACCACCCATTTGAAGATTGTTATTAAATCACCTCTGTCTTCTCTTCTCCAGATTAAATAAACCCAATTCCCTCAGCTTCTCCTTGGAAGTCATGTTCCCCAGCCCCCTAACCATTTTTGTTGTCCTCCGCTGGATTCTCTCTCATTTGTCCACATCCTTTCTATAGTGGGGGGACCAGAACTGGACACAGTACTCCAGATGTGGCCTGACCAGTGCTAAACAGAGGGGAAGAATCACTTTCCTTGATCTGCTGGCAACAATCTTACTGATGCAGCCCAGTATGCCATTAGCCTTCTTCACAACAAGGGCACGCTGTCGGCTCATATTCAGTTTATTGTCCACTGTAACCCGCAGGTCCTTTTCGGCAGAGCTATGGCTTAGCCAGTCTGTTTCTAGCTTGTACCAGTACATGGGATTGTTCTATACTAAGCGCAGGACTTTGCACTTGTTCTTACTGAACCACATGAGATTTCTTTTGGTCCAATCCTCCAATTTGTTGAAGTCTCCAAATCCTAGACATAACCTCCAGCGTATCTACTACTTCCCCCAGCTTGATGTCATCTGCAGACTTGAAGGTGCACTCCATCCCATCTTCCAGGTCGTTGATCAAGTTATTGAACAAAACTGGCCCCAGGACCAACCTCTGAGGCACTCTACTTAATACCGGCTGCCAACTAGACATCGAACCATTGATTACTACTATCTTCAAGCAAAGGAGAGAGAAGCTTGCATTCCTTCATCTTAAGTATTTGGAATGAGGAGGAAATCCCAGACAGCCTCAGGGGCACCTTCAAGAAAGGAGACAAGTCAGACTGGGGAAATTACAGAGGGCCTGCCTTTCTGTTCACCACAGGAAAGATCATTTTGAGATTCCTCCTGAACCATTTCCTTCTATTTGCTGAAGAGCTCCTCCTGGAATCTCAGTGTGGGTTTAGGGTAGGGATGGGTAAAATGGTGGATCCAGCCAGCAGCTGGACTCCATTTCCCAACAGCCCCGTCTGTATCACTGCAGATGGTTTCCACAGAGACCCCAGCAGCAGCAGCAGTGCCATGACAGCACAGGGCCAGGGTTTACATAGAAACCAGCCCCAGCAGTGCTAGTAGGGTGCACAGCTGGGTAGGGATGGGCTCTGTGGCTGGGATCTTGTAGTGGTAACACTGTGGTCCAGAACTGAGGCAGAGCTGCCATCTGCTGCCTGCACACCCATGCCTGGGGAGTGCAGGCGGTGTATGGCAGCTGTGCCCCAGTTTTGAACCACACTGTCACCACTGCAGGATCCCAGCCCCAAAGCAGCTCCCCACCCAGCCAGCACTGCCATGTGCCTTCCAGTCTCCATGGAAACTCTAGGCCCAGTGCTGCCATCCTGCAGCTGCTGCTGGGATCTCCATGGAAGCCGGCTGCAGCAAAGCGAGCAGGGGCTCCTGGGAAATGGAGTCTGGTGTGGGCCCAGTCTGACCCATAAGTCAGACTTTGCCTGCTCCGGCTGAGGGCATCCAGAGGTACAATTGACATGATCTTCCCAACTTACCAGCTGCAGGAGAAATGCCAGAAACAACATAAGCCTTTCTACACGTCCTCCTTTGACCTCATGAAAGCTTTTGACTGTCAGCCAAGAAGTGTTGTGGAGGACTATGCTGTAGTCTGAGTGCCCACCAAAATTTGCAACCATTTTCTGCCTGCTTCATGATGGTACATGAGCAGTGGTTCTCAGTAATGAATCTATCTCAGCTCCCTCTGATTTTAAAACAGGAGTTAAGCAAGGCTACATCATTGCTCCACCACTCTTCTCAGTATTCCTTGCCACATGCTACAGATACTACATCTGACCACCAATAAGCTTCCAGCTGGAGTGGAACTAAGCTACGAAATAGATGGTAAACTGTTTAACTTCAACCACCTCTGAGCCAAAACCAAGACCACCCCAACCTTAATTATCAAGCTCCAGTATGCTGACGATGCTGTAGTGTGTACTCACTTGGAAGCAGACTGTCAGGCAATTGCTAACATCTTTACCAAGGCATACAAGAAAATCAGTCTGATCCTTAACATTTAGAAGACTTAGGGCATTTGTACACATGTATGTGCCATAACACTGGATCCTTTTAAAATTGCCCGGTGCTGCAGCACATGCATTTGTATAAACAGCAAAATGCACATCAGAAAATGGCAGTGATGCACTTTTGAACTAACACATTGGAGGTGTTCTAGTTCAAAAGTGCAGTGCCTCCATTTTCTGCACACTGATGCACATTTAGCACTTTATACAAATGCATGTGCCCAGCACCAGACATGTCAGCTCGCATGCTCCACAGACTCAATTAATCAAGTCTGCTCAGTGCACTGGATTTCTGGCATGTTGGAGCAGACAAAGGTATGTGTATAAAAGCACAAAAGTACTCCACCAAAAAGCTTCTAATGAACAGTCCCCAGCTCTAGTAATTCAGAACCATGGTGAAACTGTGGAGAACACTGAGTATTTCCCATACCTCGGAAGCCATCTCTTTCAGAAGGCTGACTTTGATGGAGAAATCCAACGTTGCCTCAACTGTGCACGTGCAGCCTTTTGACGCCGGAAAAAATGGGTGTTCAAAGATTGTGACATCAGATCTGAAAACAAGCTTATGGTTTATCAAGCAGTCATGATCCACCACCTGCTGTACAGAGCTGAAACATGAACAACACACAGGAGACATCTACATTTGTTGCAGCAGGACTATCAACGCTGCCTGTGGAAAATCCGCTGAATCCAGCGGGAAGACAGATACACCAATATTAGCATACTCCTGCAAGCAAACACCACAATTATTGAGGCACTGATGATCTGAGATCAATTTCATTGGGCTGACCTTGTCATCCAGATGTCCAGCTTCAGACTCCTGAAGCAAGTTTTATTTTCTCAGCTCAGCCAAGGCATTTGCTCAAGAGGAAGAAACTGTTTCATGGACATCCTCAAAGCCAACTTAAAAAAATGCACTTCTACTTGTAAGGTTCCTTTTTATGTTTTAGCTCACTGAAGAATTCCCTATTAAGCCAAGCTGGTCTTCTATCATACTTGCTGGTCTTCATGCACATTGGGATGGTTTGTTCCTTA
Organism: Caiman crocodilus; assembly: GCA_030014935.1. NCBI lineage: Eukaryota > Metazoa > Chordata > Crocodylia > Alligatoridae > Caiman > Caiman crocodilus. The sequence goes on along the minus strand of JAGPOW010001918.1, from coordinate 41,886,832 downwards.
GCCCTCTGTAAGGTTTCTTTAAAATACAACCAGCTCTCCTGAAATCCTTTCCCACACAAACAGTCCTTTCAGAGGAGTTTTACACCTTTTGTCTCTCATGGCCTCTGACCTTCACTGCCACAGATTTGCATTTTCACAGACCTGCATTTTGCATAGTGGCTTCTATTCCATCCAGCAGATTACAGGACAGCAAACCCCCTTATGTCATAAGAAGTGTGTTTGTGCCTGAAAGCTCACAAAGAACAATTTTTCCAACAATTTAGTTGGTCTAATAAAAGATACCACACTTGCCTAAAGAACCTTGTCTGTCTACAAAGTTGCTCTTCCCTCTTTTTGTCAAGTGGTCTTCATCTCTTCCTAGTAATGTTTCTTCTGGAACAACATCTTATCATGGAAGAAGCCAAAGCCCTGCTGGTAACACCTTCTGTGCAGCCATTCCATCCAGGAAGAGCACACACCAACTGCTGAAACCTCCTTAGCCTGATGAAGGGTTTTTGAACCCGAAAGCTTGCTTAATAACTATTCTTCAACTATTCGGGTTGGTCTAATAAAAGATATCAAATTCACCCAACCGTGCATTTATTTGTAGGTTATCTCCTGCCTGGGCCCTTCTGCTTTACCAGAAAGATTGAAGAGAACATTACCTGAACCCGTCCCCTTCACCCAGAGCTCTGTAGTCACTTTTGATCTGCTCAGGGTCTGCCTACATTGGTGCTCACACAGATGAGCATCATGTGGTAGTAACGAGAGGGCCTGATGAATCTAGGTAATCTTTCCATGACATCTTGGATCTGGGCTCCGGAGACAACAGGTCAGGCTACCAGATGGATGCCTCCAGTCACCTCAGAAGTCTCCAACCACCACCACCTGTTGCTTCTTGGTGGCAGTGGTCTTGATCCTCCCAACCTTGGGGATGCCTGGCCTGGTCTTTCCCACCAGTAGAAAGTATTCCTCTTCCTCCTCTGTTGCTAGGGTGCCATATCTGTTCTCCAGGCAAACTGCTGCAGGTGGAGATGAAGATTTCTGATTGCTGCCAAAGGCAACAAGCTTCCAACATCCACCTTCCAGGGATTCCATGTCCTTTTCCTTCTCTAGCATTGCCTCTGGAAGTCCTTCTTCCATCATAGAGGTCTTCTCCAGCATTGAATTGATGGAGTTCTCATGGTGGGGGATGCTTCAGAGCCTTGCCACCTCCTCCTGTAGCTCTCTTGCCTGCTCCCTGAGAGAAACCATGAGGAGGCACCACTCACATTGCAGGCACTCTCCCATCTGACTGTCACTGGAAGGAACCTACAAGCTAAAGTCCCCACAGTACCAAACCAGGACCTGGTTGAACACCTTGATGGTGTGCAGTCCTGCCTGGACAGACACCTCACAGGTGCAAGCAGAGGAAGAGCTGGCAGTGGCAGTGACTCTAGCATTGCAATATCCTCTGGATCTTTTAAATCTACTTTCTTTTCTTGCCCTTCTTTTAAGCAGATCTTCCTTAGCAAACTCCCCTGTAGTGTGGCCTGTTCACTGCCCCTTGGTCCCAAAAGGTTTCCTTCTGCCTGCTAATCTGATTTCAACAAACTTACACTGAAGGAAGGTGAGAGAGAGTTTCCATGCAACTTCCTAGGAAACTCCTTCTCACTCGGGACTCTGGTTAAGCCAAAGGCTTAAGTATTGGTTTAACTGCTGAGTTTTAGCTACTTACACTAAATAGATGTAGGTTAGCAACTCTTAATTAAAGAAATAGGTTATATTAAGGACTTTTCTTCAAAGAGGGGGGCAGCCAACTGCTTGCCAACTGTCTTGGTTACTCACTCCTTGGTCACTCCAGCTGCCTCCTTTTCAGAGGTGGATTAAGGTGTACTGGAGCCCTGGGCAAACATAGAATTGGAGGCCCTCTGCCACCACAGGAACTGGGCTGCAGGGGACAGGAAGGGGCCCCTTCCTCTGCTGGTGCTGGCAGGGGAGGCTAAGTGGACCCTGCTGGGCTGCGGGTTGGGGAGGGGTACGTGCCCCCCTCTTCTCTGCTCCCTACCCCCTCTCTGACTATGGCCAAACATATACACACAACCATGAACATAGACAGACGTGCACTCTACTCTCACCCAATCTGCATATGGACATAAACATACTCAGATGTGCACACAGAGACATGCACCCACAGATGCAGATGGGTGTGCACTCTACTCACTCTGCACATGGACACACAGACACACTCTCCCTGCAGTGAACACAGACACATGCAAACAGATGCATGCCCACCCATGCAGAGATACCCACCCATGCAGAGACTCAAGCAGACACACACACATAGACACAAGCACATGTACACTCAGCCACACACTTCCCCCCCTACACAGGCCCTCCCCTGTCCCCCACTCTCTCTTGATCACTATATTAGGTAATCCCCAAGCTGCCCCCAGCTCTTTCTTGCTCCCCGCCCAGCCCCCGTCACATTGACCTACAGGCGCTGCCGCCCGACTGTCCATGCAGCCGTGCACATGCACTGGGCCAGGCTGGGTCAGGCCAGGAGTGCCATGCCTCTGCAGGCAGGTGACAGCACTGGGAGGGGTGGCTATGGGGGAACCAAGGTGAATTTGCGGGGGGGGCTATAGCCCCCCAGGACCCTCCCCCAGTGCCACTACCCACCTGCACAGGTGCAGCACAGCACTCCCAGCCTGGCTCAGCCCCAGCATGCCTCCCCAGGCCCCACTGGTGGAGGGGCCCTGCTCCCGGCTGCAGTAGGGAAGCAAATGTGGAAACCAGGGTTTTAAACTGAGCACCATTTTTGTCTCCCTCCTGGGAGACAAACATGCACAAAGTTTAAAACCACAGCTTTCACTTCCCTGCTGATGGGGATCCTGGGGCCCTGAATTGGTAGGGGCTCCTGGGCTCATGCCCAGCTGGCCCGTGCATTAATCCGCCTATGCTCCTTTTCTACCCCGCTGGGCCTAGACTGGCTCTACCTCCTTGTTAGGTCTTTTCTCAGACACAGGCAGCAATCACCCAGCAATCACTCAGTTAGCATCACACCCAGCTGTTTAGAGCATGTGATCCAACACATAGCTCATCAAACAAACACTCAGCAAGCCAAATACACAGGCAGCCCTGCCTCAGTTATTTTCCTGGAACAGGATATGGTGTCTGGCTCCTCTTGCTTTTCTCCTTCCTCCTCTTGCTCCCAGTGAATTGCTTGCAAACTGCCCTGTTTGCCCCTGAATCAGGAGGTGATTCTTGTAAACAGTGTTTAAGCTCCAGTCTAGCAAGATACTGAAACATATGTCTAACTTGTATCAGATTCATTATCTCATTGGCTTCACATCCTTAGGTGTGTGTATTTGCACCTCATAGAATCAAGACCTCAGGTGTGGCTGCATTAAAAGTTTACAAACCACTCATTAATAAAATCATTGCAATTGAAAAGGAAGGGATATGCATATTGAAAATAGGGAAAGGAAATTTATATAAATATGTCAAATATACTAAATCTGATTATGCTGTTATTCCAGGTATACATCTCCCATAGACATCAGTAGGAGTTCTGTAGGGCCAGTTCTATAGAGGATACAAAGTCCCTACATCAATGATTCTCAACTAAGGTATTGTGAGATCCTTTTAAGGTTACTGCAAATATTCCAGCTTTTAGGTGTGTATATACCTACACATGATTCACAAGATAAACTCAGAGATTTCAAACTGGAATCCATAGTGTTAAAAACATTCTGACCTTCTGTGGTCTTTCTGAAGAGTTTTTTGCAACAGAAGAATTTCTCTAATATTTTCCCATAGTCGAAAAAATGAGTGAAAACTAAGAGTTGGAATTTTCTGAGGTGTGCCTTGAATCTAACAAAGGGTGGCTTGGATCTAAAGAGGTTAAGAATCATTGCTGTTGTCACTATATGGAAATTATATAAAAATATGATACAATGTGAGGCCAGCTTTCACTTACACAATGAACTGAGGAACCTGTTATTGACCATGGCCAAATTTTATCCTTTGATTCACTGTTTTTGCTGTCCCTCCTGATCTAATTAGCCCATGCAAAACATTTTTTCCACCTCACCTATGAAGTTACCTCTTTCCCAACTTTCACACTTGAAGAAGCCTTTCTATTTCCAGCAAAATAAATTCACGTGGCATACTGCTGGCAATTTTTGTCATGATCAGTGCTGGAATTTCCTGTGTTGTATCTCTGCTTCAGCAGTTATGAGCATAATGTGTATGCGCAACTTTGTTTTAGAGATCAACTTTCAGTGCTTCAGAACTGTATGAACCATTTTTCTCTTTTTCTTTCTTTTTTTTTGAGAAAATTAAAGTACATTTCTTTCTCTATTAATGTGGAGACATGGAGTATGTTCTTTGTGTCATCTGTTCCCTCATGTATTCATACTGACATCTGCAAAAAGGCAGTCACCTGCATGCTGTGCACTTAAACAGAGAGCATCAAAACAAAGCAGGTGGCAGGGTATTTTCCACCTATTTCCAATCACTTCAGATTGGAAACATTCCCCTTCTCCTCCCTATGCTAGATTATTGTATCATCCTTTACTTTTGGCTGATCAAGAATCCATGAAGAATAACAACTAATCCAACATGCTGTGATCAGTGAATGAATTAGGCAAATTGGTCACAGCAGTATTCCATGTACTGCATTAGCATCCTATCTGATCATGGGTCAGTTTGAGAATCCTAGATCTTATTTTTATGGCTTTCAGAAGTTGGGAGACAAGCTGTTTCAAAAGACTAACTCCATCTGCAATCTGCTATCACAGTTGCAATAAACAGGAACACGGACCTTTGGCTGTGGAACAGCTCTTAGAGATTAGGAAACAGCATCTTGTCACATTTTAAGACAAGTGAAAGATTCCCAACGTTAAGCCAATCTTTCCTCACAGAGCCATATAGGGAACGTTTCACATGAGAGACAATCTTCAAAACTATCTGAGAAGATGATTCAAGCCAGAGGAAAGGTAATCCATAGTCTCCCAGAATCATAGAAAGTTAGGGTTGGGAGGGACCTTAGGTCATCTCGTGCAACCCCCTGCACAAAACGCCAGCAGTTGTCCTAGCAGTTTATACCTTGTCCCAGTAGTTTTACTGAGTTGGGCTGACTGCTAAACAAACCATTGTACTGTCCGAGTGACATTAAACCTCTCTGAGCTTTGCCACCAAAAAGAAATTTGAATAGTTCTTTCTGCTCTACCCCTAGACAGAAGGCCATTTTCAATACCAGCTTTCTAAAATACCCAGATCCCAGCAGCCTGAGTGCTGAAAGTGACAGTGAGCAAAGACCACCCAAACAGCACAAATGCCCCAGAACAATGCTGGTGACCTTGACTTCCAATTTGCTAGGTGGTGAATTGCCCTTTTGTAAATTCACAACATATAATGGCAACCTATGCAGAGATAGGTAATCTCTTCCTTTCCTCGCTTCAAATTCCCCCACAGTTTGAGGAAGTATGAACCTGCTAAGTAATGGAGAGTCATGGTCCATAGGGGTTTAAGGAAAAAAAAGAGGGGAAACTTGGATGGGAATCTGTAGGTTCATGGTTGAACCCGCAGAACTGAAGTATAGTAACAGAAGTAAAAAATGTCGAATTTTACAAGCTATGAGTGTTGCCATAAGGTGGCTGACACAGCATGCAACTAAATTAACAGAGCAGACTATAGGAAAAACTAAGGAATTAGAAGAAGCTACAGAAGCCATAGATTATTAGAAGTCACAAGGCTTTATTAGCAGGTCAGCAAGGCCTATGCTTCCCAAGCTTCTTTTTGGTGCTTTAGTTTAACAACGGCTTAGCATAACTAGAACTCCTGCGCCAAGTAAAATGTGGGGTGGAGGGTTCTCTGTTGTGATAGCTTACTGGTGTATTACAGTTCAGGCCTTTAGGAGATTATGTTAAGAAATTTTTCATGGCTGCATTTTGCATTCCCACATTTTTTTCACCTTTTCCTGCATATCAGCATGCCTGCCAGTGTCTCCAACACAACTGTGATTTTCTTTAATTAATATTGTAAAGCTTAATTTTGTTAAATGTTATTAATTATTTTATGTTTTTATATGAGATGGGAAACCTATTGCTAAAGAGTAGGAGTGCACTACAGTTACAGTGCTGCATACAGTAACATTGAGGTGGGACATGAGACCAGTACTGAGGAGTATAATGTAAGGGGGCAAAGGCAGCCCTGTTCCCTTGATGATACAAAGTTGCAAGTATGGGGGGAGAATCAAGTCAGAGACAGGGCAAAGTTAATTACTTAGTACAGTGTTTCTCAGCCGTGTAAGTAGCAAGTACCCCCTAACTTCTGAACATTTTAATAAGTATCCCAATACTCAATTTTCCAGGGGATTTTATATTTACAGACTAATGTGTGCTATATGTTGGGAAAAAAAGCTGTATGGATAAGGCTGTGATGTGACAGATGTCTGATCTGGTGTGGATAGGGTTGCCACCTTTTATACCAGGGGTGCACAACTCAGGTATGTACCTGGCTTAGAGGTGATGTTGCCCAGAGCTAGGAGGGTTGAACCAAAGCTAGGAAGGTTGAATGCTAAATTATTACTGGGGAATTTATATTTTTTGCCATAGTTTTGAGAGGAAAAGAAGGTGTGAAAGAGAGAGAGTGTTGGGGTATTTGCATACCCCTGGGGGTACGCAAGACACAGGCAAGGGGTATGTGTACCACAGGTTGAGAAACTACGACTTAGTAAACTCAGTTGGGAAAGGAATCGCACCCAGGGTGAACGTTAACTAATTATGAGCCAGCAGCTACTTAAGTCCACAGCAAGGGGTTTTCCTTTGTCCCCTGGGGCACAGCGTGGAGATATTCAGTGGGGATGCCAGGAGTGGCAGACCCAGAGCTTCAGCAGCTTGCTGATAAGACTGACTAACTGGGTGTAGGTGACCACAGTGACTGGCGAAGCAAGGAGATGAGGAAGACAGAAGAAACTTACTGGCTGAGAGAAGGTCCCACAGAGCAAGGATCCACTGGTACCAGCAGGAAAGAGAAAAGAAAGAAGGACTGAGTGGATATGACTGGCTTGGGGGAGTGGACTGTGCAGTGGTGGAGGGAGAAAGGAAGACCGCGAGCTGTGAGACCAGCCAGGGTTCTCCACAACCTGTGTGGAAGTTACTAATCAATTTTATTTTATCCTGCTTCTGGGGTGATTTACTACACCCTCTCTCATTAAGGAATTAACTTCTTATTCTTCCATCATTCCAAAGCATGGCAGGCGAGCCCCAGGAAGAGAGAGATTTCATTTTTCACTGTCACCCGGCCGCATACAATATATTGGTCAAACTAAAGAAATAGAGCCTATAACTTCAAAGGGTCCCATTCCCCCTACCAGATATGGGGAGCTCTCATTGATTTCAGTGGAAGTTACTTGTATCTTGAGGTTTAGAAACAGAATCCCAGTTTCTGTCAGACTGAAGAGAGCTGAATCACTGCACTGACCTGAACAGGATTGTTCTTTTCATGATAGCAAAGGGGAGAAAATTCTTAAGTCTGGAGACAAAAATGACTTGTTCTTAAATTAGGCTTGACATAAGTACACTTAAATTAGAGATGGAGGTTTGTAGCCTGAGTGTGAACTATAACAAAACCAGGAATAGCTGCATTTATTTTTAGATAGTTAAGTAACTTATGCCTCAAAGGTTGCAAGACTCTAGAACTCTTGGTTCAGAGATGATACCTTTTATTAGATCAACTAAGAAATTGCAAAAAAACCAATCTTTTTCTGCAAGCTTTCGGACACACACCCTTCCTTGGGCTCAGGGAATTAAAGATTAATTAAATGAAAATGATAGAACGTCCCCATAGGTAGAAAATAAACATCACTTTTGCACAGAGGAAGCTGAAGGTGGAAGTCTGTTCCTCTGGGTCCATGAAAGTGTCTTTGTGAGTTGCTGTTTGATGTGCATATAAGGCAGGACTCCTTCCCTGGTGGTATCAGATGGCAGAAAGGGAGGGAGATGGCCTCAAAGGTAGTGCATTCCTCCTGAAAACTGTGTGTGATTTTCACAGTTCTTGGTTGCCTATGCCTAACAGAAAACATTTTGAAGATGCATGGGACTCTGTACTGCCATATCCAAAACCAGACAGGACACCTTGGCAGTGAAAATGAAAGAGCTATAGCGCACCTTCAAGAGGACTTGTTCTTCTGGAAAATCGGTTATCTGGATAAAACTGATTTTTTTCTGCATAACACTTAAACAATGAACCTGATATCACTCCAGATGTTTTGTTTTGTTTGCTATGCCTAGGGGAAAAGGTCACTGCTCTAGCCAGCCTGCTGCATTTGGTGCAGGGTCTAGGGTCGATGGGGGAGCTCTAAGTTACCTTTCTGCTCCTTTGATCTATCCCCTATGAAGGTCACAGCAAGCAACAGGCTGGTCTAATTCCTGTTAGCAAAAAGGATCCCTGATAATCAACTCCACTGTCAGGGACTGAGGGTACTATACACTTTATTTTCCCCTCATTCTAGCTATGCCTGGCAGCTCTCCCTATATCTACTGGACAGCATCACCTTTATGCTAACCAAGACTTCCCATTTTATTAGTGGAGTCCCCAGGTGTTTCTTATTAGGGCAGCAAGTAAACCAGAGCTTGGAGGCAGAAGTCCACCTTTTAAGGAACAGATCACCTAGAAAAAAATGAGTTTATTCCAAGCACATATCTGCTTAATTTGACTGAGTTCCTTGATAAATGAATGAAGGAATATTAGAAATACAAAACGATCAGCTTAGCCAAAAGTCTGACACTGATTAAAGCTCTGGCACTATGTCATTTGTACCAGCAGAGGGAGCATGGTAAATAGACCTATGGTAACCTGCTTTCACAGCCCTATGCAGAGAACTGTAGCATTAGCAATTCTGATTTCCATCTGTTTCAGTAGTTTCATGACATGAAATAGATTTAAAAAAGTGTTCCCTTCTGAAATTTCTATGGATTTATGTTAGTATGCTGATCAGAAAGGGTGATTTTTCCCCTTTTAGATGTTAACTTCCTGCAGAGACCCAAGACAACAGTTAACAGAAAGACAGTCTGTTTATCTGTTTTAATGCTGTGCAGCCTTTACAAGAAAAGGTTTCTCTATGCAGAAGAATATGGGAGCCCACCTGACACAACTATGTTGTTTTGGTTTGATCAACTGAGCACTTTACAGAGCACATGTGTAGCAGATATTTAAATCTGAAAATATGACAGGCAGGTACTAAAGAATCTCCAGCAGGTTTACAACTGTCAGTTCCCACTCATTAGAGAGGAGACACCTGTGTTCAAAACTCCTCATTATTTTACTGGGAAAGATGGCTTATTTCTTTACACCCTGGTGAAGAGTCACAGTTGCAATAGCTGCATGTGCTTTGCCGTGAGAATGTCAGCTCATCTTTTTCTCATCAGAAGTTGATCAGTTAGGTGAGCCTCTAACTGGAAGCTGTTCTCAGGGTTCAGATTTTGCATTGTTTGCTTGTTAAATGGGGCTAACATGGAACAGTTGATTCTCTACAACTGGAAACACGAAGCAAATGTGTTAAATTTCAGTTTTAGTGTAGTTTCTAAATTTTAGTTTAGTTTCTAACTGAAATTTCTAGGCTTTCTAAAGAAAACTGTATAACTTGATGGTATATCAGATGAATAAATTTGTTCTCTGTTCTCAGCCCTAGTATTCACTTAGCATGCACAGTTCTTCCTGGCATACTGGGAAATGTAGTTCAGAGGAGCTCAGCTAAAACAGCAACACTGAGTGACTAAATTCCCTTTGCTTTTCTTTCATTTTGAATGTTTAAAGACAAATTTTAACTGAACAAAAATGCCAGAGGTGGTTCATATGTTACAAAAGTCTTTTAATATTTTCATATGTTTAACTTAGTAACAGTGATTTTGGTTTAAATTAACACTTGTAAAAATCTAATTCTCACAGTGTACCTTCTCAAGCAGGTGCCAAAGCCAGCATTTGAGTGATAGGCTGAGAAGTAAAATAAGTTATATGAATCTTCACCGAAAACCTTTTGTTAATGCTTCTTTCCTCTATGCCTTTGAGCTGCCTAGTTCCCTGTGGGTCCAAAAGCAGAATCAAATGAGAAGCTTTTCTTCATAGTGTCATCAATCTCAGTCTTCCCATTTAGACATATTGCAGAGGGAAAGTACAGCTCCTGCTATAGCTCCTCAGGTGGTACAGGATACAGTATAACCTCATTATAACAAGTCCTGTTTATAACAGCCCTCACTTGTAACAATCCCAACAGCGAGAACTGGTTTTTCATTATTATGGTGCAGCAAATTACCTAATTCTATTATAACACAGTACCATTTTATTAAACTGCTCTCCCAGTGCCATGGGGGTTTTATTATAATGAAGTGGTACAGTGCTTGAATATTTAAGGAATGTGTTTATATTCACCTTACATATTTCAGTTAGATTTTTATAATGTCTTTGTATCTTTTGGTTTGTATTTTGTAATGCTTCATCCTCCTTGTACTAAGTTGGGGAGTGGTACTTTTACATGTCTGCTAATGAACAGACTGATTTTGAAAGACTACTAGTGCCTTTTACATCTCTCTTGGGTAGAAGGAAGAGTAACTGTATCATAGAGAAAACTAGCATTCTCCCACTTCTCAAGTAACTAGAGTCTTAAGAAATAGAATTTTCCTAAAAGAGAATGAGATTAGATATTAATCTTTCACAGGGCCTGAGAGCCTCAGAGGCAGGACTCATAGGAGGAACAAAGGCATACATTTTTGAAGAGAGAGAGGACCTCTTTGACACTGGGACCAGCGAGAGTTGAAGAAAGCTGGTTGGAAGACAGAGGGATAAAGAAAAGTGACCACAAGGACTTCATGTTGTAGGAGGGCAGCTGAAAGGGAAGGATCCTCAACTTTTTTTTACTTTGACCTAGCCCACAAGAACTCTCAAGACTGGTAAGAAAATTGAGGCAGAAAAATGCATACACTTATTTTATTATTATCTCTTGTACTGTCAATCTGTCGTGCTGCCAAAGGAGAGATTAATTTGGGGACTTTAGCAAAATTTGTGTCCATTTGCTTCTACTGTCATATGTCACCAAAGAGGTGAACTGTAATCCAAAATGCTCACATGAAGTTCTAGGAAAGGGTAAGTTTATGCAACTGGGTTACCAACACATGAACTACTAACCTATGAGGTAAGAGGCAAGGATTTTTGGGGGTGATATATTAAATCAACTGCATAGTTGGAATAGAGTTTGACAAGCTTTTGAATGTAAGACAGTCTTCTTCAAGTCTGAAAAAGAATAAGATCTTGCATTCAAAAGCTTGTCCAACTCTATCCCAACTAATTAGTTGGTCTATACAATATATTTGTCACCCAAAGAAATTCTTGCATAATTCCTGGACCATGACATCTACAAATTCATTTTAACAATGCTATAGCCTATGGGGTTACATTTCTGTGAAGGTGCAATAGACAAAGAGCCTGTGTCCAGGAAATCTGCCAGAGGCCAAGGAAAAGAGCCTTTTCACTGGAGCCTACCCAGATAAAAGGAAGTTTAACAGCACACAAGTGAGTGGACCCAAAATAACAGCCAGATGAGTGTTACATGAGCTGTGACAGTCATCTGATCTTTTCCTTCTTTTCATGTCCTGTCACCATGTTCAAAAATGAATTAAAAAATGGGCACATAATATGGCTCAATCTGTAGCCTTAGCAAGGTCTTTGTTGAATTCACGGTTCCCCCATACATGGGCAGACAGTGGGTGTTCTCTAGTCAGCAAGTTTCCTCCACATGCACACGTGGTGTTTGTATCATTTGTGTCTCTCCATAATTGCATATTAACTTTAGTCTTACTGACTCCTGTTCAAAGATGGTTCAAGCTTCTCCATGCTGGCCTGCCAAGTTCTGTGCCTGTGGGAGTTGTTTGGCAGTTTTGATATTCATCCTAACTCCTTCCTGATCCATTTGTAATTGTAATTGGCATATTTTTATTTGTGTGGCTGTTGGTGTTTCATCCAGAGGATGTGCTGGAAACAGGAAGCTTTTACATGACTATTTGAAGCTGCAACATACCCATATAGTAGGTGCTGCTTATCTTTGACCTGCCTTCTGATGTCTGGTGGGGCAATTCCGGTGAGTAAATGAAAGACTATTGACATTTATCATTTTAAGGCCTCCAGTAATGCACTTGCAACTTTCATTCAGCATAGTGTCTAGCTTCTTTGCATGTGCTGATATTTCCCAAACTAGGTACGTGTATTCAGCTGCCAAATAAAGTGCAAATGTAGTAGTTCATAGCATTGTTGGATTGGCCCCACAATTAGATTTGGTGAATGCCTTTAATATGTTCTGAAAACTAAGTTTGTACATTGTTTTATCTACATGTACTTTATATGAAAACATGTGATCTAATGTTACTCCCAAGTAGATAGCATTCATGCAGTGGGTGAGAGCTATTCCATTCCAGGTTAGGTTGAGTCATTTACTAGTATCTTGGTTCTGAAGGTTGAAAAGACTAACCTGAGCTTTATTTGGATTGGCACATAGTGGACTTTTGTTGTAATAGTCTGACAACCCATTGAACACTGGTGACAATGTGGCCTCAATGTTCTTACTATGGGCAGGGATATACAAATCATCTGCATAAATAAAACTTCTCATGCCTGGGTAAATTGGTTGATCATTGGTGTAGATGTTAAATAATATAGGTCCAAGTTTGCTGCATGTAGGTATGTCATTCCTTTGCTTTTGCCATTAGCTATGCTTCTTACTGTCGAGTAAAAAGGCATGACTACCCGCCAGATTATTGGTACCATTGGAACCAGGTTAAGAAACCCAACTAAGTTCACTGTGTCAAGGTTAAGTAACATTGCCAGATGTTTCAAGTTAGTTAGTTGCAGAGGGTGAGTCTTCTATGTGTATATATATATATCATGCAGTAAAAACATGGACAGCGCGGGATCAGTTAAGGCCTAACCAATCAGTGGCTACCCCAGAGACACGACTGTCTGGCCAACAGCCGTGCCTTCTGGAACCATCCAGCCACAGAGCTCTCCGATTGGCCGGGGAGATTATAAGAGGGTCAGTACGCCTCAGTGCAAGGTTCCTCGAGCGCTTCGTCAGGTAGACTGATCACCTACCTAGTTCGAGGCAACCCCTAGGCCATAGGCTTCGTTGTTTTGAGGCTTTGTTGCTTCACTGCATCATGGCTTCTTCGTCATACGTACAGAGCTCTCACATTATGCTATTGCTGGCACGTTACATCACCAGCACACACAGTGGCTGGGAAGCTCCCCTCTTACTAGCAAGGTGGAGGAACGGGATCTTGGCGTCATTGCTGATGCCAAGATGAACATGAGCCGCCAATGTCAGACGGTGGTTGGGAAGGCCAACCGGACCCTAGCGTG
>JAGPOW010001918.1:41825842-41873361 GCA_030014935.1 Caiman crocodilus | reverse complement strand
ATTAGATAGGTACTTGGCTGGGGTCCTGTGACCCTGGCACTCGTTCCTGCCACTAGCGGGGGGTTAGACTAGATGGCCTGCTTTAGGCCCCTTCTGACCCTAGATACTATGATACTTTGTAATTGCTGTAACCGACGTTTTCACTGTCATTTCTCCGTTATACAAGTGACCTACTGTTTGTATCTGTCATCGCTTCTACGCATTTATTGTGAGTAAAGTTTCAATTTTATTTCACTTCTGTTTGAGTCTACACTTACCTTGTCTCCGCAGCCTGCCGTCACCCAGGTTGGTTTTACCACCTGCCACGGAAATCCTTGTTAGTAACATGGCGATTACTAGCGACACTTGCATAATTTGATGTAGAAATGTTGGTTTTTGGCAAGGATCATATTATTCAAAGTAGGTAATCTTTCATTATATCATGTGTTTGCAAGGAGCCTCCAGTGGTTTAGTGAGGTTTTGGCTAGGGCATAGGTAGCTGGGCCTGCAGGTAGTTTTCTATGGGCACCTAGGGGGTCAGAAATGTGGGAGCACAAATTATCAGAGTGTCAAACTGGGTTCCAGGTCAAAGGACTAAGGCCATGGGGATCAAGTTTCAGGAGGACCAAGAGGTGAGATTCAAGCGATGTAATGCATAAGTAGGGTCTTACTGGATTCACAGCCAAACTGGGCTGTGCTGCAGCTCCTTTAATCTTACAGGTTTCCCTGTGTCCCTTCCCCTGCTGATTGGTGGAGGGAACTCACTTGCGGCACACTTCTGATTGACAAGGAAGTGAAAACCACAGTTTTAAACTTGGCACTGTTTTTGTCTCCCCACTGCTGACTGGCTGAGGGGCCCTGGCAGCCCTGCTGCTTGCTGCTGACCAGCAGGGAGACGAAAATGGCACCAAGTTTAAAACTGCAGTTTTTGCTTCCCTGCCCATATGATGAGTGAGCCACAAGTGGGATCCCTTCACCAATCAGTGGTGGGAAGCGTGCACAGGGGAACATGCAAGATTATAGGAGCAGCAGTGCAACCCACTTTCACTGTGAATCTAGTAGGACCTTATCCATAAGCAGGCCAAGATAAGAAACCAGGGGTCAAAGAGAGATCCAGGAGAGATCCAAGATCTTGGTCATGAAGAGCCAAAGGCATGGCAGGAGCCAGGAAAATCAGAAGGAGCAGTGAATATGATGCTTGCCCAAACAAACTGAGGCTGTGTTGAGGCATGCCTGTAGTCTGAGGCTACTTTAGAGGTGTGCTTAAAAGGGCGAGCAGTGCCTTCAGCAGCCAGTCTGGTTGCTTGCTTCCACATAAATCTAGTGTGCTCTTGTTAACCAGGGATCAGAGCAGATGTGATGGCTCAAGTGCTTGGCCCAGCTGGGCCTGATTGATCAGAGCCCCTGACAGGGTTACAGCATTATAAACTGCTGACAGATCTATAAGTATGGCACCAGTGACCATTCCTTTTTTTGTAGCCATCATTTGATGGGCTGCATGAAGTTTACTACTTGATCAGTACATAATTTCCCTGGGCAGAAGCCAGCTTGCTTAGGGATTAGGTGTTCTTTGACAACTGGTGACAAATAGTTTGTGATAAGGTGTTTGAAAAGTTTGAAAGATGACGTAGCAAGGATATAGTTCTGAAGTTCTTTGGATCTGAGGAAACTTACCTCATTTTATGAGTGCTACAGTACATGCATACTGCTACATACAGAGCCACATATAAAGCTGTGACAGTACCCTATGCCCATGCTATACATTGGACCTACTCTGCCCTCTCTGTTGAAGAGGAGGACAGACCCACAGACACCTATTCCAGTTGTACCCTTCTTCCTATTCCTACCCTTTCACACTGTTTATTAAAAACAATCAATTGGTCATCTTCAGTCATTCACCTTCCAAGGTGAAGGGCTGAAGAATTAATGGATGACTCTTTTATGAAAGAGTTCTTATGGGGTATAAAAATGTCTATTAGCCCTCCCCTTCCTCTCTGCCATGTGCAGTGTTACTCTAGATTATAAATATGGAATTTTACTAGGCTTGCTTTGTAGATCAAAATAAGCACTAAAAAATTCAAAAGCTCAACCAGATCTAGGATGTGTTTTTGTGCATACCTGGATGTCTCTTCTCTCTGCCCATCCTCAGACTGAGTCATGTTATACAGCAAACACAAATCATGTCAGCCTTACTGTTTTAGGCAGTGAAAGAAATTGAACAAAAGGGAAAGTGCAGACAGCACCACTGGACATCCTTAGATATCATAGGGAGAAAAGTAGTACAGAAACCTGAATAGAGTAGAATGCTATGAAACAAGTACGATCAAAGTCTGTGCTTTAGAGAGGTACTGGGATAGCAGCAATATCCTTACTATGCAGAGGTTTTAGGTCTTTGGATCTGTGTAAGGATTATTGACACCTTCCCCAGCCCATCCTCAGTAGCCTCCTCTACAATAGCTTTTTTTTACATTTGATGGGATGTTGTTGATCTTAATCTATGTCAGGTATAAGCATTCTCTCCTTGATGGCCATAGCAACCTCTTATGCTTTACCCTTTTGATCCCATATAGACCTATTACTGGTGTAAGCTTTTCCTCTATCACTGAGTGAATGTTGTCCTAAGGAATACTCTTTTACCTTAGGCCAGGGGTTGAGAATATATGGCCCATGGGCTTGATCTGGCCTGCAGAGCCATTGGATCTGTCCTGTGGATATGGGGCTTTGGCAGGATTCTGCAATGGATATCTTTTGCTGCAGACACTTTTTCTCATGCTGCTGCATGGAGAAGCATTGGTATCAGGAGCCCCCTGTACCACTGTGGAGAGAAGCAGTAGTCATGGGCGGACCTCAGCAGCTATCCACTCACTCATCTCTGACACAAGGTGGGTAATTTTGGCCCACAGCTAAGAAAGGTTGCTTACCACTGCCTTAGGCTTTAATTACAGTCAGGAATTTAAGTTTAAGTATTTCACATTAATGTAAGGAAAAGGTACTTTATTGTAGTTTGCCATGAATTTAGCTTGTTGTTCTATACACTTGTCAAGAATAGAGGAAAAATATATTACTATGATTTTTGTACTATCATTTTGAAGATCTACTTTTTTTTAAAGAAATTGCTAGATATCTTGAAGGGCTATTGTTCATCTTCCTAGCGCAGCCTAAGTCATTTTTGAGAATTATTTGTCATGTGTAAGATGTTGTAATCAACATGCAAGTAATTGTCCATGGCATTCTAAATTTTTTACATAAAGGTTTGTGATTTATGCTTTGTAAAGGAAATTAATTTTCAAAGATGCCAAGTTAAAAAAATAAGAAACTCAGACTTATAATGATGTGGTATGTATAAATAGCCATACTGGATGAGGGTACATAGATGAACTAAGCATGGTCTTATTAGGGTAAGCTCATCTTCTCAGAGCCAAATTCTACATTCAAATCTGTGGGGCTCCAAAACTGTGACAACTGCCAGTGCAGTACTTAGACTCCTGGTGGCCCTGGGTAAAACTTTAGTATCAGACCCCGCTTCACCAGAGATAATGATAATAATAATCAGACAACAAGGGATTAGGTTTATGTATATGCGCAATCTTAAAACTTATTTTTGCAATTTTTTGTGGTCATTTTCGGGCCCAGTTTCTGTCCGGGTCCCAGGTGGCTACCGAGTTCACCTATACCTGTGTCTGGGTCTGCCTACAGCCAAATCTAAGCCACATTGAAGTCAGAGCCTCTTCCTCAATTGGCTTTGAATCAGAATCTTACTGCTATTATCCACATATATATTAGCTTTGAAGGGATCCTAGGAACCACCGTACTGCTCACTGTCTTGTTTAGCCTGGCCTTTTAACTTTTGCTAACTGGGATCCTTCACTGCTCCCATTGAAGTCAATGGCCACAATGTAGTTCTGCTGTTTCTCTGCAGCCAGTGGTGGAGAGAATTTTTTCAGCTCCCATAGAGCACTCCTCCCTCCGCTTGTCTGCCCATATGTCAACCTTTCTTCTTCATGCTGACAGTAACAGGAGTTGAAAGAAATCAGAATCCCCCATCATTTTACCTTTCCAAACTGTACTGGTTCTGCTGTACGCCTCCCTGAATTAGGACCTGTTCAAACAGTAACAGTAATGTTCTTTTTTGTGTTGAATCATTAGCCATAATCCATCAAGCTCCTGGGCTCATATAGCCTTTGACAAGGTCAGATATTCTTAGCAACTTTTAGTCCTTCATAAACAAGTACTATTCACATTTTCTGGAAATTGTCCAATTCACAGAGCACACGTTATTTTTTTTAAATAGGGACTAGATTTCCCCATGTAGCAATGACCATTTCAATGCCTCTGTGTGTACATTTTACATTGTTGCAAGAGTATAGCTGATTTTTAGTTCTTTCAAGCCACTTTAGCCCAGAGGTCTTCCTGCTAAGGAAGGAAAGCAAGATTGTGTTTCTGTTATTGAGAGAGCTCTAAAGGGGTTTTGTTTTGTACTGATTGAACATGCTGGGAAAAATGGAGCAGTAATTTGTTGAAGAAGAAGAAATTAATGCTATTTAAAAAATCACAATAGGTTGGGCTATAAGAGTGTACCTCTACAGAAGACAAAAATGGATCTGGGGAATAAAACCTCATCTCAATAAACTTTAACAAAGAGACATTTAATTGACTTTGCAGTTTCCACATTGTCAATAAGGTAAATCCATGGGAGACATAGCACTAGTGAGTGTAAATTGTAGGGTAGTTTTCATACAAATATGGAGTTTAATTCACTACTGAATTACTACAACATTATGCCTCTAACTCCATTGATTTCAAAGTATGGGAGGACTTAATACTTTAAAGGTGAAAGACTCAAGGAAAAGTGGCTAAAGCAACTGTCCTATTGCAAAATATGACAATATGTTGATAAAAGGTAAAATTTTGTTCAGTCTTGTTATAATGAGATGATGATTGTACATGGTTTCATTTATGGAATTAGCTCAAAGTTCCTGTGACATTACCAGCTGCTAGGAACCCTCTGTGTACAACTCGTCAGAAGTATCTCTCATTTGCCCAATATATCTTTTCTTTACTGGGCACATTGACATGAGCTGCTACATCCCTGTAGCTCATTGCTATGGCAATGGTGGGCACAAACCATGATGCTGATGCTACTGACTGGTAGTGTGGGAAAAAAATGGTGCAGTGTTGGGTCTATGCATTAATGCCAGTCATTAGTACTTAAGCAAATACTAAATGAGTGGTTTGTGCAGTCCGGCTCACATGTAGATGTGCCCCCTGAGCTTGTAGATCCAAGCTAAATAGGTCATCTTCACAACAGTCTGGTCTCCAGAAAGTTTTATTACAGAAAAAAGGATTGTCCTTTTATCAAAAGGGAAGCTTTACATTAGCATAGTGAATCTCCTCAGGGCTGTGCTGCCTTTATATTTTCACTCATTAAAAAAAATAAGCTAAATTAGGATTTTTAAAATTGCTTTTGAAATGTTACTTCACACAGACACTCAGCAAAAGGCCCCTTTTTAAAAGTGAAAGTTTCTGCCAGTCATAAATCCATGGTTACATTGGCTTTTACTTAAGCAAGCTGAATAAAATATTTAGAAGTAAAACCTCCACATTGCTAGGAATGAGCATTAGCAAGATATGCATCTCTCATTCCCTTTGTGAGAAGATAGAAGTAGCTGGCATTTTAGGGTGTGGGCAGACGTTATAGTGGCATTAAATTATACAGTGTAAACTGTTCCAGTGTAATTGTTATATCTGCCTGCTTCTATACCAGTATAAGTGGTGCTAAACCACTGTCATTTTAAACCTGAAGGAAACGGCTTAAATTACAGGAGTTTAACTCCAATTATGTGCCTGAGAGCAGAGAGATTTAACCATTACATCTGAACAGCTGATGCAATGTCCTGAGTAAAAGTTTCCACTCTCCTTTTAAGCTGTTTAAAGTAATATCTGTTCACAGCCCATTTGAGGTAAATGTATTAATTTAAAAATATATATTTCAAAGCTTATTTTAGTGGATTTGGGGTCTGATTTGCTACTTATCAAAGCCTGTGGTAACCTTTCCTTCACTGGCTTAGAATCAGGCCTTTCATGCTTAGAGAGGGTTTTGGATCAGAGGCGTAACAAACAGCTTTTGTGCCCTTGGCAGTGATTATGGCAGCAGCCACCACTCTTGTGCCCCTCTAAGTTGATGCTCTGCCCCACTCACTCACCCCTTGCTAGGCTACTGTACAAGATGGACATCTTTTGACTGATGTGGAAGGATCAGCAGTTAGAAAGCAACGGGAAGAGTATTGGTATCTTCAAGTTAACAAATGGGCATATAGACCACTTCCAATCTAATATGCTTTGAATTGTTTCTACTTGGATTCTAAAATCTTTGATGCTATAAGGAAAAATGTTAATATAATACATGTTTTCTTTGTACCTTAAACATACTGTAAATGTCATACTGCTAAGAAATCAAGATCAGGTGCTTGTAAGTGCCAGATCATTGT
The DNA here is from genome assembly GCA_030014935.1 of Caiman crocodilus. Lineage (NCBI taxonomy): Eukaryota > Metazoa > Chordata > Crocodylia > Alligatoridae > Caiman > Caiman crocodilus. The sequence goes on along the minus strand of JAGPOW010001918.1, from coordinate 41,866,894 downwards.
GAGTACTAGGAGAATAAATCTGTTTTCTTTAGAAAGTGGACTCTTTTCTTTAAAAAAGCACAGAAATCAATAGCAAAGATAAAGTGTTCTACAAAATATAGCTAAAATGAAACACTGGGTTAAAGATGAAATTTCCATTCTTAGCTGGGTATTTAGGACACTAGAGCTGGGCAGTAATGCTTTGCATTTATATAGTAGTATTACCTGACTACTTTTTGCAAACATTTGAAGTTTGACTTCACACCATCTCTGTAGAGTCATGCAGCTATCCCTGTAAATGCAGAGGGGTACCCTAAGTTTCTCTCTGTGTCTCTCTCACACACACACATGCTTGTGGCAGAGTCTAGGATGGAAACCATGTCTTATAACTCTCAAGCCTGTGCCTTAACCTCAAGATTTCCCTTATCCTGCCCACTTCTTGTATTCCAAACATTGGATACCAGCTAATCCAAACAGCAAAAAAATTGATCTTTTTGAGGCTAAAAATTCTGGCCTTAGTTTCCTGTGTTATTTCTGTGCTGCAGCACTTCAAATATGATTTCCAAAACCATTTTAAAACTAGAGCTCATTGATCCAAATCTATCCTCAGCTTTTGTGGCCAAAGACTTGATAAACTAAAACCACTGGAAACTATGATCTTTTCTACCCAAATCTAATTCAGGTAGCTCACTGAAGCTATGAAAACTATTGATCTGAGGGTGTCAATTCCTCTCACATCAGAAATGATGTAGAATGAATTTATGAACTGAACCACATGGAGAATCAATCACAAATTCATTGTTTCTCAGATCATAATGTTCACAATATTGCTTTGAATAGTTTAGAAATTGCTAGTGCTAGAATGATTTGGTCTGTCTGTTACATTGTGAAAGATGTCTGAGAAGCCCATTATCTATAACCTATTAAAAAGGTGTCAACAAATATTTACTGTTCAAGCTGTCTTTGTATTGGTAAGTTTGTTCTGTGTTGTTGGCAAGTACACAGAAGTTTGTTGAACTTTTTTGGTCTACTTATATACTTGAGATTGGGTCAATCCTGGTGGGTATCCAAATCGTCGGTGAATGTTCTGTCAGGGCTGTTCTGTGGCCAGTGAGCTGAATCTGATCTGTGAGTGGTTAATGGGCAACATGGCAGAATGGCAGGAGGTGGCCTGGTAAGCTCACTGCCCAGGCAGTGAGGGGAGGCTTGAGCTACTTGCATGGCAGTGCAAGCTTGGGGGCTTAAGTGGGGACTTCACATGGCAGCAGCTGTGGGGAAGGTTATCCTGCACAGCAGTGGCAAGGTGTGGAGTGGACCCTGGTATTCAAATGGCATTGCCTGCCCAATGACGGCAGCAGAGAGAGAGGCTTAAATGGTGGGGAAGACCTGGGCTCATGGTGCTCTGGATAGGCTATAGAGGCTAGGGCTGTCCATGAAACAGTAGGTGGCTTGTGTGGTAGTGGTGAGGGAGGGGCCTCATGTTGTTTTCATGGCAGGGTGGCTACTCATAGCAGGAGTCCTGAGATCCCACAGGGGATGAACACTGTGCAGGATGTAGCCCATGCAGTGTGCAGCCAGGGGTCTATGATCAGGGCACTGATCAACCCACACATGCTTTGAAGTTGGACAGCCCCATTCTGTTTTGTGCACAAATATCTGCAAACATTACTAGGTTGTCTCTGTATGATCATATCATGTATCTGTGAACATATTATCCACATATTCCTTATAAAAATGCAACATTTCCAAATAAACTGCACTAAAGAACAGTATAATTGCAAAGTCAAGCTTTCAAAATGTTAAGAAATGTCGGATCTAAAGTAAACAGAATTGAACTAGTCTTTACACACAAGCAGATTTTTAAAAAGCTCATAAATTGTCCAAATTTAGGTGTTTGGTTTTTTTACTGGGAACTGCAGAAACAACCTGGCTTATACTGATGTAATCCAACACCAGATTTCAAGTTCCTGATCCAAAGTATCAAAATTCCTGAATTTATGAAAACTAAATCCTATAACCAAGTCATCATCCTATTCATTTCACTAATCTTATTCTCAGAAATGGCTGAACTATTTTGGCTTGAACTTTCCAAAAAGTTCAGCTTGAGACAAACATCAGTTATCTAATGCTGAATGCTAAAATTTTGTCAAGGTAATATGCAACTGGAAACAAAATCCTATAATGGGAAGTGTCAGGGAACAATAACTAAAGATACCACTGTCATCCCTACTTGCACTGTAAGACAGGTACTACTGTTGTAAACTCTGGTGATCATTTTATGAAAGTTTTGATATGTCTCTGCATTCCACATTCTCTGAACTTACAGGCTGTATCTGATTTCAATTCAAATTCCTTCAGAGGAATTCCTTAATTATGAAAATTTGCTATTATGTAATAGCACAACATTTCCTATATCACTAACTGGTATTTTCTAGTTGAAAAGGCAAGGCTTCCCCAGAAAGAGTTTGGCATCTGGGAAGATACCCCACCTGCATAGTTCCCTACAGCACAAAAAGTTTGAAGGATTTTCTGTACCTGGGATAGTTCCCAGGCTTGGTGATTGCCAAGTTCCTGCTTTGTGCAGTTGCCCAAAACATTAATCTTTCTCACACAGTCTAAAGACACAGAGAAGCAGTAATAGCAAATCTTGACAGCCTATTTTGTGGTCGGCAGGGGAAATTCACAGACCTTGTTCCAGTATTCAGCAATCTCTAACTGTTAAAATCCTTATGGAGCATAGGACTTACTCAATGACACAACAGTCATACACATTAGAAATCCACTGGATTTTCATTTCTGTGGATGTTTCTTTTTATGCAGAAAATATGTGGATTTGTAGCTTGGTTTTGAGAGATTTACTGTTTTTGTTTCTGTGCTCCATCTACTGCACTCCTGGATTTAAATATGATATCAAAACACACAAAGAAAAATGCATATTAACTTCTTATCCAGATTTCCTAAATTAGTTTCTTCTGAATCATGCGTAATGAAAATATACAAAACCCTGCAAATCTGATCAGCAATTTCAAACATATTCCAGATGGGATTAAATGAATTCAGCAGGTTTCCCTGATGAGTACATGCACCCAACACAACTGGACATTTTGTTAAATAGAAAAGATATGATATTTATAGGTGTTAGGGTCAGAAGGGACCTCAATAGATCATTGAGTCCTACCCCCTGCATAGGCAGGAAAGAGTGCTGAGTTTAGATGACCCCAGCTAGGTGCATATCCAACCTCCTCTTGAAGACCCCCAGGGTAGAGGAGAGCACCACCTCCCTTGGGAGCCTGTTCCAGACCTTGGCCACTCTTAACTGTGAAGAAATTCTTCCTAATGTCCAGTCTAATATAGAAATAAACTGTACTTAAGATGTGAGAACGGTTCTACTGAAGGGGCTCTCAGCCTGCTGAGGGAACCACAGATGTTAATTAGACTGGCATTGCACTATTACTCATTACTATTTGCTCATTCATATCCTATAGTTTTTACTGATTTATACATGTAAACATATCATCTATCTGTCTAGAGAACAGCCCTGACATAGATATTTGCTGCTTCATATTAGACTGTATACTGCATATGTTCTAATATGCAATAGAGTTTCTATTTCATAACCCAAATTACCTGTCATAATCAAAGATTCTTAAACTTCATGGTTGATTGGAATATGCCAAACTGAATGTTGAAAGGAAATATCACTGGCTCAATTTCACATATATAAATAGAGTATTCTACCACCATATTATCCTTGAATTTGGGTCGTGGACAATAAGATGACAGTATGAGCAGTAAGATGAGTAATGATTGTGACATTTAAGAGACTACTATTAGTCTTCAAATCCCTCTTTCCATTAAGACAATTAGTAGGGGACTTACGTGTTTTGTAATGCTGTTGTTTAGGTTGTCTAGCTGAGGCATCACAAAACCAAGAACCTTTCATTTTCAATGCTGTCTTCACAACCAGTGGAGTTTTAAATGTAATTTTTAAGTGAAAGATTATCTGCAAAATCTGAAGGAAATCCATAAATACTAAGAATTTATTTTTTCTGCTTTCATGGATTTCCATTATCCCAGAGCATAGCTTATACATGTATCAAAAATTAAAATAAAAGAGCTCTGTCTTGACATCTGATAACTGCTGTCATATAGGGCAGTGACTCAAGTACCCATTTCAAATTTATTGCAGTTGCAAGTTATACTGTTGGACATTACTAAAATGTTCATGTACATCCCTGTTTATGAATCTGCAAATAACACTGTTTGCCACGTATCCAAATGATGGCACTTTATGGCAGTTTGGAATACCTCATAAATACTTTTTATTAAGCATCCTTAATTTTAAATAGATCTCTAAATTGTAGAACATTTAAATGTCATCATTCTTTGAATATTTATATACCTTCCTCATTCTAAACAGGCAGAAATCACAAAAGGAAAAAAGACATGCCCTGATTATATTAATATCTAAGGGATGGGAGGTTGTAAACATTCAAAAATTGCTAATACACACTGCTCTCTCTATGAGCTAAGTTGGATGCAATATGCTGCTTATTTACTAATATAATTTATGCAAAAATAAAACTATTGAACAGATACATTTGATGCTACTTATCTAATCCATGTCTGGGGAGCTCTATTTTAAAAAGGATTTGATTCATTTTTACCATCCTGTAGTTTTATCATGTAGTTTTACTGTTGATGGTACTATAAAGAGGCAATAATATACAACATAGTCCTTTCTCACCAAATACTTAAAATAACTCATGTTAAAATAAGTAGGAAACTTTTTGTTGATGTCTTTGGAGTTAGTATGAGGTCAAAATAGCTTTACAAGAGATTATTAGTGCTTATTTGGACCACATTGCCATACACTCTGAACATGTCCCAAGAATTTATGGATTTTTTTAGAACATCCCTGTTTAATTCTAAGCTGTGGCCATAGACATCTAATGTGATGATGACAAAAATTAGTTAATACTTCTGTACTATTTGATGGTTTGGGTACCAAGGCACAGAGCAACTGGGTGACTTGCTTGGTGACATGCAGATTTGGAAAGTAAATATAAATATACTGTGCCCTAGTCCAGCATCTTGACTACAAGATCACTCTGCTCCACTCTACTGTTTCCCAACAACCTTGAATATCAGGCTTGTAAAGCAATCACTAAGAAGTGAGAGTGTTTAAAATAATCAATACCCATCAGTAAGAGGGGCATTGCTTTTATTAAAGCATGATATTATCCTCAGATGTGTTTTTATTGTTAAAATAGAAGTTTTAAAACAAAAACAGTCAGCTTCTCTTTTAAACATTATAGGTTTGACTTTTGTAAATAAAAAAGTTCTGTTTCTTTAGGAACGGTATTGAAAGCTAATGATTTCCTTATAGATAATTAAAGCCGTGTTCTTTAAAATTGACCCTTGTGTATCACAGCAGCTGCTTAGTACACACACACAAACTTTGGTAATTAACCTGGCTATTGGAACAGTCAGATGCTTGGAGATCAATGTGATATTGTACCTACCCAAATGGAGGTCAGGTTAAGACTGGGCTCAAAATTTGACCCTGATTTACAAAAAAGTTTACCCTGTAGAATCTCAATTCACACTGGGATAAAACTTATGTGATAATGTTCATTTGCTCTTTTTCACAGGTATTTAATAAGTGTGTTTGGAATGGAAATATGACAATCAACTTCCTGCCTTAATGATCCAATCCAGGCCCCTTCTAGAACTTCACTAGCAACCATAGGCCACATTTATTCTCAGTACAATTACATTAGCTTTACTAGAATTGCACCAAGGAGCATTTGATAAAGTGCATTTAAATACAGGTATATAATGTCTTACCTGCAATTGCAGGATGCTGCTGCTGATTCTACTAACCTTTTTCTGTGGAATTTACTCTACAAAGTATAATACCCTACAATTAACATATTAAATATTTATTAAAATAATTAAAATACATCTAGAAAGGATAAGACCAACAAAATACAGTGTAATTATTATGTTAAATCAACTGATCAGCTCATGCAGAAATTATAGGTTCTGAAGAACATACTAAACACAAGCAACAATAGTAAGCAGTAAACCATAGATGTGTGAGTGGACCAAAGCAAATAGTACATATTGTTGTATTTATATTTATGTCTAAATGTGCGTGCATGCCCCCTTTTACATGTGACAAGAATATGAAATGATGAATTGCAGAATTATGTAATAAATTACATGGTTTTTGTATCTTTGACCATCTTATAGTTCAGTTCCAGTCATAGCTCAGTCTTACATGAGACTCAGTACCCTGGCTTGAATTCAGCAACTATTTAAATGTGTTTAACTTCAAGTCTGTGAATAATTCTATTTAAACTGAATTGTACTACTACTATGATATTTACCTTCTTTTATAAGATGTCATGATATTGTCATGTTGAGAGGCGACCTCGTGGCTGCCTATAAATTCATCATGGGGCTACAGAAGGGAATTGGTGAGGCTCTACTCACCAAGGCGCCCCTGGGGGTTACAAGAAATAATGGCCATAAGCTAGCAGAGAGCAGATTTAGACTGGACATTAGGAAGAACTTCTTCACAGGAAGAGTGGCCAAAGTCTGGAATGGGCTCTCAAGGGAGGTGGTGCTCTCCCCTACCCTGGGGGTCTTCAAGAGGAGGTTAGATAAGCATCTGGCTGGGGTCATCTAGACCCAGCATACTTTCTTGCCTATGCAGGGGGTTGGACTCGATGATCTATTGAGGTCCCTTCCTACCCTAACATCTATGAATCTACGATATCTTTGTGTCACGACTCACCTTGCTGCACTGCTCCTTGTGTGTGAAGGCTGCTGGGGAAAGCCCCAGCAGTGTGATAATGAGCAGCACAGCTGAGGGTTACTGAGGCAACTAATGAGAGTCAGCTGACCTAAGGGGCAGGGCTTGGCCCTATAAAGCCCAGAGCCAGAGTGAGGCTGGCAGTTCCCTGCCAGCAGCCGGAGGGGCAGGAGCTCCCAAAGACAGGATGTGAGTGCAGCTCACTAGAGCTCCAGAGGCTGGTGCAATGATGTTAAGTTGGAGCCAGGAGGTTTATGCTATTATGGCCAGGTGCCTGATGTTTGGTTATAGCCAGGAGGCTTATGTTATGTTTTGTTAGCATTGGATTACACCGGGGGGTTGGAGGAGGCTGCAAGGGAAACCCACAGTAGTGTGGGGATCCCGGCGCCAGTGAGGCACAGCAACCTCAGCAGGGACCCTAGCAGTGTGGGGATCCTGGTGCCTGGGAGGGCGTGATTCAGCGCCAGTTTGGGCACTGCAAGCCCCAGAAAGGGGGCAAGCATTGAAGAAGCCCAGTGGGGCACAGCAAGCACCAGGGAGGGCGCAGCAACCCGGGGTGCGGAGACCCCAAGCCCATAAGGGACAGTATTGTTGAGAGGCCCGAGAAGGGGCCGCAATGAGAAGTCCATGAGGGGCAATATGTGAGAAGCCCTAGATAAGGGACAGTATTTTAAGGAGCCCACAATGGGCAGCATTATTGAGAAGCCCTGTGGGGCACAGCGAGCCCTAGAGAAGGGAGCGCCATTCGAGAAGCCCAGATGAGGGGCAGTATTTTAAGGAGCCCTGTGAGGGGGCAATGATTAAGAAGCCCGCAAGGGGGCAACAATTGAGGGGCCCAAGAAGAACATAATAAACACAATGCCTTCTAGGGCATTTGAGAAGCCCTAGAAGGGGGCAGTATTTTAAGGAGCCCACGAGGGGCAGCATTATTGAGAAGCCCTGAGGGGGCACGGTGAGCCCTAGAGAGGGGAGCGCCACTTGAGAAGCCCAGATAAGGGGCAATGCACTTGAGAAGCCCAGTTGTAGGCTAGTACGGAGGTAGACCTCAGCTAGGGGGGCAGGGTGCTGTGGTGGACCCTAAGAAGAGGGTTAGCAGCACAGCGCCTCCAGAGAAGGGCAAGAGACTGTGGTGGTCTCCAAGGAGATAGCAGCACAGAACACCTGGCTAAAGAGACCATAACCATGCAGAAGGCCTAAAAGCCTGGGGCTCGACAGAAGGTCCCCAGAGTGGACAAAGGTCCCAGGGAGGGAAGACATTTTAGGAAGGCCCGAGAAGGGGCAGTGATACTATTAGAAAGCCCAGAGTGGGCACCGAGACCCCAAGAGAGGGGCAGTCTCATTGGGAGTCCCAGGAAGGGACAGTAGCACTGAGAGGCCTGAGAGTGGGTGAGACTATAGAGAAGGCCCAAGAGAGTGGGCGTGGGTTTGGACAGGATGACGTCTTTCACATGTAGACCCTAAGGCTCGGGTGCCTAGGGAGCACATTTAGACAGTCCAGGAGATCACGGGGACAGAGGTCTCGAGACACCATGCCCAGGGAGGTAGAAGATAGCCTCCCTACATATACTTATCATCAAAGTCGTGGTGGGCCAGAATTGGAGGGTGTCCTTGGACTGGCTTGGACACAGTGTGAAGGACCTCAGGGGAATCACTGCCCTCCCTGCAGGCACTGCCATGACACTTTGGTTGAAAAGTGTGATAATAAAGTCTAGTGCAGAATGAATATGACACATTTTGGAATGCCAGGATACTGCAATGCCAGGATTCTCTTTTTTTGGCCACATGCTCTTATTGACCTCAGTGATACTGGAGTCTGTGTAGTGGAAGAGAATATTTTTCATTTTAATTTCAAGAGAGAAGAGTTAAATGCTAATTCTAAAATACATTTCCAGAAATTGAGTTTATTTGATTCCTAGGAATCCAAGATGCCATTTGTTTTACAATGTAGTTTTCTAAATGCCTGTCCTTCCCATTCTGTGTCACTTCCAGTAGTGTCAGCACTGCCTCTGAGAAAAAAGTAGTTTGTCTTGTAAAAGTTAAAAAATATATTTTAATTAAATTTGCTAAGGCTTATAAGTATGATCTCAATTTACTTTGTTATCTTTCTCACAGACATAATAATGCTTAATGTTAATCCTTTGAAGCTGTAGAATGTGTGGACATTGCCAATCAAAATAATGATTTGGATGGCTCATGAGTAATAGGCAATCTGAAAAAACAGCCAATGAGTAAAAGTATTTTTTCTTCCTTTTCTCAGATATAAAAAACCCCCTGTAACTAAAGTTGCTTTGCTCCATTAAAATCTTTTTCCACAGGCAATGGGACAAGAAATGTGATGGATCAATCAGTCAAGAGAAAAAAGAAAACAGATTTCTGTTGAATCATAAAAGTATATATTTTTTGTGTCTGGGTTCAGGAACACATTTTTGTGAGAACTAGAGTCCTAGATAACGACCTGAATTTTTGGCGGGTGTACTTTGCCAGAACTCCATTGAGTTCAAAATATTGATTGGACAGATTTTTCATGTTTGAAACTTTTAATAACAGCTATATAATAAATATAACTGTATAATAAATTATACAGTTTATAACTGGATAGATTCACAAGCAGTTGTATTACTTTGTTGTGACCTAACACTCAGTGGCAACATGTGGGGGGTGCACGTGCACGCCCTGACAGTGCTGGTACACCCCCTGACAGTTAGTGTTCCCAGGGAGGGGGGCAGGCAAGAGCACTGGTGCCTCCCCTGAAACTGCCAGTTGGGAAGTGGGGGTACCAGGAGAAGCGATCACCCACTCATCTCCCATGAGTCAGGAGGCACTAGTCACCCATGCTAACACTTAATGCCCACTCAGTGGGATGCTGAATGTCACCAATGTGGCGTATGGCATGTGTCATGAAGCTTCCAGAGCATTTGTATACACTATGACTTCTTCTTTGCTAGCATTGCTGGTCTTATCTGATGAGTTCAAAGATTCAATGAGCTGTTTAAAAAATAGAATTTATTCTTGTTACCAAAAAAAGAACAATAGAATCACACTCTTTCTTCCATCTGTCACGGCGGGGTCCTACAGGAGGGCTGTGATCTCCTTAAGGCCCCCTCTCTGTGCCAAGTCAGCCCAAGGGCACCCTCAGATTCTCTCCTGCCACGTCTTTGATGTTTAGGTAAAGTTGGGAGGCTACCTCACGTCTCCTTGGGCACGGTTAGTTGGGACCTCTGTCCCCGTGTTTTCCTGGACCCACCAGGGGTCTCCCTGTATAATGAGTGCTTCCCAGACACCCTAGCCTTATGGGCTACGCGTGGCTCCAACCACCCCTGATACCACGCCTCAAGCCTCGTAGATGGGATAGACATTGGTGCGTCTCTCTGTCTATATTTGTGCCCGTCTCTTGGGCCTTCTCTGTTGTGCCACCTTCCCTGCAATGTCGCCCCCTTTCCTGGGGCCTTTCCTGCAATGTCACCTCCTTTCCTGGGGCCTTCTCCACCCCCTCTGGGACTTCTCATCAAGCCACCTGTCTCTCAGGCCCACCGCACCGCTACCCCCTCTCTCCAGGGCTCACCGCACCACTACCCCCTCTCTCCAGGGCTCACCGCACCACTACCCCCTCTCTCCAGGGTTTACTGCAGCACTAGGCCTTCCTCAGGGCTCACCGTGCCCGCCCTGGGGCTTCTCAGTAGTACCCCTTTCTCTGGGGCTCACCACACCTGTACTGGGGCTTCTCAACAGTGCCCAGTCTATGGGGCTTGCCACGCCCACACTGGACTTCCTAATAATACTGCCCCCTCTCCGGGGCTCGCTGTGCCCATGCTGGGCTTCCTCAAATGCCCTTCTCAGGGGCAGGGATCCAAGCACCCCGTAAGCTGCGCCCTCACTGGTGCCAGGGTCCTCATACTGCTGGGGTTCCCCCGAGTATGCTGTGCCCTCACACCACTGTGGGTCCCTTTATGAGGCCTTCTCCAACTTTTAATAGCCTCACCCAAACCACTGGTGTAACAGCAAAACAAAACACAATGCAATTCTCCTGGCTACAACTTAACTTAAAGCTGCCTGGCTAAACCATGGTGATCAAACCTCTTCAAGCTGCCATCCTTCACTCAGCTAGAATGGGTCCTGCAGTGCTCGCATCCTAGCTCCAGGAGCTCCTGCCTCTCTGGCTGCTGGCAGGGAACTGCTAGCCTGGCCTCAGCCCTGGGCGTTATGAAGGCCAGGCCCCTCTGGTCAGCTGACTTCCTGGTTGCCCCGGGCAACCTGCAGCTGTGCTTGTTATGTCTTGCCAGGGCTCTCTCCCTGGCAATTTCCACTCTCTAGGAGCAGAGCACCAAGGTGCCCTGCAACACTATCCTTGAAGGAAATTCTTGCTAAACATACAGTTAAATAGGCACTTGACCTGTGAAGACTTCAATATATTTTGCACTATTGGGTATGTTAAGCAGCACAGAAATTTATTTACTTATGTGAATGATTGTGACTTGTACCAAGCCATTCACCACAGATGCATACTTTGTCATTCTTTTTATGCTGGATTAGGCATTTTGAGATCTTGGGGCTAGTCCCACTAATAAAACTGACTTCCTGTATAATAATAATTGAATAAGCTGCTTGGAGCTAGTTTCCTTATAATCTATTAAATGGGAAATATGAGTCTGATCTGTCTTTATAAGGAGCTTTGTGATCTGTGTATCAATAATGCAGAGTGTTCTAACTTAGGGGTGTCTTAACTGTTAAGTTTTATTTCCTTGATTAAATAAAAAAACTGACAAGTAAATTCCTATCTCTATGTATGAGTAATTACACATTTAAACCCCTTCTTAACAAATGAAGAATAAATGTCATAGGCCTATGTTTAGTTTGTACTTCAGATCTCATGATAGATGTCAGGTTAACATTAAAGTCTTTTATTTGTGTTTTAAACAAAAGCATAGGTAGATTCCTGATGCCTCCAGGACAACAATGCCTCAGTCTTGACTCAGACAAAACATCTCTAGATAGCTGTGGTTAACACACTATACTTAGTCAAAGTTTGGCTTCCTTAATTGTTACCCTGAGGGATCAGGCCAATGCTCAGGATCTCAATATTGCACTGTTAGACAGGAGGGTGTGATGTACAATTGCACATACACACATAAATCAATTAAGAACACACACACTCACTAGGTACATACATCCCTACTAGGCATACACACTCACACTAGCAGCTCAGATACACACACGTTCAAAATAATTATTTTAGGTTCATGCACGCCTATCACCAGTTTAAGCCCATACATACTACATGCACCAAATTTAGACAGAATCAGTTACCAGTTACCAACACATTCAATACACATTTGTGGATTCATATACCACACACACACACACATATATAGATATCATTGTGTGTGTGTGTGTGTATTCACTAATTTACACACATACCACCCACCTATACATACACACAAGTAGGGGCCTGGGCTGAAGAACTGAGGCTTGGGGGTAACTTTAGGTTAATTGATCTTAATTGATTAAAAGACAATGCCCAAAGCCTGCAGAACAGGGAAGCCATGCTGGCACAGAGTCTAGGACTGGAGCCAGAGCTACAGGGGAGCTGAAAAGGTAGCTAGGGAGAGGGGAAAATGGAGCTAAGGGAAAATGTGAGTGTTAAAGAGGGGCTCTGGGTGTGGAGAGCCGGAGGATGGCTCCGGGGCAGCTAGAGAAATTGCAGGGAGTGGCAGTAGATACTAGAAGCTGGAGAAAGGCTCCAGCTGCTGGAGGAAATTGCAGGACAGCTAAGAGGAGCTGGGAAGCTGCAGGAGAGGGGGGTGAGGATTATAGAAGGTGTGGGGGAAGCCTGAAAACAGAGAGACGGACAGCAGAAAATCACAGGAAAAGCAGCAGGTGGCAGGAAAGCAGAGAAAGGCAGCAGAAAGTTACAGGGAGAAGGCAGTAGGAACAGGGGAGGCTGAGAAGTGACAAAAAAGGGGAGATGGAATTGGGAGAAGATCAGGGAACTAGCAGAGAGGGTGGGGAGTGGAGCTGAGAGAGAGAGAAAGAGAATGAGGCTGGAATTTAAGAAAGGGAAGGGACTAGGATTCAGTAAAACATGAACCAACTCAGGGTTGCAAATGACAGTGGTTTTATTGAACAGGGGAGATGGTGACACAATGTCAGATTGGTTCCCTTGCACCCACCCACACACACATGCACAAGCAATGGCAGCAGGGGTTAAAGAGGCTTGGTGCAGGGGCTGAAGTCCGCTGAAGTCCAGGAGGAGAGAGAGAGAGAAAGTGTTCAAATTGTTGGAGGAGGTGTGCAGGTAATATCTACCTATCCCAGGCTAGAAGTTGATCCTCAAAGGCTAGTCAGTGTCTTCTTCAGCTCAGTGTTATCCAGAGAGGGTTGCCGGCAGGGCCTCTGGGGTGGATAGGTGATGCGAAGCTGGTCTGGTCCGGTTGGAAATGGCGTTCCCACCAGGTCTGTCTTCACTGCCCCTTTTTATAGGGGCAGACCCTGTGTGACCCTAGTGACAGGAGGCATGCCCAGGCAAGGGTCAGCCCCTGGCATACTGAGCATGTGTGCCCCATGCAGGGATGTGCAGTTTCAGGTGTCTGTAACGGTGAGAGTTGCTGGTTTTGCAGAGTCCTTTATCTTTCAAATGCTGGTCTTTTCTCCGTTCCTGGGTGAGGTTCGTGGTTCCAGGATGAATCAATCTGAGGTGATGGCCCAGTCGTTACAGGCCATTCAGTAGAGGACTGCTACCATTGAATTTCAATCATTCCCAATCTTTCTCATTCATCCAGGAAGCAATTTACATGGGAGGGGTACAATGAATCATATTGTTGCAACATGGGATGCCCAGGCAGAGGACAGAAGATGGAGGCTTGACATATACAATGGAAACTTGACATGACTTTGTTTCACTTACAAATACAGCCCTAAACCATACAATATCCATATGAAACAATAAAAATAATACAAACATTATAATAATACAATATACAACAGTAAAAATGAATACAAATCTAATAATTATACAATATAAAACAGTGGATATCCAAAAACTTGCTACCAAAAGAAAAAATGTTTATCCTAAGTCTGAGCTCACTTATACTTATCTATAGGGAATAGAGAGAGAAAGAAAAAGTCAGAAATTGTTGGGGAAGGGGAGGGAATGCATTTTAAAATAAAAAACGACAAACTTGGGGTTTTGCTACATATTGAGACTGAGACATCAACTCATTTCACATCAGTCAACAGATGCAATGAATAGCTATTAACCACAACCATCTTGGTCTCTTTTGGAATCATAGACCTAGATTCTTTTCTTTAAGGAAGCAAATGACCTGGCTAATTTGCCAGTCACTCCTAGGACTGCACCTATTTTTCTGTGCCTGCTGTTGGGAACATTGTTTTAACCCAGAAATTTTATTTTAAGCAATGATTTTAAATGCACCTAGATGAACTTCTTGTTATTTAAGGATTAAGCCTACAAAAAGACATTCTGGGTAAAACTAGAATCTGGACAGGAATATTCTTTTATGTAGCAAAGTGCAAAATCCAGGCAATGAGATACTATGTAAAACAAAATCTGGTCAGAAAGGACTAAATGCTTGCAAAGATTTCTCTCATGAGCTGAAAGCTTGTAACTTCATATTTTATCCAGTAAGAACTTGAAAGCCTGCAGCATCTAATGGAAAGCATCTTTCAGTCCTAATAACATAATCAGAACAAATTGGACAATGATCACACATGAAACAGAATAGATAGCACCTTGGGAATATGATGTCTAACAGATTGTAAAAGGTGAGGCTGTTTACTGGTTTCCAAAGAAATGCCATTTTGGAAGCAACAGCTGCAGCCTCTGCAGGGGATAGTGCTGGCTTTTCAGTCAAATGCTGGCTTTGTGGTTCCCAAAGAGGATTACATTGGAACAATGTAAACAATCCCAAAAGAGACAATTCTATGTCTTTTAAATGGGAGATGCTTAGAAATATTAGATAGATTTGGGTTCTTAGTTCCTTTTGTAGTGTTTGGTGTTAATTTGTTTTTTCTTCTAAAAAATATTCACTAGTGTATTTCATTATTTAAAATGACCTTTGGAATAATGCCCCTTGCACTATTACGGGGAAGTTTGATGCATTTTATGTCTCATATATCAAACTTTTATGAAGTAGCAATTATATATATGCTTCGTGCTCTGCACTTATTCTTAAAAATTGCTGGGGTATAATTTTTCCAAATAATATTTCACTTCTACCTCTCAGAATGATGGACTGGGAAACTAATAGTGTAGGCATAGCTAAACTGTCTGCAAGGAAATTAAAAAACAGCTAACTTGAAGCATTTTTCCCTGGCAGATTAAATTTTCATTGAGGTGATTTTCTAGGTGAGGAAAACCTAAAATGTAGAATACAGAAACCCTAAGGGATGACCTGCTTCATTTGTAAAGCTACTCCATTTAAAATGATTAAATGCTGACCAAGGTACTGTTGCTGCAATATTACATTTTCCAGTTTGAACTGAGAGAATCTATTTCTTCTCTCCCTGTCTTGTTTAATAGTTAGCATATGATTTTTATAGGCCTTTTAATAAAAATATATTTGTATTACTATGATGGGAAGGTGGCATTCCTGCTGCTCAATGCCAAATGTTCTGTGCCATGTAAATTCCATATGTTCCATTTTGTTTCCCCTTGTATAAGTGGGTGCCTGCCTGGAACAGTGTAGTGTGTCAGCCTCCACAAGGATGTCAAGACACTTGATAAAAGGTTAAAATAAAATTAAACATTTTTCATAAAATCAGTGCCCAAAATAATTGCATCTTGTTGGCAGCGATAACTGTCAGTACAGGACAATAAGTTTTATTCAGTATTCAGAAAGATAATCAATTATCTTAATTATTATTACATCAACCCAACTGCCACCTACTTTAGAGTTGAAAAGTGCATTTTCCACAGTAATATATTCTAGGCTGAGCACTTGAATATTTCACTGCATTTAATAGGAAAAATAGGAAGAACAGCAAAAGCTCTGTTATCTGGCATCCATAGGGAATGGGGGATTCTGGTTAATCAAATATGCTGCAACCAGTGCACCAGGGCTTTCACTCCCTGGCATCAGTGTGCTGGGAGACAGGAAGGGGGCCCCGCACAGGCTGCTTTGCCTTGGGCCATGGTCCTCGAAGAAGAAGTGGGACTCAGCTTGTGGTAGCAAAACCAGAAGTGGGACTTCCAGTTTCATTTTTGCTGCATCCCTCAGAAGGAGATTTGTATTGATAGATGCATTCCAGATAGTAAAGTGCCGGATAGCATGGCTTTTGTTGTAGATAGTTTATATGGAAAAGCACAGTGTCTTATACTGTGGACCTCTCAGGTGGACCACACAGATTAAGAGGCTAGCGTATCATGTTCTAACTTTCAAAGGGTCATGGCTTTGTTCTTCTGTTCCTAGTGAAACTATGACTCGGAGGGAGAAAGAAGAGGATTAGAGGTCTGGGGCTAAACAACCAGAATCAGCAGTGGGTTGGCACCACTGCTACCATGAGAGCTACCCTGTCCCTACTTCCACTGTCACTGGACTCAGAACTCCACCTCTGCAGCCACCAATCACTGTGCATCTTTGGTTCTGGCAATCTCTCACTTCTGGCAGAGGGGGTACTCAGGGAGAGTAGAGGTGGAGCAGCGGGATAGTGCTCAGTGTCATTGGCTCTGTTCCTCCACAAAGGGGAGGGAGAATGGAGTTGCATCCCTGAGATCACTAACAATTTGCTGTACTCTCCTGCCCTTTCAGTGGGGGGTTAGGACAGAGATCACCGTAGCCCTTTGTAGCATCCCCTGACTGGAGAGCACAACACTGCATACAGCTGCAGTGATTTGGAAACACTCCTGCTCAGGGCCTGTGACAGGAAGTGTACGTTTGTCTGATGATGGCTGAAATGCTACTTTTTAAAAATGTTTCCAAGTCTATGAAGCACTAAGAAAATTGATCCCTTTCTTTATCAGGCATTATTATTAGGGCTGTGCAAAGCTTCGGTTGCTGATTCAGTTTGGAGATTTGGCCCATTTTGGTGGCCAAGTCTCTGAATGCAAATTGAATCAGGAGACCCTTTAATCTCTCCACATCAAATTGGAACCCTTCAAATTGACTTGGAGAGATTCAATGATTTGGACATAGACACAGCTTTAAATGTTTTTTCTACATATCTCAAGGTACCAGGCAGCTTGTGAATGCTGAGATGGTAGGGCAGATGGAGCATCCCACAGGAGCACAGTTGCGCTCAGCAGCAGACCTGGAAGTGGACCAGAAGCACTTCCAGTCCACTTCTGGGTCTGTAGGGCAACGCGTGGGGGGGCCCCCCATCACCTCCTGAATTGGTGACTGATGCCTCCTGGGTCTGGAGGACACTCAGGGTCCCCCTATAGCTGATTGCCAAGACAAGGGGGCATGGGGAGGCCCTCCAGCATGCTTGGTGGTGGACCCGAAAGTGGACTGGAAGTACTTATGGTCCACTTCCAGGTTCGCCACTGAGCACACAGGGGGCCCCCCACACTCCTGTGGGACACTCCATCTGCTCCAGCATCGTAGCATTCATGAGCCATGCCTGGTACCTCAAGGCATCTAGAAAAAAATATTTAAAGCTGTGTCTAAATAAGCATCAAATCTTCAGATTCGAGTTTGAATGAATCGAATCAGGACAATAATCTGAATCAACGAATTGAATCACTGTCCCCAATTCAGGATGAATCTGAATTAAATATGGCCCATTTCACACACCTTTAATTATTATTACATATTTGACAGGAGCACTTGGATAATGTGTTGCTCTAGAAAATCTGCATACATGTAGTGAGAGTTAGTCCTTGGCACAAAGAGTTTACCATTTGAATAGATGATCCTAACAATGAGAGAAGCACAGCATTCCTCCTAAAGAGATGGGGAGGGGGAACTGAGGGAATAAATATGTCACCTCAGGAAGTTTCTAGGCAAAACAGACAAATCTTTTGTTTCTTTGTTTGTGAAGGTAACTCTCTCACTTTTGTGCTCGCTTCGGCAGCACATATACTAAAATTGTAACCGTAAAATGGTCCTGCTTAATCTTAATCTGCTGTCTCTTAGGGCACTTTTACATATGTTCTCAGATGTGGCACTGGGTGCCTAAATTACCAAGCTGCGCTAATTAAAAGTACCTGTGTGTTGTTGCACATCCCCGCGCTGTAAAAATGGCAGCACGGTGTTTTGAACTAAAGCTCATTGGACATGTTTTATTTCAAAGCACCCCAATGCCATTTTGCCAGTGCAGAGATGTGCAGCGACACTGATATCCATGACATGCGAGACTGCCAGAGTGTCTCAATTTTCATGCTCCAGAAGCCTCAGTTAATCGAGTCTGCTCCGACATGCTGAATTTCCCATGCATTGGAGCAGGCTCCCCACATGAATATAGGAGCCCTTAGGTTTTAAATAGAAAGGGGGCTATATCCACCCCAAAACCTCATATTGAACCAACTGAAAAGTCACATCATTATCCCATATGAATAAATCTAATAGAAAGACATTTTTCATGATTGTCCTTTTTCCTTTCATTCAGTGCCCATTGGAGGAATGCAGCAAAGGTAGCTCCTGTTATTTTATGACTGTAGCAACATTTCATGTTTCCATTATTGCAACAACCAATGTCAGTATGTATAGGCTTCAGCTTGCACAGGTTTGCAACCTGGCCATAAAATTTCACTTCTTGCTGAAACTTGACAAACAAGATTTCAAACTTGCAATTAACTTCATCCATTTGAGAAGAAAAATACTCTGTATTAACTTAAAAGTTTAAATAATCAATATAGATATAGATCATGGATTGCTTATGAGCATTTTTTTTTCTTCTGGCACCTGGGAAATAAGAAAATATTCATCATAACATATATTCTACTTTTGAAAATGGAATTTACGAGTTGTCAATCCTGCAAGTCTTCATGAAATTAGAATAATTTAAGAAAATTTCCAAATTTTTCAGTGAAAATTTGAGGTACATTTTCCAGGATCATGTTAGTAGGGGAAAAAAAGACAAGCTCCCTTCACTCCAGGCCAAGCCTGTGGATTTTACTAAAAGCTGTTTGAATGGGAGTCTTCATGTTAGCCAAAGGCCTGCATGGACAGGCAGCACATTTCAGCACCATAGTGAGGGCAAGCCATAAAGACACTCTGACTGCTACCAGAGCATCTCTGTGGAGGACCCAGCCTTCGGTTGCCTCAGAACATGGTCCGGGACCCCTGCTTTTTTCTGCTGTGGTTTTTTTTTTTGACATCCAGATAGGGTCTAATTTTATCTTGTGCTGCAAATTTGTAGTATGGGGAACATTTCCTCATTCCTGTGCATGCCTCTTGAAGTATTTCAAAGGGCTTTAAGATGCTGCAAGGCGCATGTGTGCGCTCATCTGGACATGCTCACAAGGTACTTCTACACATGTGCTTTATTGTGCAGTTGCCTTCTTTACAGCTTATTAAAGCATCATGTAAAAAAAAAATGTGCAGTTACACTACCGTGCAGTAAAATAGGACTGCTGAACATTAAGAGTCACTTAAAAAATGTGCACTTTCGGTACTGTACATTAAGGCAGCCTAATGAGCATTTATTTAGTACCTCACACTGGAAAGCACTTTTACATGTGTTCTGGGGGTGGGGAAGCAGCACTTTAATTAGAGCTGCTCTGAGACGTGCTCTAAGGAAAGCTCGGCAGTGTCTCACGTATCTATGTCCCTGAACTTCAAAATGGCAGTGGGGGTGCTTGAACTAAAGCTTGTCTGACATTTTGAGGTGTGGGGACATTGATATACAAGGTGCAAGAGGCTGCTGGAGTGAGGTAATTACCGTGTTCCAGCAGACTCGATTAATTGATTAATCAAGTCTGCTCTGGTGCAATATAATTTCAGCGCATTGGAGCAGGCTTCACACTCATGTACGAGCACCCTGAGGTACTAAATTTAATGAGAATTAGGAAAAGCGCATTAAAGCATGGGTAGACACACCCACATAGTAGTAAATATAACTTATTTGTCAAGTTGGGGAGTAATCATGTTATAGCTTGGAAGACCACAGCTCAGGAATAAATTAATTTGCCTAAGGTCATGTAGCAACTCAGAGATACACTTAGACGGTATTTTGGCAACTACCTCTTGTTGTTTTCAATCGGAATTAGACACACAAATACCTCTGAAGATCTGGGCCCCAGCATCCTGATTGCTAGACTCATGCCTAATCCACTAATCTACCATGTCTGCTAAATCAGGTACTTAATTTATTTGTGTATTAGGATTATTTTCTCTCTGTACTTATAAGTTGCTGTGGGTGTCTTAAATCCTGTATATATTCACATTTTCCTTGGTAAATATAACTGTGGCCATGTTACAGTTGGAGAAACAGACCCAAATTGTGTCTTAAAAGCAATAACATTGTAAAAAATAAAAACTTCAGATTTTTAGATGCAACCAGAAATTGGCCATGTTTGCTAGCCTAGGACAGAACAGAGCAAAAATAGGTCATGCTTTGTTTTTAAGTTAATTTAAAAGGCCAGAATTTGCCTTTTCTTTTCCCTGTTAAAAGTTTTGACAAAAGAATTTGGTAGGAAATTCCAGTCCCTTCTCACAAAATTTTAACAAAAATTAAAAAAGTTAATCTTTTTGCAGTTTTTTGGCTTTTTTTTCCCCCTCTCCTTCTAAGAAAACCCTGAGCATTTTTGGAAAAATATCACCCAAATTCTGTGGTACCATATTTGGTGAAAAATGTTCAGTTGTCATTAGTTGGAAATCTCATTGTTTTTGCTTCCTCTTGTCATTTGCTGGTTGTCCCAACTTTTCACTGCTTGACTTGTCAGCTGCTTGGGTTACCATGCTCTACATCAGAGAGTTTTCAAAAATGTTCCATGATGCATAACACAGTAAAATGATAAATGCAAAACGTAAGAGGCAAGAGGGACTAGCTGAGGCTAGTTCCCAGCTTCCAGCTGATTTGTTTTTTTTCTCTCCTCGTGTATTCTGGCCTGATTCCTGGGCCAAGTAGAAGAGGAATCTGTTGTAACTTGTGACTGGTGAGTGTACCCTTTAGTATCTTGAGTTCTGGGGACTTGCTAGAATGTTTCATATAACCCAAGCTTGTATTTAGAATTGAAACAAGGATCACACACAAATAATTGGACTTTGGAGAATCTTTGGATAAATCTGAGTTTCAAATAAGGAGTTCTAGTTGTAGGTGTCTGAAGCATGTAGAAGAAAGCTCTGTGTTGATGGACAAGAAGGGGGGAATCCAAATCAGGCAGACCTCATTTACATGGTGACACCTACCATTCCAGTATGGACATTTTGGGTTATTTTGTTTAAAAATTATTTAAATCATTTTGTTTAATTTTAGCTGTACTAAAGTTGGTTGCTTGTATTTGGCTATGTGAGTAAATAGCAACAGAACTGTTCTGAAAATGCTGGGGCTCACCATAACCTTATTTCAGTTGTAGGCCACTTGGTAGTGGGGCTGAAGAACTCACTGGTAAGTAATCACTGGTAGGAGGTTTAAGTTAGCCTAAGCTTAAGGAAGGGTTGCAGGGATGGATAAATGGTGATATGAGCTTTGCCTGAGACTTTCAATAGACCAGCTTAATCCTTTTTACCATTTAGTGGAGGAAAGGATTTCATTATGATTTAGCTAGATAATAGATCCATAGCATTTGGATCCAGTACTGTGGCTAACTAAGTTTAACATGGGGTAGTGAGGTGTCCATAGCAGTATCTAGCACTTCTTGAGCCGTGTCATGATAGCTGGGTTAGGAATATGAAAACCAGGAAATGATCTCATGGCTAGAGATGAGAGCACTATGAGAGAAGCTAGGGAGACAGTTTTGTGACATGAGAGGGCTTGGAGGCAATTAAGGATATAGTTAATCTCAGGAAGTTGTGAGAGATGATGTAGAGGTGGTGGCAAGGTGTTTCTTTACAGAAACCAAACCACTTCCCTCAGGGGTTGGAGATAGAACTTTCTGAATACATTCATGAATTGCTAGTCTTCACCAGACACTGACAACAGACTGTGAGTGTCCATGTAGGGACAGGGTAGGGGAAGTGAGAAGTCAAAAGGAGGTTTGCCATGAGACATTTATAGCCACAAATGAGGAAACAGAACCCCTGAAGGTGGGTGTTATCTTGGTTATTTGTATAATTGTATAATTGACTTGTGCTTTCCCAAGTAAATGGTGTTTTCCCTTTTCCTTCTTAATATAATTGCCTTGTTTTATAAACAGACTCAAGGCATGGACAATGAATGCAAAGCAAACTACTATGGATTAGTTTTCCTTTACTGCAGAGTGGAGGCATGCATATGGAACCACAGAGCAGATGATGCGCTGAAAACCTCACCCACCTTTACAGTGAAATAACATGTTCAAGTGCACATGCCTTCTGTACCTGTGGGCACACATGGGAGTTATTTATTGTTTCTCAGGTTTGGGGTTGAGACTCAAGCTAGTGGTCTCTTTATTAATTTGGCAAGGAATCCCTAGATATTTAACACTGTCTAATTGTGCTGCTGCTGACATCTGGTGGTAAGATTACACAGCAAAATGAAACCAAGCTAGTTCTTTATGGCTTTTCATAAGTTGGCCACACTTGGAATTATTTTCTTTTTCAGTTAAAGTCTCTTGCACATTATATATGGGAGTAATATCCTATTTACTTTACTCATACAAGTAATGACACTGCAGCCTTTAGGTTTACTCATGAGAGGCAAATGAACATAGGCAGACAAGAGTCTTTGGGTAAATCCAGTATCTTTTATTAGACCAACTAAAACAGTTGGGAAAACTCTTCTTTGCAAGCTTTTGGGTACAAACACCCTTCTTCAGGCTAAGGAAGTCTGCAGTTGTTCTGTGCTCTTCCTAGATGGAATAGAATAGAAGCCAGAGACCAGTATGTGAGACTGCCAGTCAGTGAAAATGCAAATTGAGGTATTTAGTGCACTGGATGAGATAATGCGAGCGGGGGAAGGGGAACGTAGACCTGTTGATAAGATATAGCTGGTAAATAGTAGAGAGGTTACCTAGGGTATCAGATCTTAGGCAGGTTATAATGTGTCATTAATCCAATGTTTATAGTCCATGATTTTTTCTACCCAGTATGTTGAAGAAATGAAGTTCATAGGCTCATCTGCAAGAGGTGTTTTGTAAATTCCCTTTGAGGATTAGAACTGAGAGACTGGGGAGACAGTGGTTGTCTTGTGAGAAATGTGCCCAACAGGTATTTGGGTATTCTTGTCTTTGATAGATTTCTGATGCATATTCATTCTGGTACACAGTTGTTGTTTGGTTTCTCCTACTTATTTTCAGTCAGGGCATTTGGTGCACCAGATGAGATGTACTATAGTTCTGGAGGTGCAGTTATAAGATCCAGGAATGTTGATGGTTCTGTAGTGGGGTGTAGTTATTCTGGAGGTGGTGGAGATGTGTTGGCAGGTTTTGCATTTCTTGTCGTGGCATGGTCTGTTTTTTTTTTTGGCGTGTTTTGGACTGTAGGAAGTTTACTTCTGGTGATGAGATTGGCGAGGTTCAGTGCTTGTTTCAGGGCTAGAATGGAACCATCAGCATTCCTGGATCTCACACCTGGATCTTACTCACGGAACAAACAACTGCAGACTTCTGCAGCCTGAAGAGGGATGTTTGTACCTGAAAGCTTGCAAAGAAAATTTTTTTCCAGCTGTTTTAGTCAGTGTAATAAAATATACTAGATTTACCCAAAGAACCTTGTCTGGCTTATTAGCCTGAGGAACTGCAATTAGGACAAGAGTTTATCAATACATTTCTAATTTTGACATTCTAATGAAATTTTAAAGTTTAAAAAAGGGGAAAATGAAATGTAGGTAAATGAAACGTTGCTTAAAAAAAATCCAAGGGTTAAACAATTACATGGCTGATCAGTGTTGGAGTGATATTGTAGCCATGATTGTCCAGGAGTAGAAGAATGCCTTGCATTACTCCTGCACAGACATTGATGGAAAGTCATATCATACCAGCTGTTTAAAATGATTAACTATAAATACAGGGTCATGCCATATGTAAAGAAAATTGGCAGGTAGGTGACCCATTTATCAATATTATTCATTCATGGGAGTATGTTTGCATCTGCAAAAGATTCGTGGGAGAATCAGTCATAAAAAAGTAAAATAAAAATGACAATGAAGCCTTTCTGTCAATTCCAAGGCAGTGTTTCTACAAGGCTTTTGGTATTTGTTTTGCCCTGTAGCTGCAATATTATGTATGAGAAGGTTATTTGACGTGCTTTGAGGTACCTTGTATGTGCCAGCGGCATTGTCCATCAAGAAGATCTTTGTGTTAAATCTCATGTGTGCACAGAACTTATTTCTGGATCAGTAAAATTACATCTTCCTTCTTTTTGATACGCTGGAATGGAGATGGATAATTGGGTGTAGGGAACCTATATCTGCACATTTCAGACCATAGAATATTTTGATAACACTAGAAAAAGAGTATGAGGAGCTGATCCTAGCTAGAATGTGGTCTACAGACCACAGTCCTAGGGGGCACAGATGAACTTGTCCTGTCCTGCAGCTGGCTTGCCCATGTACTTCAGTCAGCACAGCAACCTCCCTTCTACTCACCCTGCAGTTGGAAACTCTGTTCAGTGCTCTGGCTATAGGTCTTAAACACTGTGGGCCCAATCCAACAAAACCTACTAGCATACAATTAAGTATTGTGTTTGATTAGAACTAGATTGGCACTGCAAGGTAGAAAGCTTAGTGCATGAAAACCATGACTCAGTCCCAGAGCCAAGAAATAACTTTTCTCTGTAGCATGTAGCACTAATGCTAATAGACCTTAGCAGAGCTAGCTGGGAACCTCTCTAAAGAATGTTTGTAAAATAGGTTTGTTGTTATGTCAAAGAAAACTCACAGAATTCCAGCTGCTCCAGCAGAAATGAGCAGTTCCACTTAGACCACAAAGGCTGTTTCCTCCCCTCAGTTTCACAGGTACTGGTTGCAATTGTTTATTTGGAGGCAAAACTAAGTCCATGCTAAACTTGGTTCTCTTTAAACATTTTATCAGACTGAAATGGTTTCATGAAGGGTTGATAGTTTCTCTTTGTTTGGAGCTAGATAGTCTCTACAAAATGCAGGGCATTATAAAAGGGGAAAGTAGAAGAAATTCCTTGTGAAAATAGGCATAATCTGATTTTGCAAGTAGACAATCGTTGCTAACACTTATTTTCTTTTGATTATATTAGTACATATCCATGTAATATCATATGAATATTCACATTATCCATTCATATATAACTATTATATATATTTGATGAAAGGCAAGGATTTCTTAGGGTGATACTTTCTATTGAACCAATTGTACGGTTGGGATAGAGTAAGACAAGCTATCCGAACTATGTAGGTGGACCAATAAAATATATTGTCCTAAGAAATGTTTGCCTTTCACGTAGTTTCTGGACCACTGTGGTTACAACATCACTCTATCATATACACTTAATTGTATTAATATAGTATTTTCATTGACACTGCCTTAGAATTAATATTGAGGCGGTATTGCCAATTTTATTTTACACTTATATGAAATGGTCTGTTTAAATAACATCTCTATTCCTACTATGAGTAGTGAAAGGAACTAGTTTCCTTAGCAGATTCATGCATGATTGTCCATGAGGCCTAAGCTGAAATTTAAATTAAGCTAAAAGTTAAACCAATTTGGTGTTCTTGTGTGGTCGCTGGTCGATATTTACCCACAAACAGAACTGAATCCAGTGAAATAACACTATCTGGGTTCCAATCCTACCATTGTATCGGGGGAACTAGGAACAACCCTGCACAAAACTCTTCTGTTTTATGAGAAAGCAGGGTTCAGCTATCACTGTGACTGTACCTACAGGTACTGCACATATCTGTCGGTCTAGGGATATTTGCTGGTGAAGTGGGGGCTACGAACAGACTAGGGGCAACACATTGGGATACAGTGAATTGGTTTTCCATGTCTGTCCTCTGCAGTAGTGTTTAAACAGGAATATGGGACAGAAGTGGACTAGGGGAAAGTGTGGTAGAATGGCTGATAAGGCTAAGTGCCAGAGCACAGTGAACCAATGCTGCTGCAAAGGCACTGAGTCTCAGCCCTACACAGATCCTCTTACGAACTTCAGGCCTCAGTATGCATATCAGAAGATCTGCAAATTTTTCAGGTAGGCCCAGCAGCCCATTCCTTGTGGGAAGATGACAGTGAACATTTGAAAAGAACTCAATGGGAGAGCAGAGCCGCCAAAAACTTCTTCTATTTTAGACCCACAATTTTGTTTTTCCAACATGTTAAGATTTTAAGTCTCTAATGTGGGAATAGCATTACTCTTTAGTACCCCCCCATGACCAATTCAGTTATGACACTAGTAACCCAATAATACCATGGCTAGACTAGTAAGGAAAGAATATGCAAAAATATGTACATATCCAAAAGAGATGTTTTGTTTCCACCTCCATTTTTTGAGTGAGTTTGTTGAAGTAAAACACAATGTCTCCAGAAAAAAAATATTTCCATTTAATAGCAAAAAGTCATCTTTCTTCAGAAAAGGGCAAAATTCTCTGTGAAAATGGTAAATTTTAACCTGGGGCATTAAAAAAAAGAATTAGTTCAGAATTTCAGTAGTTTTGCTTCAAAGTTGCCAGTTGGTAAATGGAAAGAGATTTCATCTTGTATTTGGGGAAAATGGTTGTGAAGCACCAGGGAAAATGTGTGAGCCTTGAGCAGTACCTAAGCAAATATAAAGGAAGGATAATGGAATAGATGAGAGGCAAAACAATCACAGTAATAGTCCAGAATGAAGAGATAGAGAGGCAGGACAAGTAAAAATCCTTTACTTATATGGCAACTCCAGAAATTACTTTTCAGGAGGTTTGGGAGCAAGATGCATCATGGCCAAAATTTCCTATTTGGGAAACTAAAATTAAGCAGCTAAATCCAGAGATAGGTACTTAAGTACCCATAAGTTTTTTGCACTCCTCAAAGCTTTTAAATGCCTACAGATGTCATTCAGAGGGGTGGAACTTCAACACTACTAAACATCAGCCTCTTTATTTAAAGTTCTTACTATGAATTTAGGTGGGTCTTTTACGCCACCCAAGTTTGAAATGTAAGCCTGTGATCTATCTACACCTGAACTTTCAGTATAATCAAAAGAAAATACTACTAAAGTCAGAAGATAATGCTCATTTTCACAAATATTTCTTCTACTTTCCTCTTTTACAATGCCCTGAATGTTGTAGGGAATATCTAATTCCAAATGAAGAATAAATATTACCCCTTCATGAACCTGCTTCAAATGGATGATAATTTACATATGCTGAATCATATCATGATTTGACACAGGACAGAATATTGTACGCTGAGAAAATTAAAGCTTTTTAAGTAGGGCACTGAGAACCTTACTGATGGTGTTCATTTAGTTCTGAACTAGCAAACACTGCCATTCATTGTTGCCAAGTCTCTTATATTTGTAAGGACACCTACATTTTGGAACCATCTCCCATTCACAGTCAATTTTTTGAAGTTAATGAGTTACTTGGGGGTGGGCATGGAGAAGACATTCTAACCAATAGAACCAACAGGAATTAACCTTCCTGTCCTATGATTTAACCTACAAGAATGAACCTGATCTCACAAAATACAAGCAGAAGCAATTTAAAATCAAAGCAGTAATGGGAATGTCTACACGTGCATTTATGCCAGCTTAAATGTACTGCACAGTAAGTGTGAATAGGCTACTATATATACTTGGAGGCATTAAAGTGTACAGACTGTGTATGGACTGACTTGGGACTACAGTTACACACAGCGTTACTGCTCAGTAAGTCATCTACATGTGCATTACTGTGCAGTAACTAACTGGGCATAAATTTGATACCTGTATGATGCAAGTTAGTGTAAATCGCCATATTTACTTTGCAGTACGGGCATGCCTGTGTAGACATGCACCTGTACTGTGCAATAATTTCAGGTACTGTGCAGTAAATGTTCATGTGTAGATATGCCCATTGTCCTTTTTCAGAATGTGATTGAAACACCTTCTTGTATCTCCTTTAAAAGAGAAAAGGTCTAGTGTAGATCTCAGACAATATATTGACTTTCACATGAATAATTTATAATGAGAACAGATGGCAACGCACCTACATATATTAAAAAAAAAGATCTGTTAGGTTTCATTATAGGCAGCTCAAATGAGATGGTGCTGCACATTAATAGCTTCCTTTTTGCAGGCATCCCCTGCCCTCCCACTTAATTATGCTAAGAGCTCAAGTCCCAGATGGATACCCACTGGGGCGGGTTTCTGAGGGACCTGTGTGATGTTCATGAGTTGCTGGATGATAATCAAAGTCTCACAAACAGCTGGTAAATAATAAAACAGAATTATCGTAATAGGTTTCCACATACTGTTTACTCAAGGACGTGCTGGAACCCATGGGCAAACCATGGGGTATTTGCCTTCATCCTTCATGGTGAGCAACTGGTACTAAGGGGTTCTTTAGGAAATGAAGTTGAAAGGAATGATTCCAGGAAACTACATCAGTAGGAGAAACCTGGAAACTGATGGTCAAATTCTGATCTTAAACTGTTGCATCCCCGTTGACATCAGCAAGCTGCATAGTTTTAACTAGGACAGAATTAGGCTGAAGGATACTTAGCTGGAATGAGAATTTCCAGCCCCTCATTATCAGATGCAGTGATTTGTTCAGCCTCAAAGGATAGGCCTTGCTATCTAGATTTATTTTCAGTTTCGCTTCTGACTAGCTTAAGGAGCTGACTGCAGAGGAACTGACTTACAAATGTGGAGAATTACTATTACAAGGGTTTTGGTCATCCTTCCTGTGCTTGTAAAGATTGTGTTTGGATGCTGAGTCAAGTTAATCTTGAATGCAACCGCATTCAAGTCAGTCAAGGATAAATTTACCTATAGTGATTAAAGAGGAAACTGAAAAGGTAGATGGACAGGTAGTGAGGCTTAAGGCATAATAGGGCTTTCATGTGATGAGAAACTACAAAGATTGGGCCTTATCTACCAAGGGAAGCCAGGCTGTGAATTCACTTTACTTTGAAAGTGTTATAAACTGCCCTGCACCAAGTGTGCACTGAGCATCCATGGGGGGCGTTAATGAGGAGTCACTAGTAAGAGATAAATGCACATTGTAGCTTACTATATATTAACATCTCTGTGTAGAGAAGCCCTAGGTTTTTATGAAGTTTAACTAGTGATAGAAGGGATAATGACAAACAGCATTGCATGATCAAAGCACACTCAAAACTGAAGAGTGGTGGATGAAAGGAAATACCTCTTTATATACACAAGGTATTCGAATAGCTTGGGTTATTCAGTGCCAAAATGTCTGTATGGCATGTAAAGAAGTGTCTTCTTTTAAGAAAAATAGCATTTCAGGCTTTTGTAAAGGATGAAGGACTCTCATGATCAGTAATAACATTTGCAGTTATTAAAGATTAGACAGGAAAAATCAAACCCCACTGCACAGGCCATAAACTGATCTTGTGCTGGAATCAGGCAAGAAATTCTCACCAAAGAGAAATGCCATTTGCTATATGTATGTCAGGTAGGAGGGGTTTGTTTCTCTCTGAAATACTTGCTGGAGCTGCTGCTGAATTCAAATCACTGGACTAGCCAGAATGACCTGATATGATATGAATACTATGAATTGTTACATAGGCAATGTTTCTACTACATACCTGGTATGACCCAGGGGAGATGTTTCCAATCATGCCCTGCCCACCCACTTCCACTCACATGCACCAAACCCAGCAATGCAGTAGCCCTCCAGAGTCACTGTCAAGAACACGGTCTCTGGATAGCTTAGGAGCAGCCCAGGAGATGCCTCTGGAGTGGCTTCTTGACCCCATTTCTATTTTAACATGTGAAAGTGAGCACAGGTAGATGGAGCGTGTAGACATAGGAGTAGCCTGGTTTTACTGGACTAACTTTTGAATATTCAGAGTAGCTCAGTTTCATGACCAAATGCCACAATATGAAACTATTGGTTTTCCTGCATCAGCTGGTATCACATTGCTTCAACCTAAAAGATGGCAAAGCAGAATTTCATTTTTGGCAGCTGGAGAGTTAAAGTCTCCACCAGCCCAGTAAGTGTTTGTTCTTCTCTCTGGTGATGTGTTCTTGCAGATAGGCACCCCTACCTACTGTATAACAGTTAAACTTCAAGGAAATAACATCCAATAATGACACATGCCTCAGGGCTTCCTTAGGGAGATGGTTTAATGCTGTTTAGTGTTCATTTACCTTCTGTGCTTGTTGAGGGAAACAGAGAAGAAGCCCATCATCATTCTGCTGTAAGTATTAGTAGAGAAAAACAGAGAAAATAAAACTTTAGTTAAAATGTCTGTGTAATTCAAGAATGCAGCATGTAAACTATTATTTGTTCCTGATAAAACTGTACCATCATGATCTATCTTTAAAATATATATATTGTTGATGCTTTTCTGTACCAGGTGTGGGAGAGAGAGGCAGATACAACCCTTCTGAAACAATTCCTTGAATACAGAAAGATTGCTTCACTCCAATGATACTGATTAGCTCTTACACTGGATTCTTTTATCAA
Organism: Caiman crocodilus; assembly: GCA_030014935.1. Classification (NCBI taxonomy): domain Eukaryota; kingdom Metazoa; phylum Chordata; order Crocodylia; family Alligatoridae; genus Caiman; species Caiman crocodilus. The sequence goes on along the minus strand of JAGPOW010001918.1, from coordinate 41,836,467 downwards.
TAGATCTAACACACTTTATAAAGAAGCATGGGTGACTGGGGCCACCTGAGTCAGGGGGGCACATGCCCCCCTAGCAACCAGTCAGCGATTAGGAGGGGATCCCACTCCCCAGCCGGCATTTGCAGAGGGGGCACCAGTGCTCCTGCCTGCCCCCCCTGCCTGTCACTTATGTGGTGAGCATGGCCTGTCAGGGGGTGCACCAGCGGTCTTAGGGGGTGCATGTGTACCCCCTACATGGCACCACTGCAGAGGAGGTCAGACGTGTCATCAACATTTTATAGATGGGGACAAAGAGGTGAACTGACTTACCCAACAGGATAGTGGTAGAGCCAATATATAAGCCTGGTCTTCTGAGTCCTAGTTTACTTTATTGTGCCCAAAAGTTGCTTTCTCCTGTGTGATCTAATCCCACCCTATTCAATTTTAGTGCCAGCTAAAAGGATTAGTCCTTCTTCCCCACCAGTGTTTTAGATTTGTCTGCACTTTTGATGGGTTCTTGCACTGTTGTCTCTGGGCCTTGATGGACAGTCTGTTTATACAAAACTGATATAAAGTATACCTGTATGTAATGCAAATACAAATGAGATACAGAGGGGATGGATGAGCAGCTATTTAGGGATGGTTGCTTGGAGTAGGTATAATTACAGCACCTGACTACAGGGCGGCAGGGCTGTGAGCAACACCCTGTTTACACTGAGCATACAGCTGCCCTGGGATGGAAATGAATGGAAGATGCTTATACTGGTTTAACTTGGCTAGTATAGTTTTATGCCTGATTCTTCTGGCTTAATTCTACACTGAATTTTAAGTAAACTACACTGCTGTAGGCGGCTTATGTTATCTGTCTGCTCCTTGTTACACTGACGTACCAGCTGGTTATACTGGTGCAAATATGTCATCTGCCAAAGCTCTCTGCAGTTTTCCAAGCACTCCCTCCATGTACAGTATTGCTTACCTGCACTCATCTGTATGGCCTCTGCTCTATTCCTATGACCCCTGGCAGATATGCAAGTAAATATGTCATAGGATCTGATGTATGATCCCCATAATTATGTTTCCTGTCTAGCCACATGTGCACAGCAGGAGGTATGATTATGGGATTGAATATTATATCTTATTGCCGGTGCAAGGTATGCACCAAAGAGTAGAGATATTTAGAGTTAATTTATTATGATGATAGATGCACTGGTAGCCTTCCAAATTGCTTTAAAATTGTAAATAGATCAATTGGGCAATGTTTATTGATATCTCTTTCTCTCTTTTTCTCTCATTCTTTCTCTCTCTCTCTCTGTATGTGTATGTATGTATATAGCAGGCCTGTGTGAAGTGTCAAGTATTCCATTCAGATTCTACCAATTCAGAGGGACCATGATTCAATTCAGTGATTCGACTCACAGTCCCAATTTGATTTGGCCAAATCAGATTTGGAGATGTGGCCACAGTTACAGGTATTTTCCCATTATACTCTTTGTCATTGTTTTGCCAATTCAGATAGAAACGGTAGAGATGGTAGCCCCTTGTGAGAGCATGAAGCCTTCCAAGTTTCAAGGATATAGGTGCAGGAGGTTCTGTGAAAGTGCCCCTGAAACTCTTGAAAGCAAAACTCGTATCACTTGCGTGTGTTAAGGGGTGAAGGTTGTAGCCATGTTGATCTAAGGACATAGGCAGACATGGGTCTTTGGGTCAATCTGATGTCTTTCATTAGACCAACTGAATAGCTGGATAAATATATCTTAGCAAGCTTTTGGGTTTTAAAACCCTTTGTCAGTCTGAGGAAGCATCTGCAGTTGGTGTGTGTGCTGTTTTTGGATAGAATAGTAAAGAAGTCAGAGGCTGGGCTGATATGCAAGAAAGTCAGTCAGTGAAAATATAAATGGAGGTGTCAGGGGGATGAGAGACAGACTGGGGGGGGTGAGAAGTTGGGAAGGGGGATAAAAGTAGCAGATAAAAGTGTAGAGGTACCTGGGGAGTCAGATGTCTATCAGGTTATAGTGTGTCATAAATCCAATATTTATATTGAGTCCATGAGTTTTATATCCAGTAGATTTATGAAGTGACATTTGTAGGCTTGTCTATTAAAGGTGTTTTGTAAATTCAGACAAGCACTGAACCTTGCTAACCTCATCACCAGAAGCAAATTCCTACATCCCAAAACACAATGAATGGATCCAGACCATGCCATAACAAGAAATGCAAAACCTGCCAACATATCTCCAGTACCTCCACAATTGCTACATTCCACAACAGAACCATCACCATTCCTGGATCTTAAAGCTGCACCTCCAGAAATGTTATGTCTCATCCAGTGCACCAAATGCCCTGATGGAAAATACGTAGGAGAGACCAAACAGCAACTGTATACCAGAATGAATGCACACCAGATATCTATTAAAGACAGGAATACCCAATTACCAGTGGGGGCACATTTGTTACAAGAAAACCACTCTCTCTCTCTCCCCAGTTTTTCAGGCCTGATCCTCAAAGGGAATTTACAAAACACTTTTCACAGATGAGCCTATGAACTTCACTTCATCAACCTCCTTGATGCAAAAAGGTCATGGACTCAATATAGAAATTGGATTTATGACACACTATAACCTGCCTGTCTCTTACCCCCTGATACCTCAATTTACATTATCACTGACTGGCTTTCTTGCATATCAGCCCAGCCTCTGGCTTCTTTACTATTCATTCCATCCAGGAACAGCACAGACACCATTGCAGATGCTTCCTCATCCCGACGAAGGGGTTTTAAACCCCAAAGCTTGCTAAGATATAGTTCTCCAACTATTCATTTGGTCTAATAACAGGTATAAGATTGACCCAAAGAATGGTGTCTGCCTTGTGTGTGTTAAGGCAGAGTGGGATGAATGCAGCAGGGATGGTAGCCTGTAATCGGGGGCCTGCCCAGTGCTAGTTGATCTTGGCTTCCCCACCTGTTTCTGAGCCAACCGCCTGCCTCTTTTTCTCATGCCACACCTTGATGGAAAACTGATTTAGATGTTACCCAGATAGGAGGATGCCCATTTAGATCCCTGATGTCTAGGTGTGACATCCATTCCATAGCTCTGTACACTCACAGCCCATGCCACACAGATGGCTTTCCCCAGCCAGGACTGTACATGCATGAGGTGACGGGAGGTTATCAGGTTCCCCCCACCCACCTTTCACCAGGGAGGTTAGCAGTCCTTGAATTTCCTAAGGCTGCCGTGTCACCAGCAGTTCCACCAGGCCTCCCTACCTTGGCAGAGTACAGTTTTAGGTTGTGCCCAGGACCTGGGGTCTCCTCCATTCCCATACCTCATTCCATACCTCCAAGTTCACAAGTTCATCCTGGCATGGGAACTCAACACAAGGGAGATTTTCTTCCCCTGCTGGCTGGTGAAAAACTCAACTTCTGCCTCCAGCTCTGAAAGCGGGGCATTGAATAGTTATGAAAGCAACTAAAGAAATGAAATAGGCGTGGTGAGGAGGGTGGCACTCAGTCTGTCTGCATGTGGGGCTTGGAGAACCCTTCAGGAACACCAGCTGCTCCATCAAACCAGGATCCAAAGAGGTGCGGTAGGGTGTCACAACATCCTCAGCAATGCTGACCATCCTCTCACTTGGAACACTGTTTGATGGACAGGACAGGACAGAACCTGCCACATCTGGCTGTGGATTGCTCAATAGGCTAACAGGTTGCATTGCAGTGGCTCCACATCCTCAGTGAGATAGGTAGCCACCGACGCCTCCATGCTACCTGCTGGATGGTGGGGTCTGGTGCCACTGGACCCCAACATTGAAGCCATGCCCTTAGCCCACATTGGCAATGTCTGTGGTTGAGGAGACTGGCTGGTGCTTGGAGTGCTGTCATGGGAAAGTGGATCCCCCTCTTCCACCTCCCCCTGCTTCTGCCCTTCTGCCTCCCGAACCCTGTACACCAGAACCTCCATCCAGTGATCAAGGGTTTCGCAGCTGCAGATGCTCCCCTCCACCCTTGGGTTGCACATGTCTACCAGCACATGGACCATACTGGACCACAGTGGATTGAACCATTCTTGATGGCCTCCAGTCACTTCACCAGTGCCTGCACCTCTGGTGAAAGCAGCTTGCCCCAGCCAGGAACATTGATCCCCTGGAATTTTTCCACTGATTCTCAAGCTTCTTCAGATGGGGATCATCTGGTTAAGGATGGCATTGCCAGCACTGAAAAATGCAATGTTCTCCACCTTGGGAAGAAAAACCTGCAGCATCCTTATAGGCTTGGCAGTGCTATGCTGGCTAGCACTGTGGATGAAAGGGACTTGGGGGTCATGATTGACCAGAAGATGAACATGAGCCTTCAATGTGATGCTGCAGCAAGTAAAGCTGTATCCACAGATGCTTAAGAAAATCTCAGAATGTCATTCTCCCATTGTACTTGGCCTTGGTGAGGCCACACTGGAGTACTGCATCCAGTTTTGGGCTCCACAATTCAAAAAGGATTTGGAGAAGCTTGAGAGGGTGCAGAGGAGAGCCATGCACATGACCAGAGGTCAAGAAAGCAGATCTTATGAAGAGTGGCTGAGAGCCATGGGACTCTTCAGCCTGGAAAAGCGCAGGCTCAGGGGTGATCTGGTAGCCACCTATTAGTTTATCAGGGGTGCTTACCAGGATCCAGAGGAACCTCTGTTCACCAAAGCACCCCAAGGGATGACAAGGTCAAATGGTCACAAACTCCTCCATGACCGTTTCAGGCTAGGCATAAGGAAGAACTTCTTTACTGTTCGAGCCCCCAAGGTTTGGAATAGATTGCCACTGGAGGTGGTTCAAGCACCTACTTTGAATGCCTTCAACAGACATCTGGATGTTTATCTTGCTGGGTTCCTATGATCCCTGCTGATTTCCTGCCCCTGAGGCAGGGGGCTGGACTCGATGATCTTCTGAGGTCGCTTCTAGCTCTAATGTCTATGAAATCTATGAAACAGAGGAGAAGGGCTGGACATCCAGAGCAAGCATCTCTCCAGTGCTCTGAGTGACCTCGCTTGCCCTTGCAATGCACCCCGCTTTGTCTGTGGCTTTTCCCCACTGGTCCAGGGTGGCCTGCTTCTGCTTCATGGGGAAGGGGGCTTTGGAGTGGGAGGGAGCTTCTTTTTGTGCGTGCTCCCACTGGAGCCAGGTTGAGAAGGAACAAGAGCAAGGGGCTGTTGCCTCCTGAGATGCAGCAGCATCTCCATAGTGGTGAAGTGTATCACCTCCTTGCCCTGGCTGATCTGCCTTTGGCAGTGTTGGCAGGTAGCATACCTGGGATCATCTGTCAAATCAAAATGATCCCACACTACACTATCCTCCCTGCCTCCTGCTTCTGGGTTGAGGGTGGGAATCCTGGCTTATTTCCCTCCTCAGCAGGCATAGGCACAACAACAGGGGAAGCTGATCTACCTGCCCCCACAACCTCCTCCAACATGCCTTCCAGAAGAGACCTGCCTGTAGGGGAACTTTGAGGGGTGTGGAGCACAAACTCAGATTTTCCCTTCTTCCCCAGAACTTCCTTACCTATGGCACTTAGCTCCTCTGCTTCCAGATCCAGCTTCTCCTCTGGCACTGGGAGGCTCATGTTGGGAGCTAAAATTGGGTTGGAGGAGACTGGCATGCTAGTGCTGGCAGCTATTTCTGGTGTTAGTGGAGGTAGTGCAGGGACAGTTACTGTTCCCACCTCCTTGCTCCCACTGGCAGCAGAAGACTGATCACTACCAGGAAAGAGGGTATATCTATGTTTGATGGGAAGGGGGGAACTTGCAGCTCTCTCCCTACCCTCTCTAGCCTCTCTTCCTCCCCTGCCAGAAGACCTGGCACCTCCCTTTCCAGCATGCTTCATAGTATTTGTTGTGCTGGAAAATGTGTGTGTGTAATATATCTTGTGTGTGTATAATACAGGGACGGACAAAATGCAGCCCATGGGCTGGACGCAGCCCACCAGGCCATTCTGTCCAGCTTGAAGGGCCCCTAAAACATTTAGAAAATTAATATTTATCTGCCCTAGGCTTTCTGTAATGGGGCCTGCAATGGCTTGCCAAAACTCAGTAAATGGTCCTCCGCCCAAAATAATTGCCTGTCCCTGGTATAATATATGTGTGTGTGTAATATCGTGTATGTGTTTAACGTGTGTGTGTAATATGTGTGCTTTTCTGCACAGTGATGAATGATGCACTGTCAGGGAAAACACAGCTTTCTTTTTAAAAATTGTTGGGGGAAAATAACAAGAACAAATAAGAGAATTTGCGGGGGAAGAATGATTTGAAAGGAATGGGTTGGATAGGGATAAGTAGAGGGATTTTAGGCAAGAATAATTAGTATGGTGTATTGAATCGTTTCCTTGAAAGGAGACTAGCAAGAGACTGACTAAGAAGCCAGTACCTTTGCAGACAGACACAAAAAGGAGAGAGAGGCTTCACACAGAGCCATATATTCTGTTTACGTATATCTACGTCCCTTCCCCAGAGCACTGTGATTGGAAGGGAACTCAGGGAAAGGATCACAGTCACTGGGCAGCTACATATGTTAATATCAGAGCAGTCTTCCACCCTATTCTCTTCCCTCCCTCTTCTCAGTTTCTTCTCAGTTTCTGTTTCTCCACAAGACTGCCTTCAAAATTGCCAAATCTTTTCTGAATCTTTTTCGAATCAATTCAGAGCTTTTAATAGGTCTCCCAATTCGATTTGGATTTGATGATTTGCCCCCACGCCAGACTGCTACAGTGCATAGAGGGTGTAGGGGCCACTCAGATCAGGTCAACTAGCCAGGCCTGAGAAGCTCCTGAGGGCAAATAGCCCTAAGCTGCTCAACAGGGCAGCTTTTTATACTGCTAGTGCTGGCTCCAGCCTCTAACTTCCTCTGGCTGCACATCTTGGAGAAGCTTGGCAGGGTCAGTTTGCCCCAACTGGCACAATTTGTCCCACAACAAAATGCATGTTCATGCATGTGTGCCATGGGTGATTGGTACCACCTTAGTCAGGGGGTGGGGAGGGAGCACGTGCCCTGCTAGGAGCCAGTCAGCAACTGGGTGTGGGGGGGTCCCCCCATGACCAATCTCATTGACCGAGGGAGTCCCCTGCAGCCAATTGCGCTGACTGGGAATTGGCCGCAGAGCTTCATCTGGCACTCCCACTCCCCATTCAGTCACGGTGGGGGTGGGGGGCAGAAGGGCACTGGTGCTCCTGCCTGCTCTCCCCCGCTCATCACCTAAACAGGCAGCACAGCTTGTGGGGTGGGGGGTGCACCAGTGCGCTCAGGGGGTTCATGTACACTACTGTGTACCCCCGACACATTGCCACTAATGTATGCAAATCTCTGGCCCAAATTTGTGCAGCCACAGTGTCCAGAAGCAATCTGTGGATTCTTTAAATTCTACCTTTCAAATTACTTTCCCTTAACATTTTGGGGGAATCTTTTGTGGTGTTATTTTTTAAATTAATCTATGACTTAATTATGAACATTTATTTACAGACCTTAGCATTTGAAATTCAAGTTATGCTGGTCAGTTGTGACCGGGTACATAAGTCCTATGTGGTGTTTCCAGATGAGTGCAGCCATGCAATATGTGACATTGGAAACATCTGCACAGTCAGCTGTTCTCCACACTACGAGAGCAGACTGCCCACTCATGCACTGCTCAGGGTTTTTTTCCTGCACGTTTTTTTTGACCCGTGGATATCCAGAGGTAAAAAAAAATGTGGAAAAAGAAAAGGAGCAGCGCATGCACAGGCAGCGAGTGCAGCTGAAAAGTGGAGCTAAGCAGCCCAGAGCTGTGGTCCACCTGCTGGCCAGGCTCTGCTCAGCAGGATCGCTGAAGCAGCTCCAGCCCCTGGAGGCCCCCAGGGCTCCAGGTACATTTGCTGTGGCCAGCACAGTGCTGGCCCCAGCCTCCTTTACCCCCAGGGTCACTTGCCAAAGTGTGCATGGCACGGGCATTTCCCCAGGGACAACCAAAAGGTGCACTACTGCTATTTGTCCCCAGGGAACTGAATGCCTGTGCTCGTCTGGATGCGGGCTGAATGGATGAGTGTAACTATCAGGAAGTGGGTGTCTGTATCAAACCAGTGTTACTGTGAAACCAAGTGGGGAGTTAAATTTAGTTTGCTTCTATCATATTTGTATCAAATAAGTGCATGTATGCACAAAGAGTTTATTGTGAGGAATGAGTGAATTGGGGTTTGAATGAGTGATTGCCAGAAAAGTAACTAATTCTAACTAACAAGGTTTTTGGCAATTGTTTACATTGTTTTTTTCTGTCTTGTCTGTTTTAGATGGTGAGTTCTTTACGGCAAGGATGCTTTTGATCTTGTGCCTGTACAATATGTAGTACAACAAGGCCCCAATCTCAGTAGAAGCTTCTAGGCACTATGAGAATACAAATAACAACACAGGATACTTCACAAGCTAAAATAGTGGATATAAGAAAAGGAAAATCATTAGAAAGGGGGGAATCAAATTACACAGCCACTTAAGTACTGGAGAAGAAAGCTGTAAGAGTCCATAAATAATAGCACTAATTGATATGGGACCTGAGACACTGGACAGCAGAATTAAAGTGTGGACATATGAAAATTTTACATAAAAAAATAAAATAGAGGGGGGCTTTTCCAGACATTTAGGTGCTGCATGACAACTGCCCACATAATTTCTTTCCCTGCAGTAAGAGGAAGCTAATCTTATCAGCTTTGCCTCAGTGAAAGAACAGTAAGTTAGTGTGGTGTAGTTTCTCTGTGCCGGGGGTAAGAACATGCTCGTGGTCAATTACCGCGCAGCAAGTGACAGACAGAAAAGCCCTCTGCCATTTTGTCTGTAGTAAGGTGTCCATGTGTCCATATCCTCATTTAGATTGTAACGTCTTTGGAACAGGGATGATCTATTAGTTTGTGTTTCTGCTGCACCTGTCACAAAGGAATCCTTTTCCCTGACTTGGGTTCATAAGCTGATTTGCACATACAGTGAATCTAGTAGAGGTCTCAAAGCGGGATTCCTCTTTCTCTGGAGCTGTAGGAAAAATTGTTGTGGATGGGAAAATTAAGTAAGTGATCAAATAGGATTTAATAACTGTAGTCACATGTTATGAGTATTTTCAGAAATCAGCAAAACAAACTCATCACCCCTCTTCCTCCCCATTCCTACATACACATACAAATCTTCCCCTTATAGAGAAGATACAAATATGATAATGGTTCAGAGGCAGAGGGAGAAAGTGGGAGTGGTAACTCTGGTTCAAGCAGCTGGTCTCTGAAGAGGTCAGCAGTCCTTCTCTGTGTGTCATAGTACCCATGGGTAATTCTCTTCTAGAAATGTAACCAGCTAAATGTGTAAACAATTAAATGACAATGATATTTATACTGTTTACCATTTAGTGACCTCTGGTAGGAACAGTCCTGGCCCCTTCTGTCTTTACCTTGCTCCCAGTGCAGTGTGGGCCCCACACTGCCGGCAGAGAGCTGTGGGTGGCAGCCAGGAGGCATGGCTGAGCCACTAGGGGGTGCTGTCCAGCTGACAAAGCATGGCTTCCCTTGCTTCCACAGGCAGGGGCTGCAGTTGGGGTTGCAAATGGAGCCCAGGCTGCACACTTCTGTGCCCAGATCCGACGGCTACGGGGAGGGAGGAAGGGAGAAAACTGCCAGGCCCCCTGTCCTGCAGTAGCACAGCCCCAGCAGGCTCCCTGCACCTCCAGCTGTACTTACGCCACTGTGGCTGGACCTGGAAGGCTCCTCCATGCTGTTGGGCTGTGCTGGACCCTTCCCAGCTTCCCCAGGGGAAACAGAGGTCCAGTCCTAGTGGGGTGGCTTCTACCAGGTGTGCTACATACTTCCCCCTCATCCCATGGTGCTTGGGCCATGTGGGGCCTGGCCTAGCCCTGAAGTGGAGCTGAGCACACAGCTACTATTTCTGAGGAGTGGCAGTGCAGCAGCAACCCTGGGGGGGTGGTGTTAGGGCTGCAACAGCAGCCTCCCAGGCTGGTGCTGCTGTGCTGCCACCCCTCAGGAGCACTCTGGGGCCACATTCACTGCATAAGGGACTGGTCACAACTTCTCAGACCCAGCACTTCCTGCTCTAGCTGCCACAGCGCCTCCTTGTGCTGAGCCATCCATGTGCTCAGCTGCACTTCAGCCTAGGCCAGGTCCTATGCAGCCCTAGTGCCATGGGTGGGAGGGGGAAGAATGCAGTGTGCCCAGTAGAGGCTGTGTGTGGCAGGGCACTTGGTGTGCCTGCCACTTTAAGGCCCTGGAGCTGGCAGCTTCCAGGTGCCTGATGAGGGCAGCCATTTTGAGGCCTATATAAACTCAGGCAGTTTGGCTGCTGGAGGCCAGGCAGCAGTATTGCCTGGCTGGAGAGCTGCTAGGAAGAACACCGGAGATATGGGGGAGCTGTAAGGGGATGGAAGGAGGCTCCTGGTCCTGGGCACGACCTGAAAACTGCACTCTGCCAGGAATGGGTAGCCTGGTGGGGCTCTCAGTGGCGCTGGAGCCCCCAGGAAATGCCAGGCCAGTTACCACCCCGGTGGAAGGAGAGTCGGGGGCGCCTTAACCCCTTGCCCCCACCACCGGGTGGGTTACCCTGTTTGTTTGGAGGGCCCAGAGGGGGACCTGGAAAGTTAGACAGTGTGAGGGGCTAGAGAC
>JAGPOW010001918.1:41781249-41825742 GCA_030014935.1 Caiman crocodilus | reverse complement strand
CCTTAACCCCTTGCCCCCACCACCGGGTGGGTTACCCTGTTTGTTTGGAGGGCCCAGAGGGGGACCTGGAAAGTTAGACAGTGTGAGGGGCTAGAGACCCGCCCAACCATGGGAGTACCCTTGACTAGCCCAGGATGGGGCCAGGACCCAGGGCGGGGTCAAAAGAGCCAGGGGGCCCACCGCGAGGGACACCCAGAGCTGGAGGCCTGAGGTCCCGTCTGGCTTGGAGGTGGGCCAGGGCAAGTTGCCATAGGTCTAGGAGGGACCACACCCGAGAGGGGAAGATGGGTTTCGGGGGGGCAAGGTAGCCCGGATGACAGCAGAGAGACCGCCCGATTGTATGGACTATGGACGGGTCCTAAGGGGACGATACAAAGGCCCAGGGAGAGGTCCGGTGATTTGAAAGGCCAAGATGCCATCTGCGAGGCTTGGGCTGCGGTATGGGGATGGAAGGAGCCGCAGATAGCGCCCCCTGGCATTGGGGCACAAAAGGGCAGCCTCCCACTTATGGAAGATCAATTACGAACCAATTAAGACCAAGTTGTGGCGGGCAAAAATGGGCGGGCGGTTGGCCTAAGGACAGGTGGGCGGGCCATGGAGGACAGGGGGGCCTGAGGAGGCCCCCCTGTCACACTGTGCCACTGAGGCCCTTGCTCCATCCACAGCCCTGGCCCCTGCCCTTGGGGGTAAGGGGATGCCACGGCTCTACAGCTGAGCAGCACTGCACCCTGCCCATGGCTCCTAGCCAGCAGCCTGGGACTTGTACAGTGCCAGCAGCATGGTGAAGACATAAGGGGCTGAGGCTTGGGCTAAGGCTGTTCCTGCCAGAGGACACTAAACTAAGTATGAGCTATCGGTTAACTGTTTGACCAATATAATTAGAGGAGGTTAAATGAATAATTTTTTAAAACAATATTTACATCCCTGTTCTCACTGCAAAATTGGCTCATTCTTCTGTGAACATCAGTTTTGCTTTCATCCCTGTGAGAGATGGAGACTCTGAGTTGATTCATCTACACAAATAGGCCACTTACTAGCTCCTTTTCAAGGGATATGTTGTAAGAAACTTATTATAGGACAATTAAGCATTTTTTTTTCTCTTCTCTGTTCTTTCTTTCCCATAGTTGCTGCTGTGGAAACAGATGCTGACATAGCCTATTAATTCTGTTTATAATTCTTATTTGTTGTACACAGATGGGGAGCTTTATGTTATAGAAGACAAAAGAGAAGATGTACTCCTGAAAAGCCCTGAGAAACTTCTAATTAAATCGGCTTATAATGTTGATACAGCTGGATAACACACCATCATGTCACCACTCTGGGTGGAGGATTTTTTTCCATCTTCCCAGATGAAGATTCTTGGTTTCCTTTTTCCATTAGTACAGAGGAATATTAACATAACTAGCCCATCAAGAATGACAGGGGGCAGGGTGGGGGTGGGGGTGCTGGGATGAAGTGCCATCACCTAACACCCCAAGCTGCTGCTGCTCTGCCTCTTGCAGGGATTGGGGTCGGGGAGCATTGGCCTCGGCTCCTCCACCCCCTGTCCGCTCTCAGTGCGGCTACGGAATCATGGCAGCGCTCCCCCATGCTTGGAGCACTCTGATTGGCTGTTTCCATTCCCCAATCAGAGTGTGAATAAAGTGTTATGGGATGACAGACAGACAGACAGACTTAGGCTTTTATAATATTAGAATAATAATTCCTAGCTGTTCTTTTGTATCAGGAGATTTCAAAGCCCTAATGAAGAAAGTCAGCATCATTCTTTTTGTTATATAGATGACGAAACTAAGTCATAGAAAAGAATTGGACAAGGTCACTCAGTAGACTGGTGGCCAAGCTAGAACTAGGGCTGGAGTTTGGTGAAACAGTCCAGTACTCCCTCCCCTAGGTAATACTGGCTGCATGAGATGCTGACTGCAGTTGCTACTGCACAGTTATTTAGTACTTGCATACATAAATACTCAATGGCTGCACAGGAATCAGGGTTACTGTGCAGTGGTATCCTTGAACCGCTTCTTGGTGATGCTGACTGTGCAGTAGCTCATTTCTACTGTGCGATAGTGTCACATCATGCTTTGTGTCATGCAGCTCTACTGCACAGTAGTAACAAGCTACTGTGCAGTAGGAATGAGCTTCTGTGCAGTCAGCATCTTGTGTAGGTGCAGCCACTGTCTCCTTTTGACTTGGAGAGGGGCAAAAGAGAGCTACCTGATGCAGAAAGACTCCATTTAGGGGCATTCTTGTCTGTAATCATGACAAAGCACAAACTGGCTGCACATTTTTTTGTGAAAGTGAGTAGGATTAGACCTTTCTTCCTGGTTCCACCTAGAGTTCTCTGCTGCTATTTGGCATTCCCTGGTCCTGTCACTATTCAATGGCTGGCATAAAGCCTTGCTGACTTTTGGCCTGGCCTGGTAGGTTTTATGTTTTATTGATGTTCTACTTTTTTATGACTTCAAAATTCTCCCTTCAGTTTAATTAGTTGAACTTGAGTTCACAAACCCAATGACCTTTTAAAATGCTTGGCAAGCCACATGAAAGTGACACTGTCAAGGTCTGTGAAGCACAAAATGAAACCATGTAGAAAACATGGAGTTTTTTGGCATACAGCATTGTAAGCCTGCAGATATAAGGAATGAGACCGTAAACAAAACAGGCACTTATACACTTATATTTGTCTGCTTTGAAGCGCCAGAAATCCAGCGCATTGGAGCAGACTCAATTAATCGAGTCTGAAGAGCATGCAAACTGATACATTCAGTGCTGCATAACTTGCATTTGTATAAACAACAAAATGCATAGCAGCATTAAGAAAATGGTCATGGTGCACTTGGAAACTAAAATACCTTTGGTATGTGTTAGTTTAGAAGCGTACTCCCACCATTTTCTCAGCGCTGTCATACATTTCACCATTTATACAAATGCATGCAACATAACACTAGTTACTTTTAAAAGTGCCCAGTGCTGTGTTGCATACATGTTTGCATGCACCCAGTATTTCAGGCTATTTGGATGTCTCAAGGACTGGCTTTTCATAACGGCTCAGGGTTAGTCCAATTCAACTCCCATTAAAGGCTACTGCACATTGTCACCTACAAAGCATGCACTTGCAGTACTGTGCATTAGGGCAACCTAATAACACTGGAGGTAGTAAATGACGTGCACATTAGGAAAAGCACATTAATGCAAATATAGCCACACTGATGGTGCTTCACAAGATCATACTTCTTGGACTCTGTTTCCAATTTTGTGTTTTATTACAGCCAGAGCAGAGGGAAAGCCTGATGTGTGGACAAACCCAATTTTCAAGGGACAGCTGCTACCATAAGTTTAATTTTAGGCCTATTGGTCTTTACAGAGTTATATCAATTGCTTGGTGTGGTTCTTCAAAATAGATCACTTAATTACCATTAGTAATTTTAATAAAAAAAACCCCAAACAAATCTAACTTGTGTGCTTAAGGCATGGGAATTCCAAATCAAAGCACCAAGATCTCCTCACAACGTTTAACATAAACATTCAAATATCCTGAAGGTTCATAGAAATATGATGTCACAGACTAGATACAAATAAAGCTTGTGAAAAAGACCAAAATAAGGAGTTACTTGTCTCCTAATTCTACATGACTATCATGTAGAATTTAAAATAGTAAAAAATTACTTAATGAATATTGAATACTTAAGTGTTCAAGAGGTGATGCTAAGCAGACATTTTCCCAGGGTTGGTATCTGAATTTCAGGTCAGGGTCTGACTCTAGATATTGCTAATTTATAATCTGGTTAACTGCAACTTTTATTTCTTGGTTCTGTTCCATTCCCTGGTGATAATGTTGACATTTGGCTCCTTTGCTAGCCTGTGAACTACTTGATGCTGTTTCGTAAGCTCAGTTGCTGATTTGTTCAGGTCTTAATGATAGAAAATGGGCATAATGAAAGAAGGCAGCTGATTACGAGCGTTGGTTCCAGCTGAGCGAGAATAAACTATGCAGAGAGAAATTCCCAGCTGAGACAAACTTAGCACAGTTCCTACTGCTTTGCTTTGGCAAGAAAGAGATGCCCTTTCAATTCATGTGATGGAGAAGCAGCTGTCTTCAAATGAGAACCATCACCATGACCATATCAGGTTCTGTGATGTATGGGGTACACCCAATTGGGCCTGCCTATAGTGAAGGCAGTCCATTCTTTTATACCTAATGCTCTCAAGTACCTCATCCCTAATTGTTTGTAGATCACCCCTCCAGATGGTCAGAGCATCCATCCATATGTGACTACATGATGCATACATATTTATTTTTATATATTATCTAGTTCATTGTGTCTATTTCATATATGTTACTCTCACCCAAAAATGGTGTTAGTGTGGATTGCTTATACTACTGATGCATTAAAATTCACTGGTACAGACCAGGACTGAAGAGCCCATCTTACAGGTCAGAATTTAATTCAATTTAATAGAACAATTTTGTTTAGACTTTTTTTTTCTTAAATTGAAGTAGTATACTTTAGATAACTGGTGTGTCTGAGCCAATTTCTGCCCTGATGACATTCTTGAGTGACTTGTTTTATGACATAAATGGAGAATAAACCAGACTGGAATATGGACCAATGGGTGCTATACATTAAATAGCATTCCCAGATCTTACAGCTGCACCTCCAGAAATGTAATAGATCTCATCCAATGCACCAAATGCCCAAATGGAAAACACATAGGAGAGACCAAACAACAACTGCGCACCAGAATGAACGCACACTGGAAATCTATCAAAGACAGGAATACCCAATTATCTGTGGGGGCACATTTCTCACAAGAAAACCACTCTCTCTCAAATCTCTCAGCCCTGATCCTCAAAGGGAACTTACAAAACACTTCCCAGAGACGAACCTATGAACTCCACTTTATCAACCTCCTGGATACTAAAAATCATGGACTAAATATAGACATTGGATTTATGATACATTATGTAACCTGCCTAACAGTTGATTCCCAGGTACTTCTCCACTATTCATCCCTCTTTTCTCCCCTGCACCCAGCCTGTCTCTCACCCATTGACTTCTCAATCTACATTTTCACTGACTGCCTGTCTTGTCTGCAGCCCAGCCCAGCCCCTGGCTTCTTTACTTTTCATTCCATCCAGGAAGAGCACACACCAACTGCTGAAACTTCCTTAGCCTGACAAAGGGTTTTTGAAAGCTTGCTTAAATATTCTTCTTCAACTGTTTAGTTGGTCTAATAAAAGATATCAGATTCACCCAAAGAACCTTGTCTGCCTTACATTAAATAGTACTTTCAGCTTACCCTGTCCAGGGCTGTAACCAAAAAACAGGGATCTAACTTCTTTGTTCCTGACTGCTATATGCACTCCATGCATGTTTCAATGGTGACAGATGTCAATATGCTGACAACATTATAAATGAAAGTTTGGAAACAATTATTATTTTAAAGTACTTTCTCCATTTTTCTAGATCTGACTATCAATCCTATGGCAATATCACCCAGGAGTAGAGGAGCAGGGATTCCTACTTGTCAGGTTCATCTCTGGCTGCTAAGTGGCAGGTGAATGGCAAACAGCACCTCTAAGCTTTAAGGCCCAAAAAACAGATTGGAAAGATAAAACTGGAAGTGTTAAACTTCTTAAATGAAATTCCAATTTCTGTCTTATGGAACAGGAATGGCTTCATTGCCATTTTTAAATTTTAAAATTAACTTGTTTTAAAAATACATAGTGTGCTTAAGTCTACCCTGATGCATAATTCCCTTCACCTGATGTGCATGAGTAAAGGCAATTGGTCTCCATTTTCAAAACCTACTCACATTTTAAACTATGTGCTGGGCCAGGTTCAGTCCTGGTTTGTTAGCTCCTACTAGCATAACCCAAGGCACATCTTCTCCAGTGCTGATAACTGGGGTTATAAATGAGAAAAGCACTGACAATCTTCCCTCTGCTGGAATAGCATTCCCCCAAAGAAAAACAGGACTGGAAGGAACAGATTATGGGCTTTAACAAGTGAAATCAGGGGCATGAATATATACCATAATATCAGCAGAAAGCTGAAAACCATCAGGGATGAGCTAAATTTCAGATCTGCTTTGTATCATGGGTCTGAACATCTAAAACAAGCTCTACATAGTCTCAGTTTGCTTTGGTGAGACTATGAAAGAAGAAAAGATAAATAATTCATTTTTTAAAAATGAATCCTGCATATAAGGTCTATATCAATATTGTGCTGTTATTCCTTTTGATTTGAGCAGTTAGCCATATTTCACAATTTAGCCAATCTTTAAGGCCCTGAGGGCTGTTTCCATTTGGGGGAAAGATTAATTATGAAATTGGGTATCTTAGATAAGACTTTGTATATTCTTAGTAGATAAAGAAAACTTTATTTCCATAAATATAGGAGGAATCAACAACAGACAGTGGCTTTTTGGCTCACCACTACAAAAGCTTTTCTTCCAATCATCACTTTATCCAAAAAAATCCCTGCTTAGCGTTTTCTTGGGGTCAGGCTACCAGATGCTGAAGCACTACTCCTGCTTCTTCCTTCTCTCACATTTCTCTTCTCAAAAAACCACCCAGACAAGCCCCTCAGCTCAGTAGCTCAGATTCCTAAGTAGCATCTCTTGAGGCTTTGTTTTGAATGCTATTATTTTACAGAGAAGAATAACTGTTGTATATGGTTATTCTCCATCAGGGGTGGGCAAAATATGGCCCGTAGGCTGGATCTGCCCGTGAGGCCATTCTATCCAGCCCATGGAGCCCCTCAACATTTGGAAAATTAATATTTATCTGTCTTTGGTTCCTGTCAAAAATGACAGGAACCAGGGTCAGTAGGACCCAGGGGAAGCCTGGTAGGCTCCCGCAACAGCAGGGCCTGTCCGGCCCCGCACACCGCAGCGGGAAGCACCAGCAGGGGCTTCTGGCCTGGGATCGTGTGGCTGCACCACACTGGAAAGTCAGGTAAGGGGTGAGGAGGGAATAAGGGAGAGGGCAGGGAAGGAGCCCAGGGAAAAGCTGAGCCCAGGGAAAAGCGGCCCCTCTTCCACCCTGTGCCAGGTGCTTGCAAGTGGCTGCAGCAGGGAGTGCTGGCCATGGGGGAGGGGCCACTTTTCCCCACACAGCACCAGCTCCTCCACTGTTGGGGACCAGGGAGTCGGGGCTGCACGTGGGGCTGGGGGGCACTGGGAGTGAGTGGATGCGCTGGGCCCACACCAGCATACTGGGGCCAGCGCTGGCAGGGCCCAGAGTAGGGTGGCAGGAGTACAGGGTCCTGAATGGCAGGGGCAGTATGGAGTTGGGCCAGCTCCTGCCTCTCCCTGTCGGTGCAGCCCAGCCCAGCTCCACAGACCCCTGCTAGCCTGTGCCTCGCTCTGGGCCCCACCAGTGCTAGCCCTGAGACATTGGTCCCTGACACAAAGACATGTGGCACAGGACATACCAACTCCTACCCCCTGAGCAGAGCAGTGACAGCGAGGAAGAGGAAGTGACAAGTGGAACTGGGGACAACGACAGCAGCAGCAGGTCCTCCAGTGGGAGCTGGAGTGACAGCAACATAGAAGACAGGTGAACTGAGTATGTGACCCTGCAAGTAGGGTGGGGATGAAAGGAAAGAGTGGCCTGGTTTGAGAGACCAGGAGTTGCTTGTGTGTGTAGTGTGCGATGCGGATATTGTAACGGGTTCAGGTGGCCAGCAGGCCTTTGCACGGGCATGCGGTTGCAGGTTTTTGTAATTGGTTATGGTTTTCTTTGTGGTGTGATACTAGGAGTGTAGATACAGGTGCTAAAGTGTTGCTCAAAAGTGTGTTTATGAAGTACCTATGCTAAAAAAAGTGCAGCAGTTTAAAAAAAAAAAAAAAAAGGTAACGCATTAATTCTGTATAATGGAAGTGCATGGGTACTATATACCCACTGACTTTTCATTCCATCCAGGAAGAGCACACAACAACTGCTGAAGCTTCCTTAGCCTGCCAAAGGGTTTTTGAACCCAAAAGCTCGCTTAATAAACATTCTCCAACCATTTGGGTTGGTCTAATAAAAGATATCAAATTCACCCAAGGAACCTTGTCTAGGTACTATATGCAAATTGCTACACCCAAGTTTAATTTCCAGGTTATTGTTTTCAAATTTGTTCCTCACTTCCATGTGCTCAGGGAGAGCAGGGTCTGACTATAAGGAGAGGGGGGAAAAGGAGGGTGACATTTTCCTATCTGAAGCCCCAGAAGAAAATGCACATGGACCTTTGGATCCTGTGGGCAACACACTCAAAATGGGGGAAGACCAGTGCGGTGTACAGAAGCACCAGTAACAACACCCCCTTCACAAGTGCAACACCTCCCCACCCATGGAAAGGGAGCACATGTGCCACAGACCCAGTCTCTGCTTTATCTTTGACTCCACCGCAATCAGGGCAATCAGGAAACCATTGATCTGCACTTCACTGCTTACTTCCATGTAGAGGTTCCTGATCCAGTTGACGAAGATCAGAGGTGACTCTCATCTGCTCCAGCATCTGGAACAGGAACTGGTGGAACACTATGTCATAGGCCTTCTCCAGGTCCAGGTTTAGGACGGCGAAGCTCTGCCATCCCTCCTTCTCCAGCTGGAGTGTGTCTCTCAGTTGCACCAGGGCTCTATGGACCTGGCACCCCTGCACAACTGGTCCTCGCGAATGACTTCACTTAGGACGGATTTAAATTGCCCAATCAAGACTTCAGCCGGTAGCTTGTAGTAGAAGTTCAGGAGGGTGATTGGCCTCCAGTTCTTCAATTCCTTGTACAGGAGGGTCATGTGGCACCGCTCCATCCCTGCTCCCAGCTGGCCCTCCTGCAGGTGCTCTTGAAAAAACTCCATCAGGTCTAGGCCCACCAGGTCCTAGAAGGTCAGGTAAAACTCCTTGGGCTGGCCATTCGACCCAGGAGTCTTGCTGTTCTTGAAACTCCAGAGGGTCCCTTCGAGTTCCTCCAGCATCCAAGCCTCCTCCAGCTGCCACTGGTTGTCCTCCCTGAGGGTCTGGGTGAGGCTTCACGGGCACAACTGCATGGCCTCTGGGTCCACTGGCTTCTCAGCGTACAGCTCCCGGTAGAAGGCGGCCACTGTAGCCGGCATACTGTCTTTTGACTGGTGCTTGACTCCCTGTCTGTCTTTCAGGCACATCATGACCTTCTCCTTGCTCTTCTTCAGCCTGGAGAAGTAATCAGACCACTCCTCTACCCAGGGGGTCCTGGCCTGAAAGATTTTTTTCCTGGCCTTTTCCCAGTACCAGGTACCAAGTTGGGCCTTCACCTTCCCCATGGCCTCCCTCACATCCCAGCCCACTGCTGCCTGCCTGTGCAGGTCCTGTAAATTACGGGTCAGGCACTCATGCCGCTTCTGGTGGAAGAGGGTCTGCTGCTTTCCTACTTGCTGGAAAAAGGCCCTGGTCCTCTCTTTCATGCTGGCCCACCACTTGGTTTGGTTCTGGTACAGGTTCCAGAGTGTCCTCCAGCCCACGTAGTGCTCTTTGTAGATGCACCTGGTCTGATTGTCTTCCAAGAGGCTGGTGTTCAAGAAACATACGGGTGTACAGCGAGCCTTCTCTGCCTTCCACCCCGTGGGGAGAAAGACAAAGTCGATTCTGGACTTGGTTCTGCCCACAGGGTCCACTCGGGTGAAATGTCCCCCAGGTCCCTGTATGCCTTTGGCTGCATCCACCAGGCCATGATTGCAGACAAGCTGTTTCAGCTGCCTGGAGGATCTGTCCGTGCCCATCCTGCTGACTCTGCTAACCCTGTCCTCACTGATGATGCAGTTGAAATCCCCCGTGAGCATCAGTGGGTGGCCACTGGGCATTGTGATGGCCACTCTTTCCAGGAACAGGCCCCTGGTCTCTCTATTGGCTGGCGCATACGCTGCCGGCAGCTCAAAAGCAGTTCCTTGCGTCTCCAGGGTGACTTAGAGCAGTCTGCCTACAACAATCTCTTTGTGCTGCAGGGGGCGCCTGGTGCCTCCTTTTCGTAGGATTGTGACACCAGCAGCTTTGTTGTCCCCCGAGCCAGAGCACATGGTCCGGCCGTGTGGCCAGCATTTAGATAGCAAAGCCCTGCTTCTCTGACTGGACAGTTCACATTCCTGCAGACGAATTATGTCTGCTTCAATCTGTTCCAGGGTTTGCAGCACCTGGTCCTCCTTGCCTCACCCTGCCAGGCTTCTGACATTTATAGACATGATTTTAATGCTTCCCATGGTGCTGGCTGCTTGCAGGGGATGGGTAGGGGGAGGAGCTTGTACTTTCACTCTCTGTCCTGCTCCTCTTGGGATCAGAGGCCAGGCTCTTCCCCTGTTTCTTTCCACTGGGTGGGTTTCTCTCTTCCCAAGGGATGCCTTTAAGGGCAGGGGGGTTGCCCTCTTTTCCCTTATCTGGTTTATCAGTGCCACATCTATAGCACTGAACTCTTCTGCTCAGAGGCAGCATTCCTCTCCATTTCCAGGGTTGCTTCTTTTGGTCTTAGTCCCTTTCTGTCCCTCAAGTTGGTTTCCTGTCTCAGAGAGTCCTGCCATCACCTCCATTTTGCTCTCTTCCTCACTCCCCCCTCCATTTCTGGGCTTCTCTGTAGGGGCTGGGGCTGGGGTTGGCACTGGGGAATGGAGCACAGTCCTTGCTTAGCTGCTGCAGCAGTTTGCAAGTCTCTTTCACCACTTGGTTGATGGGGGTAGGTCTTGGATTTGGGGTGTCTTCTTCCCCTTCTCCCTCATCCTGATTCTGGACCTCCAGCTCCATTTTGTTTTTGCTTTCTGGGCCTACTGCATCCTGAGCCTCCAAAACTTGGTTCATGGAGCCTCCAAAACTCGGTTCAACTCCTCTTCCTACGCTTCTCTGACTGTATAAGCTTGTGCCCCTGGACATCTCGTGAAGAGATGCCCCTCTTTCCTGCACAGATTACAATGTTTTTCCTTGGTGCAGCTCTATGAGCTGTGCCTGGTCTGATTGCAGGCTGCACAGAGGTCTGTTTTACAGTCCTTCCTGAGGTGGCCCTCCTTTCCTCATTGGCAGCACAGTTTGGCCTGTCCCCAGTAGGAGATCAGTCCCTTGTGGCATCCCAGGATCAGGGAGGCTAGAAGATGGATCATGGCTCCTGCCTTTTCTGGGTCCTCTTTCAGCATGACTCCAGCAAACCATGCCCCAATCCAAATGTCTTCCCCATCCTTTTCTTTCTTTATAGATCCCACAGCCTCACACATGATATTAGTCTAAAACCAATGGCTTGTGATTTACTGCATCATTCATTAGGCTGGGCTACAGCAGAGTCAACAGCACTTCAAGCCACAGTGACCCCACAGCTTAGTAGTGTTTAGTACATATCCACCTACAAAGGATCTATGTGCTAATTACCCCTTGACTCATGACTGGAACCAGGT
Source organism: Caiman crocodilus (assembly GCA_030014935.1). NCBI lineage: Eukaryota > Metazoa > Chordata > Crocodylia > Alligatoridae > Caiman > Caiman crocodilus. The sequence goes on along the minus strand of JAGPOW010001918.1, from coordinate 41,814,350 downwards.
GTTCTCATCATAAGTCCTATGATGCTCCAAAAATGTATATGCAGCTGAGATGCAGGGCAACATGGTCTGGCTTCACATCACGGAGTGTGTGGCCACACTAATCATATGTTCCAGTCTGAGAGAAGGGGTGACAGAGGGATTTGGGGTGAACTATATGCAATGTTGTGGCTCACCATAACTTGAAAAAGAGTCAATAGTGAGGGGAACTGTGCTTAATGGGCACTACCATATATCATATTTTGGTAAGCTGTTTTTATAGTAGGTTCCCATCAGCATGTTTTCCCAATATGGGCCATGTGTTTTATTGTCATGCTCAATGTTGGCTGCATTTAATCAACTTCGAAGTCTGTTTCTGTTGCTGATTGCATGCTTCTTCTGCTGGTACTTTAATGATAGTGTTTTTAGTAAGATTTCTTGTAAGCAATTGAAAGGTAAGGGGCTCTTTTCCCACTACCAAATGGGGTTGGAGGAGGAGGGGGGTCATCTTGTACTTAAGTAAATATGGTATGTGGAAATAGATTCCAGATATGAGCCAAATTTTCCTGCAGAAAATGTTACCCTTTTTTTCTGCAGACAGATGCCTCCACTGCCTCTCTTCCTATTTGCAGCATTACCGAGTTAAGGCGTGTCAGTTTGTTCTGCTGTTCATTGAAACCTAGTTGGGAATAATGAAACTAAATAGCATCCTGTCAGCTTCACTCTACCAATACTTGGCAAAGCCTTTGGCTGGAACCAGAGCAGGCATCAAAACTATGCAATGAGATTGAGAACGTAGATGCACGCACACATACACACACACACTGGTGGTGGCATAGCACATGCTATATCAGATAACAGTAGCGGAAGCTAGAAGAAGACCAGAACAAAAGTAAGTAATACCTAAGAAACCCTTCGAAGGGGAGTAGGAGAGAATGAGAGCATCAATAACACTCACACCTTTTCTATTTATACAGAAGCTAAAGACAGGGGGAAAAAGGGGGTAAAATATATGATGCATCTATTAGCTGAAGGCCATTACAAAAGACAAAATCAGTGTCCAAGGACACGCTCCTTTCCTTTCTAATAAGTTGTGAATGGGAGATGGACCTGGCTAGGTTTTGAACCAATGCCTGGTACAATATGTTGGATTCTCTAGCTTTCTGCTACTTTTTTCAAACCCTAAATGAAGTAATGGCAGAGCTTTTTTTATTTTCTGTTACAACTACTTTTATTACAACAAATACCAAATTAATAATGCTTGAAATTTTTTTACATTTATCTTAATGATGAAATATCTCAAACAGAAAATACATGCAAACTGAAACATTAATTCAATAAATTAAAGCTTTATAATGCATGCCTAAATTGTGCATAAACAGATGTTAATGTTTAGAAATTACACTGTGATTTTAAAATCAGGGCCTTTAAAAAAAAATAAGGGTTATTTTCACTGTAGCTCGGATCAAATTTTCAAATGTGCCCACATGATTTAGGAATTTTGATTCTGCTGAAAATCAGGGAGATTAGGCTCCTCAGTTATGTAGATCCAGTACCAATTTGCCAAACCCCTGTCCCTGTTTCGCTGAAATCCTTCCTTAAGAATCACATCTGCAGTTAAACCTTTAAGAAAAAAACTCAGTAAAATAGGAAGGTAAAATAATTTTGATTACCAAGCTGCACTTGAATTTGCAGTCTCTCCAGTTTCTTATGGATGTGTGCTCCCGCTACCCTCCCCGATCACTTGCTTCTAGTTTGTAATACAAAGTGCATGGACAGAGAAGTTGTCTTCATTGTGAGGAGCCCAGCATACCTCACGAGGCAGGGTGCAATCTAATAAGGGAAGAAGTTATAAATCTTGGTGATAATTATTTATTGTGCATCTCTCATCTGCAGCTGGATAGCACTCACTCCCCCCTTTGTCCTCACCCTATCATACATCTGTTTGCTGGAATGTTGTTTCATGGTTTGCCATTCATCTCTAGGACTGACACTTCTATTTTTTTATGTTGGCAGCCAGCTCTTTCCTGTCAATCTACCTTCTAATCGTTTGCTCTCCTGCCCCTTTGTCATTTCTCTGGCTTCTCTAATTCTTTTTGCACCTAAGAAACTTTCATCCTGCTGCATAACGTGTAGTGCAGCAAGCTTTCTTGTGAGATAAGCAGAGTCATTGGTGTATTGCTCAGCCTGCCTCAGCAGTGTGACTTTACTTGGAAAGCACTGGATCTTGGATTGTTTGCAAATTATAGGTTACCCCTCAATTTTGGGCCCCTAATCCACCACACAGTGTGATAAAATCTATATGAATAAGAGACCTGAAAGAGTAGAGGAGAAAATGAATCAATCAGTAAATTCCCATGTTCTCTCTACAGTTAGATGCAACTGTAGTGTATGCAACTCACTGCAGTAGAGATATCAAACTCACCTTGTGCCCCAGGCTGGATCTGGACCATGGGGCTCTGCTGGATTCCTATGTGCCCTGCTGCCAACACATGCTCTTCTGCCTCTGTCACCACAACTACCACCTACTTCCAGCTTCTGGTGTCCCACTGATAGTCTGCTACGTCAAATCTGGCCTGTGGGCCCCGTGTTTGAAACCATTCACTAAGGGGTACTTGCATTCAAATTATCTAACAATCCACTGTTTCCAAAACTTTTAGGTTTTAAACACAAAAGCATTCTTGGGAAATGTCTGCAATATTTTAGATTTGTTCTATATCTGGATTGTAAAAAGGCTAACATTCATTTGTAGCTATTCCCAGAAAGTTTGGGTGCATAATCTGAAGTATTGCCCAACCTTGAATCCCCACTCACCAAAGCCTGCCTGCTTTCTGCTCTCCTTCATGATAGAAAATGGGGGGTAGTTCCATTTGATAAAGTTGGTTGGCAGTTGTTCAATGAAAGTTGTTCTTGGTGGAAACTACATGTTGTTGAAACAGTTGTTATTTTTGGTAAGCATGTACCAGGTTTCTTGAAACTCTTGATGGAAAAGATTTTTTGGGTTCAGGATGGTATGTCTGGTCAAAACCATAGAGATAGTACTCCAGAAAAGTCAATAACTCTGTCATCAGGGCATTTACCTGGGATGTGGAAGAGTGGTTGGAAAGGGACTTGAACCTTCGTCTTTCATGTTTCCAGTGAGTGCCCTAACTGCATGGCTATTCTGGGGGGTACTTTTGTTATTTCATAAATTTTTTGAAAGATCTTCATTCCATCCTACCACAGAATGGAAACATTTTTGAAATCTTGAAAAGGATTTAAGGTCTGGGGATGGTGAAAGCTATTGCAGAGAATTTAGAAAACCAAGAGGGAGATCTATTATTCAAGGGTTAATTAAAAAATATATGGCAACCATATTAAACACTCTTTCTGAATCATGTATAAAGTGTGAGGAGGAAGACAAATTGCTGATTGCTTCCTTCTCTCTCCTAATTTTAGTTATTTTGGATAATGGAGATGTGAAGAGTCTTACTTTCATACAGTAGAATTAGAAAAATTCCCACAGCTTGCTGTTAGTGTTTTTTAGAGTCCATGCTACATTCTGTGACTGGATTCATGAATGGTGCTGTTGATAACTTTGGTACTGATATGATGGTGCATAGCATAGAATAATTCATATCAATAAAACACATGTTCCAGGGTTTTTGTCTTATAGACTTTGTCAGTCTGTGTTTTGGGTGATGCTGAGTTGCACCTAATTGATGTCCTCTGGAGATGGTCAGGGATCCAGGTTTTCCATTTGCCATGGAAAAACACAGTAAAACATGGATTTTTCTCATTTTAAGAAGAAAAATGAAGGAAACAGCAGGTTTCTGTTCTCAGGCTGGCAAAGTTCCAACCTGCATGGAGCTGAAGGGAGTGTGAGCAGGGGGTGACGTGCATGTGTTCATGCACATATGCACATGGTAGCCAGATAGCATGGGGAGCAGCTCCCACAACTCCCTGCAGGTAAGTCTGGAAGGGGGAAACTGAATCCCCCACAGTGAAGGAGCGGGTTGGATAGGGCTGAGGCTGAGGATTCTGCCCAGCCTGGGCAGTGCATGGGGCCTGGACTAGAGTGAGAATGTGCAGCTGCAGGGGCTGGAAGTGCAGGTGGCTGATCCTGGGGGCAGTGGGAGGGGAGCTGGCTCCCCACCACTGTATGTACTTCTGATAAGGGAATATGTCCCCAGATTTATATGCAGGGTGGGGGTGGATGTGGGCTGCCCACTGTGAGCTTGGGGCTCCCGACCCTACTTCCCTCCATGGCCCAGCAGGTGGGGTCCCATGCAGCAAAGCAGGGAGGCCTGTGCCACCATGCTGAGGTGCCCCCTGCCCGCCCCCTAGCAGTGCGGATGGTGGCACAAAGTAGTGTTCCCCACTGCTCCTGGGCAGGCAGGGAGGCACCTTGCCATAGTGGCATGGGGCTCCTGGCAGTGGCACTAAGCCTCCCCACTCATTCTGCCCCAAGGGAGTGCAGCAGGGCGAGGACCTCCAAGCCTGCAGCCACCAGCTTCCATCCACACCCCCATGGACTCTGCTCTTGTTGTGCTGCCAGCAGTGGAGGGAGAACCAGGCTGTGCACTTCACTCCAGCTGCAGCAACCACCACCTTCCATGGGTGGCAGCCAGGACTCAGTAGGGCTGGGGGGGTTGTGGGTCAGGAGTAAGGGGCAATGGCTTGGGCAAGGCACTGGCATATCAGGGCTGCTCAGTGCTGCAAAGCAATGGAGTAGGGGACAGCTGCAGATGGACCTATGTTCTGGTGAGTGAAGGGGCAGGGGGAACTCTGATTTTCCATGATAAAAAACCCAAAATCAAATGCCAAAGTTTATAGGTATTTAGAATTTATTTTGTTATAGTGACTGAGGCCCTGGTAGACTTCCAAATTGCTTTAAAATTATACATATATCAATGATACATTGTGTTTTATTGATATTTGTATATACTCTAGGAAAACACAGATTTTGTTTTTTTAATCAGAGAATTTGTAATTTTTAAACATAGAAAACCAGGATCCCTGGCAATGACATTTGCTTATTGTCTACGGAGTCTTTTTCAGTCCAAGGACATCCATCTTCCCTTTGTGTAGAGGCAGCTAGGTTAGGTAGTCACATTCGACACAGACTGGCTTTCTATATTGAGGTTGCAGCAGTGTATATATGAGACTGTGTTTCTCTTTCTGAATTGGTCATTTTGCATTGAAGAGTCATACGAATTTCTTGTTGCACTTCAGGGCTGTTAATTGGCATAGGGGTACCTTGTTGATAACATTGGTTTCAGAAGTGGATCCAGAGGGAGTGCTGTGGAATGACTGTGCCCTATTTCTGGGATTGAACTGTAATCCTGAAGTGTCTGGGGACCTTTTTAAAGTCCCCAAAGAATTCTCCTGCTTTTCCTCAGTGCTTAGAAGCACATCCCTTTCCCTCCCCTTCTTACCAGCTCCTGCTACTGCTTTTCCTGCTGTCCCAAAGGCAGGGCAAACTTCCAAGCCGCTCCTGCCTACTCCAACTGGGCTGCATGGGGTCTGGGCTCAGCCACAATGGTAGCAATGGCAATGGGTGGAAGATGGATACCCCACTTTACCCAGTCCCCTAGAAGCAGGAGTGGGGAGTGTGAACCCCACCCCCCCTGCCCATCACTGCTCCCGCTGTCCGTGTTCCCAGCTGAATCAGCCTCCCACATGGCCCAGCTGATGCAGCACAATCTGTTTGCATTAGTAGGTTGCAGGAAGAAGGCTGGGAGCAGGGTCCAGTCATCCTTGAAACACAGGTGTCTGCTCCCACCCTCCATTTGCCAAATCCTGGATCTGCTCCTGATTGCTCATGCCAAAGCATGAGCATCTCCTGAAGGGAAGGGAGGATCTTGTGAAGGAAAGTTGATGTCTCCTCCCCTTCTGTGGTATTAACCATCTGTTTTTAGGAGTGAAATAGGACAAGGAAGGCAGCACCTCATTTCCTATTGATGCAAGGAATCATATTCATTCTGGGGCAGGGGTTGGTGCTGATTTTGCTTAGTTGATAACGTATAGGTGATGATTAGGAGTGACCACTTATTTTCTTTTGGTGTGAGAAAAATGTATTTTATGCTAGTGAGAAAGAAATATGCATACATCAAATGAATGGGGATGTCAGGATGGAGAGGAACACCCCTCCCCTCTTTCCACCTCTGCACCCCTCCCCCTCCCCCTCTCCTCCAGACTCCCAGCCTAGGGAAATGCAGAGTGCTGATGGACTAAAGAAAGCAATGAGAAGTGCAAGGGAACTGTGCATTGGATGAAGCAATCTTAGACTCATGAGAGCTTATAATTCTCTGGTTTAGTTAATCTAAAATGCCTTTTGCCTAAGGAACTGTGGACATGGTCTCCAAACCTAGGAGTTCAGGCTTGGTCAGGATTTCGTGCTGGTTAAGCCTTACTTCAAAGGTTTCAGCTAGGATTTCTTGAAGAAGAGATCATTTAAAGTCAATGTGTTTTTATGGTATATTATAGCTCCTATATTTACAATGATTATCTGATCACATTGTACTTTTTCTCATTCTGCTGTTTCCTTTTTACTTCCCAGTCTGTTTTAACTGTCTGACTCTTGATGAAATCCATTAGAAAGCTAAGACTGAGAAATTATCTATTGTTTGAAGGTAATACAAACAATTAAAGTAGGTCTCTGGAACATTAGAATAGTGTCTGCAATAAAAACCACACAGCTGGTAAAAGAAATAGATTAATATAATCTCTAAATCCTCTGAGTAAGTGAATGTCAATGGCCAGGAGCTGAGAAAAATGATTTTAAAATGAAATAATATATTGAACAAGACAAAATGGTTATCACTCAGAGGGAGTTGCAATAATTATGGCTTCCAAGACAGGAAAATTGTCCATAGACTGGATGCCAATTAACAGCCCATTGCTCCAAGCTAGATTTCAAACAGAATGCATGAAAATTACAATTTTACCATGTTACAAGCAAACCGAAAATCAAACTGATAAAGGATCAGTTCTACAACTACTTACAAGCCCTGATTGTCAGAATTCCCAAGCATAACATCTGCTTCATAGTGGGGGCATTCCAGTGCCAAATCTGTGGGTGGCAGCTACCTACTAGTATAACTAAGGATGTCAAAGATGAGGGGGTGCCAGAACCCCCACTATGCCCTAGCAGCTTTGCTATGGTGGAGGCAGCCTTGAATTGTTCAAGCATAGGAGCCAGGCAGTGCAGCCCTGCACCCAGCAGTCTATCTGTGTGGCAGGGAGTGAATGGGGCAAGCAGAATTGTGCTCTTCACCCCTGTCCCCTGGAAAGTCTTAGCAGTAGCAGGGACAGCTCAGCACCCAATAGCATATGCAGAGCAGTGCTGGGAGGGGACAAATAGGGCACAGGGTATGACTTCCAGAAAGTCTATAACATGGGGCTGTTGACAGCAGCACAACATTGTTATAGCAGTGGCAGCAGCTGCCTTCAATGTGCATAGAACCTGGGCAGGTAAGACTTCCCTTCTCCTCACCTCCAGTACAGTGCTTTGCATACCCCACTCTTTACTGCCACTGAGTGATGTTGCTATGCTTCTACACCTACTGAATAAAGGAGACAATGTGTAACTAGAGGCTTGTTTTCCAAAATCAAAATAGCCAAGACAAAAAAATCTCTCTCTCTCTTTCTCTCGCTATATTGTGTGTGTGTGTGTGTGTGTGTGTGTGTAATCATTGTCTTAAAGCTACCACTCAGTGTACTAGTTGTGCCGAATATGTCCCTGTCCTGTGTTCCTATTAACCCCTATCTTTTTCACTAGTGGCACTCTGGGACAGTTTTTGCCTTATTTTGCAATGACAGTTACTGATTTTCATAGCTTTTGAAACCTTCCCTTATTTCCTTAATATTACCTGACTGCATTGGACTGCAAATGGAGCTGAGAATTTTGTATTCGATGTCGGGTGAAAAGCTCAGGCTACTTGAGCAATGGTTATAGGTGAGAATTTACAAGTCTCGCACCTGCAGGAAGTAGGACTATCATTGGAGAGCCAAGACAGGGGCAGAATGGAACTGGGAGAGTTGATTCTAGATTATTAATATATGGTAAAATGCTGGGGCCTTGAATACTCTGTATTTGGGCATTACCCATCTGAGTTGCAAGAAATGTTTCAACATTGACCTTTGAATTTACCTGTATAATCTCACCCTGACATTCTGCTTCCCTGCTAACCACAAGAGATCTGCAGTATGGCACAGATGCTTCAGGTCTTCTTAGCCTATCTGCTAAATAGAATAAAAGTAGAGGAAAGCAAGCAGTGAAAATTTGCTAGTGGAGAAATTAGGCTCAAGGGAAAAATGAATGCAATTCTCTTGCTTGTAATTCAGACGGAGTAAACTCTTATTTTTTATCTGAGCTGTCACCATATCCTGGGATATATATTTTGTTTTACTTTAGTTTATTCTAGACCACATGGGAAGACTTAGTTCATTTGCTTTGTTTGGGATTAGGCTGCTTGCAACTGTAGAGGAGCAAGAAATCACTCAGTTCTACAGAAATTAGCATGACACTATAGAATATTTCTGGGATTCTGAATTGGCATGTCAGTGCTGCGATGTCATTGACTCCCATGACTGTTAATTACTATACTGGAACCTGTGTTTGGTTAATATTTGAGCACAGTGCATCCATAGTTTATGACCTGCAATGCATAAATGGAGGCCAGGTACAGAAGTTACACTTATTGCATAGTAAGTGTGCAGAACACAAGCTGCAGCTGTAACTAAACAGATGGTCAGGGCACACAGATCACTGTAAAAAAGGTGGATCCTGCTCTAAGACTGCCAGTGGCTAGAGGTAGTGACTTGCCCCTGGATGGTGGGCTGAGACAATACCAGTCCTGGCATCAGATCTCAGGCAGCTTGGTCCCCCATCCCTCCTGCACTGCTTCTCCTCAGATCTGCTTCCCAGAGTGGGACACATTCCTGACACCTTGGACCATGAGTCAGCAGCTCTCATGCACCATAGCTCCTGTTCCAGGGCTTCTCTGCACCCCAGCATCTCCCAATCAAGGTGCCATGTGAAGCGAACTCCCATGGCCACCATCTAGGGCCCTCCCATGGGACACTCAGGCAGCTGGCCCCACTACATCAGCCCAGGAGGGCACTATTCTCCCTATGGGAGGCAGCGCTGGCACTGGCACCAGCCCATTGAGCCAGACCACTGCAGACCCGGGTCCTGCCACAGGAGAGCAGTGCAGCCTCTGCAAAGATAGGCAGCCCCTTGGAATCTGATCCAAATTATAGAGTGGGCAATATTCCACACATTTCTTTATTGTGCATATGAAAAGCTTGGCAGCTGCACCATTTAATTATACTGGGGGTGGTAGTTTTCATACGCAGTATTTCCCCTGCTGCCCTAAGGTTTCATGTTTGTTAAGTTGAGCTCCGGCTGCCCACCTCTCTCCTTCTCAACATCATAACCACCCAGTGCAGCCAGGGTATTTCCCCACTCTCTCAAAGTTAACTGAGAAGAAGGTTCCAAGTCAGAGAGCAGTCAATGTTGCACAGTTTTTGTTTAATAAACAGGTTTAAACTTTGACAGCTTCAGCACTTGATTAAAATTAGGCATCCCTCTTCTTTGCACCATATTCCCCTGCACCCTGGTATGTGCCCCTGGGCAGGAGAGGGGAAAGGGGACTGCATGGCTTGTGGACAGCATGCCTGGGATGGAGAGGAGGCTGGGTCTAGAGACTCATTGCTTAGTGCCAGGGCAAAGGTACTCAAAGCCCTCCGGTCCTACTCATCTGAGGAGAGCTCCAAGTCCATGCAGGTGAGGTGGGCTCTCAGTTCATGCAGGTGAGGTAGGCTCCTAGTCCATGCAGGTGGGGTGCTAAGCAGCCAGGGCTTTGCAGATCCAGACTGGCTGCTGCTGTTAGGGGCTGGGTCCACCAATATCAGCAGCAGAGAGGAATACAGGCATCAAGGACACAGACACATATGGACACACACATGCACACCTCAGGTATTAGGGGGACACACACACACACACACACACACACACACAAGCCAGGCATTGGACACACACATGCACACAAAACCCAAGCATTGGACATGTACGTGTGAGTGCACACACTCACACCCACACACTAGGAATCCAGGCCACGCACGTGGAACCCAGGCATCCAGGACACACACAAACACAAGCACACTCGGTGGGCACAGGGTTTGCTGGGTGGGCATGCACAGAACAGCTGCTGATGGCTCATGGCCATGACCAGCCACTGCCACATCAGGTCCGGGTTGGTGGCTATGTCATGGCCATGAGCCATCAACAGCTGTTCTGTGCATGCCCACCCAGCAAACCCTGTGCCCACTGAGTGTGTTTTTGTTTGTGTGTGTCCTAGATGCCTGGGTTTTGTGTGTGGGGCCCAGATCCCTGTGTGTGTGTGTGAGTGTGAGTGTGTGAGAGAGAGAGAGAGAGAATCAGGTGTGGCTTAGCAGTTCAGTTCTGCTAGGGAGTCTCTGGCTGCTCTGACACCCTGTAATGACAATACTTTGGAGCAGTGTCCCCACAAGTGTACAGGCACCCTGTATTTGTAAGTCTTGTAGTGACTGTGTATACTAGGTAGAGCAACACTATGTATTCTTCAAAAAAACCACTGAGGTAATGTACTGCAGATTTGCTGAATTTTTTAGTACAACAAATAAATACTGTAGTAAATAAAATATATATACTCCTCATAGCACCCTAGCTGTGCACAGTAACTTGCATGATATTACTTATTTTGTTGGCTTGTTAAATGTTCCTATTGGCTAACCAACCAGGAGAGGGACCCCCTCCTGAAGTTGTACTTTTATCATCAGGATTCCTGTTATTCCATTTTTTTCCAAGCGCCCCTTGTGCTTTTCAGTGTAAAATAGGCAATTTCCATAGAGAGCAGATGGCTGGGGGGAGCATCTGTTCACCAGGGCACCTCAGAGGAAGATAAGATACAATGGACACAAACTGATTGAAGATAGCTTCAGACTGGACATAAAGATAAACTTCTTTATGACTCGCTTGCCTAGGGCCTGGAACGGATTCCCCCCAGAGGTGGTGCAGTCACCTACCCTGGAGATCTTTAAAAAACATCTCGATGTGCACCTTGCTGGGGGTCATCTGACCCCAGCCCTCTTTCCTGCCCAAGTGCAGGGGGGCTGGACCCAATGATCTCATGAGGTCCTTTCCAGCCCCTAACATCTATGAAGATCCTATATGGCAGGCACACTAGGTCTTGCTAAAACAGTGTCTGTTGGGTGGGCTATTGTATACAGTTATCTTTGGAACTTATTTACAAAAGAAAATTTGGTTTTATTGCAAGGAAGGGTTGCAGTTTGATTAGATTTAGTCAGGGGAAGAGAGTGGATGAATTGCACCCCACCCCAAATTCAACTTGGAGAAAGTACTTGCTACATCATCACGGCGGACAATGAACATTTCAGCGATGCAAGCTCATCTTGTGATGATCCATCTCCTGGAGTTGCTTTAATTGCTCCTATAAAAGTAACTTTGTGCTATAAAAAAAATGTATTTTTGTGCTGGAAGGAGATGAGCAGTTAGAATGTAGAACAGATGGCGGTTCAGAATCCTGGACGGGAAATTCAGCTGTGCTTTGGGGTTCATTTAGATTAGGCGACCCCATTGGAATGTTGACGAGCCAATCAGGATCTACTCGGGGCACTTTTATAATAGCTGGTGTTGCGTCCTGCGTTGAACCACAAAAATAGCAGTTGTTATTTTCACTTTCACATAATATCAGTGCCATATAAACTGCTGGATCTACTTTCTCAGTGTGAATATAGGTAATCAGATGCTACCTAGCAGCTGTGCTTCAGTGGGATGTTACTGTAAATATCTCAAATAATTAAGTATTTTTGTTCTCAAAGAAGCAGTGTTTGTTGGATAACGCTAAAAAAATATTAATGCCTCATGTTGTTAAACTGGGAGCAATCACTCTTCTGCTTTATTCATTAATTAAATGCCAAAAAAATGTGTTAGTGCAACATGATGGCTGATATTAAATGAATATATGTATTTAGATTTTGTGCACTCAATATAGATACTAAACGCTTCCAGCACTTATAATCCACACAATCCATAAAGTTTAATAATAATAAAACCTACAGCCATGCTGCTTACATACAGAGTTGAGGCTTAGATCACTCAGAAAGAACCCCTTTAGACCACAACTTCTGGAAAAACTATGGGGGGAAAAGTGGATTTTGTTGCTTGTTCCAAACTCTCCCAAACACCAGCTGTGAGTTTCAGAGTGAGGAGGGAATATGTTTCAGGCAAGGAGCCTTCCTGGAGAAATTGCTGCTGCAGTTCACTCTCCATTAAACTGAATGCACTGTAGCTCAGTGGCTTCTACCCATTGAAACAATAGTCTTGGAGGGAGAGAAGGCCTGGATCGTAGTTCCAAACCTCTTCTCAGATTAGAACTGTAGGGTTAAAATCCATCCAAAATTTGAGAGGCAGATCACCAAGCTCGGATGTTTTCTTGATACAAAACTTAACTGCAAATCTCAACTATGGAGATGCATCACAAAAACAGGATGCTGTATTCTGTACTACTTCCAGCTTGTGATGTAGGACCACAGGGGGTGTATTACAGGGATTTTAAATCACTTGTGTCAAGAACTTCAAAGTTAGGCCTCTTTCAGCAATTGTGTCTCCCTCCCCAGTCCATGCTGTGTGTGGTACTTTACATTTAAGGCTAATGACTTCCAGGGGCAGGCATTTCCTGGCAATTGCTGACTGGTTAGAAGAGTTGAGGGCCCTTGGCTTTGCCTTAGGCACTTAACCTAGTCAGTCATTAAGTGACGGGAAATGCCTGAACTGGATGGCACTATTGCTATTATAAGTCTTTAAAATATTTTTAAAAGGAAAGAAAAACTATACTAATTTATTACTGTTACTTTATGTGTTGAAAACTTCAAATCTGAATTGCACGTTGCCATGGATATGGTTTCCTCTTTATTGTATTGGTCTTTCACCATCACTTAAAAAGTAGCACTGGGGTGAGTAGAACCGTCTTCTCTAGATTTCATTAAATTTATAATCATATTTATGTTAAATGTTATTCTCTAAGGTATAGATGTCATTGGAATACTGACTATATAAAAACAGCAGCTCCTTACTCAAGAGCAGTGCTCACTGTAAATACAGCCACCGGACTCACATTTCTGTAGGTGATTGACAAACATTTTCTTTTCATATTTTTATTTCTTTTGGCACAAGCAAACAAATTGCTAAAGGAACATGAGCTGAATTCTGTTTTGGTTTAAGCATCATTGACAAATTGATTTATATCCCCCATGGCTACCACTTCCCTAGTCTTTATGGTCTCCAAGAGCTGCCTCAGGAGTTCCAAATCTAGTTCTTCCCCTTGGTGTGGGTGTCTGTAGGAGACCCCTACCACCAAATCCCTTTCCCCTTGACCTCCACGTGTCCTAACCCACAACCCTTCTACTCTCTCCTCCTCCTATTCCATTTTGATAAGGGTCGATGTGCTCTATGTTAAGGAGCGTTATACAACCTCTCCCCCTCTCCTTCCCACTCTATCCTTTCTGTACAGCTTATAGCCCTCAATGTGTACTGCCCAGTCATGGGTAGAGTCTCACCAGGTTTCTGTTAACCCCACTAAGTCGTAAGTGTTTTCTGCAAGTAGGAGTGCTAGTTTATCTTGCTTGCTCCCCATGCTCCTAGCATTAGTGTACAGGCACTTGTGACTGGTGCCTTTGTTGCCCCCCAGCTCTGATGCCCATTGGGCCCCTTATTGCTTACCTGCTTGTTGCTTACCTGTGCTGTACTGCTGGGTGTCTCATGGATTCGTGATGTTCTCCTTCTTCTGCCTCCTCATCCCCCATCTGAGCTAGTTTAAAGCCCGATGAAGGAAATCAGCCAACTTGTTAGAGAAAAGACTCACTGAGAGGTGAAGTCCATCATGCTCCAGGAAGTCCCTTTTGCAGGAAGTGTTGGTTGTGGTCCAGGAAGCCAAATCCTGCATGATGGCTCCAACTCCTGAGCCACAGGTTGACCTCTCCAATGCAGGTGCTGTGATACCTACTGCAACCTCTGACTGGGAGGATGGATAAGAAGACCACTTGTGCCCCCATCTCCCTATGCCTGGCCCCCAGGACCCTGTAGTCACCCATGACATGGGCTGTTTTCCTTTCCATATGAAATCTCAAAGGCTGTCTTCATTAGAAAAAAAGAGTATTCTAATCTGAGTTATAAAACATTATGTGAAAATCATAAATATTTTTGTATTGACTAGGAATTGGGTAACTTGAGTTAAGAATAAATATTTTTTTGAGTGAGAGCAAGGCCAAAAGGGAGAGCAGTGATTGATCAGACATTAAAATAAATGCAGCATGCAAGTCAAATACATTAAGAAGGACACTTGTTAAAAAGTGAAGGCAGTCAGCTGTAAAAGCACAAATTGCATCAATGAGGTAAATGTGTAGGTAAATTTGCAAACATTTGGTCCAGAGTCTTTCTGTTTGTATAACTGCAATAGTACATCTTTATCACTTAGGTTCACTGGCTGAAGCAGGTGTTTAACTAATGTGTAATAGGTATATTGCATTATATAATATCTATAGCTGGTATGATATAACATCTGCCTGTAATTTAGTTAAAACTGCACACTTAGAAGCATATAATGAGATTTACAGCTATACTAAGTTGTTTGTCAAATATGATTTAAAAATGTATAATATTTGAAGATGTAATATCAGCCTAAGTACTGAGATTTTTTTCTTGGAATTGATGGCACTTGATGAAACCCACAGCTGACTTCATGTACAGATGTTGATGCTACAGTTTGATATCACGCTGTTCGTTTCTGTAATCCAGAGATAAAACTCTCACTGTTTTCAAGTGAATTATAAATGAAGAAGACGGAACCAGTCTTGAAATTTCCTGCCTTTAATACAGATTAATTTATTTAGAAGACTATAGAGAGTTGCAACACATTAGACACAAGAGCAAATAAAAAGGGATGATACAAATATGTCTTATAAATGTGGCAGAGATACAGGGGTCCCTGGTAATGCTCGTTAGCCTTTGGCCACACACACACACACACAAAAAACCCCCATATATATAAGTAGATGAAATGGAAGGACTGACTGCACTGTAGAGGTAAGAAGGGTCTAAAATAAGTGGACACATTCAAAATCCCTCCTTTAAACTTAACATGATTCTTCAGAACCAGGATTTCATTACTTTTACTTTCCTAATCGCAATGTCTGAAGAGCCCTTATTGTTTTAGTTGGAGTCTGTTGACCACAATTTTTTCACCTCATTTGGTATAAATGGAAAAAAACATTAGCCTTCTGCAACATTTCATAAATAGACCCACTGTATCTCTATTTAAAAAGAGGCTGTGGTATTCTGGGTATTTTTCCAAGGTATTTTATAAGAATCAAATTTGACAGGGATAACTTACCAGAGCGAGACGCACATAAATAGGAAAGACCTAGAACACTCTTTCATGTCTTGATTCATTCACAAAAATATATTTAGATGTTCTTATAACTAAACAGGTGGTGATGTCACTTGGAAAGCAGCAGCATCTAAATATATCAATACTCAAATTGAAAATAGCTAATTATACTGAGACAGGGGTGTGTGTGCATGCGTGCACTATATGCACACACAAAATTAAGGATTTTAGTGCCTCCTACCATGTATGGAGGACCATAACAAACACAGAAATTGAGGGCACTCAGCAGCTAGTACCATTGTGCCCTTATTGTTCTACCATAGATTCAGACATAGTAAATAGCACAGACAGTATTCTGAACAATTACAACTGCTTTGCTTAAGAAGTGTTAAATAAATACTTAAAACCTGATTTAACAAGGTGCACTGACCCTTTAAAGAAAGGCCCCTGTCCGTCCTCAGTTTTATTTCAAAAGGGAGCCATCCTGGAACTTGAACTCTTGAAAAGCTCAAAATTGGATTTCAGGAAAGCAAGGCATGATGAATAAAGGAGAAGATCCAGACTGTAAAAAGGCAGGCAGGATAAATGGTGCTGTGGAATGAATATGCTTTCTTCTTAAATTGCCCAAAGCAGTCAAATCAGGTGAGGGAAAGCAAGTGATTGTACCAGAAGAAAGCCTCAGAAGGGATGTAAAAAAGCTGGTAATTAGTGGTGTCTGCTTCATTGTTAAGGCTCCACGGCTGAAATCTGTGGAAGGGGGAGGCAAGCAGTGTATTTTCTGAAGTCCAGGACCTGAGTCACTATGTCTGAGAGGAGAGGAAGGAGAAAAATAAAAATAATCCTTTCCTGAAGATTGATGAGAGAAAGTGATTTGGTCAAGGTTCTGGACTTTCACTGAACCATTAAAGCTGTAGTTCTCATTCTTGTTCCTTGTTCTTCTTATTGTGGAAGGGATGAAGCTTTGGTTTAACTAGACAGCTAAATTATCTACCAACAACTGAAAATCAAGGCTGTTTATGCTGCAATCAGGAGGCATAATTACATCTTACTAGATGAACTCAAGCTAGCTTCCAGCAAGCTAGTTCAATCACCGATAATAGGATAACTGCCCCCTTGGCTGACACACTGGTGACCTTCAGAGTTAAATGCATGAGCTGCTACAGCTTGAGCTAAGCAGCCTAGCCTCCATGGTTGAGGGCTGTAATAACGTGCATCCTCTGTGACTGGGACTTGTAACACACATTTAATAGCTAACAAGTCCCCACCAATTGCAATACGTACAGTGGAGTTGGCACAGCATGGGACGTGATTCAGACTGGATACCACAGTCTCTGCGTCACCCTCACCCGACTTGGCTCTTTTTGGCAATTTAAGAAGAAAGCAATATTCATTCCACAAATGCTTACTCAGCGTGCCTGGTGGGTTTGGAAGCTCAAACTGACCCTAGTGCTACACAGTTATTCATACTTACATGTTATTTTAGGTACATTTATGTGAGTTGCATTCACAACTGTGGATTGGAAAACAGACACCCTGAAAGCAGCACTTCTTAGAGGGGAGATGAATAAACTCAATTGCAGCTGACTGGAGGTAGGGTCACAGTAACCCCGCTAGTCAGTAGATGCTTCACATTATGAAGGCTGTACACCCTTTATAAAGTGTTTTTGTTTGTTTTTTGAGGATTTCTTTTTACATTCTAGATATTCTGGATGTTCTCATTCTTCCATATAAGTACCTCATCCACTTTCAAGCCTAACTAAACTTCTGGCCTTAGTTATAATTTGTGACTGAGTTGACTGTCACATCCCTTTTTAGTTATCTACTTTAAAGTAAATAGTCCTAATGTTTAAGCTCTCTCTATGTGAGTCTGTAGTTACTTTAATTTCTCAGCTTTTGTCTTCAGTGACTCTAGTCATTGAACTTTCAGTTGCTGATCAGAGGGAGAAAGGGAAAGGGTCAAGGTGTCTCAGACTGTGACCAGCCTCGTAGGTGGGAGTTCAGTCTTGGAAGAGAACTACCCCACTCGCATACAGCTCTGACACTTCTGGTGCACCCAACACAATGGAGTTTGGGTATGCGACTGGGAATTTTGCCTTTGCTCTGCCTAGTGATGTCTTCGGGAGATTTATGAAGTGAATCTGTTTCTGCAAACAGGTGTAAATGCATCTAACTGGGGGTGGAGCTCTTTCCAGATTGGGAAAGTTTTCTATACCTGCACAGTGGGCTGTTGCTATTTACCCTGCATGGATTTCAGAGGGGAAAGCTGTATTGTTTGCATCCCTATACCTGACTAAATCCATGACCTAATTTTTGAGGACATACCCAGAGGCATCTTTGCTTATGATCCTGGCTAGCATTTCCTAAATGTAATTATTTAAGGCATCTGGAGAAAAAGCCTAGTTTCAGCTAGACTTTTCATTGGAAGCCACTCCTTGTTTTCTTAGCCATATTTTTTATTCAATCTGATTTTTTTCACACTTCACTTCACTAGTTTCTTTTTTCCTTTGGAGAATTGCTATCTCTGCTTTTTTTGGTCTTACCTATCAAGAAGGCCTGAACCACAGGTGATATCACCATCCCTAGGCAGCAAGTCAGAAAATGGGTCACATGGTTTCAGGGAGGAGGTAGGGGTCGGGAGGTAGTGATGTTTTCTTGGATTTAGTCTCCACATACTGCTTCTGCATTTGAAAAAAAAAATCCAGTGTTGTTAGGCACTTTCCATGATCTTTCCCTCAAGCAGTCCTGCATTATGATTTCACCCTCCAGCTGGGAGACCACAAAAAGGCTTTTCCCAGAAGTCTGTCAATGCAGATCATTTAATTAGGCCAGATGGGGATCATTCTAGCAGAAGCACAAAGCTCTTTTTCCTGTTGGATCTGATAATGCTTCCTTCCCAATGCTCAGTCCAGTAAAGCAAAGACTGAGAGACTTTGAGGTAGAATGCCCTCCTCTCATGGTTGAACATATAGTATTGCTTCTGATTTTTTTCATTATTCTGTAACTAAAATATGTATCTTTAATGTTTTTCCCTCTTGCAAAAAAGTATGGTAGTCTTCCTAAATTTTAATGCCATGCATAATTAATGGAAACATTGAACTGTATTTCTAGAGATTCAGTGTTTTTTCCTAGATATATAAAGATGGAGTTATGGCTGAATGTGTCTCAGCCACTAGAAGGTAAACATTACATGGATGTTGTAACTGTCCCAAAAACATGCCTTACAAACCTAGGAAATTCAGAGACAGAGTTACATTCAAAAGCAATCCAACCATGTTAGAGAAATGTGCAGTACAGATATCTCAAAAACTTTAATTTGCCCTGTTGCAACATCATGCAAGCATGATGCAACCATACTTATGAAGATGCAACCATACTTATGAAGATGGTATTCTAGTATAAATAGTTCCAGATTAGATTAAACTGACTCTTAAAAATATAGTCATTGTTTTTATATATTTCCTTTTGTTTTGTCACTGAATGATGGAGCTAAGGCTATTTAGCTGCTAAAACTGCATTTCTTACCTCACAGCTCATTTGAGATCAAAAACAATGTGATGCAGATCCTAAATTTCTAAGTACACAGTTTCTAATAAATGTAGGATCATCAACCAACAGACTTGTAAAATCTCAGAAAACTCATTAGTAATCAAAGAGGAGGTGTGGTGAGTTTGAGGAGGTTTTTCATTCTAGTTTTCAACATAAGATTTCAAATTCCTGATTTAAAAGAAAATTCTGGCCAGGGGGTCATGCCCAGTGCCTCCATAACTTATTTGCTGTAGGTACATCTGGTACAGTTGTAATGTATGCTTTGCAGTTCCAGTCTACAAAAAGGATTAAACTTTGACAAGTATCCATTTCTACAAGTAAAAATATGATTTAATGTCCTCTCCATTGCAAATGAACACAGTGATTAATGCTAACTGTGCTGCTGGTCTTGGCCTTATGAATACCAGTCCTCCAAGGGCACGGACTAAAATCAAAAGCAAATCTAATGCAGGCAACCAAACGGCCTTAGTTACTGACCTGAACTGGATACAGTTCAGTGACCTAATGCTAAAAGGCTATGTACCATATCCTATTACCAGTCTCCTGAGCTATCCAGTTTTTCTGTAGTACACATTGGTCCTGTTGCTTTCCAAGCACTCCACACCCATCAATATATCTGGGGGATGGGGCGCAAGTGGCATGGTTTTTCCCTGTGGCACCTGCCCCACATCACAGAAGTCTTTGCTATAGCAGATGCAGCCCTGCATCCAATAGCATATCTGGGGTTGAGCGGGGAGCAAAGGGGCACCAGAAGTGGATCTCAAGGAGCCTGTGCCCAAGGACAGATCCAGGGGAGGTACAGTGGTGCAGTTGCACCCACCCTGTGATTCCTAGTTTTCTGAAAGTTAAAAACCAACTGTCTTGCACTGACAGATACATTTTTATTTGGGCAGCAGTGAGGCTGTCAATTGACTTCATGCCTCATTATAATGTACCTGATTTCTTCTAAACCAAGGGTGGGCAATTATTTTGGCTGGAGGGTGGTTTAACAAGTTTTGGTGAACTGTCAAGAGCTGCATGGGTAGCCCCGCCCCTTAACATTCCCCCCCCTCCCCCTCAGTTGCCATTTTGGGACCAGAAGTCCCTCCCCTAAGCCCTGACCTCTATCACCAAAAGTCCCTCCCTTTGCCCCCTGGAAATACTGCTTGTGGGAGGGTGGGGGGTTGCCATCGTAGAACCAGAAAAAACAAATAATATATTAAAAGTCAAACACCTACTATAACATTTTCATTTTATTTTCATGATTTGTGTTTGTGTACTGTATACAGAGGTGGTCTGCATAATAACTCAAAAATAAAGTCTTAGTTTTGTATATTGTATGGGAGGGTCAGGGGGTGCATGGTGGAGTGTGGTAGGGTTTGTGAGAGGGTATGGCTATATGTTGGGGACAGTAGGATATGTTGGGGGCTGTGTATATGTAGTGGGGTTGTAGGGGCAGGGTGTGGGTGTGTGATGTTTGTGGGGTGTGAAGCAGGGTGGGGGGTGTGGGAAACCTGCTCACACACTCCCCCCCATGGGATGCTGCACCCACAGGTGGTGGCAGGAGGGGCAGGGTCACTCAGGATGCTCATGCCTGGCACATGGACTGGTGTCTGGTAATGCATGGCTCCAGCCTCCTCTGTTGCTGGGGCTCCACACTGTGCAC
This sequence comes from Caiman crocodilus, assembly GCA_030014935.1. Taxonomy (NCBI): domain Eukaryota; kingdom Metazoa; phylum Chordata; order Crocodylia; family Alligatoridae; genus Caiman; species Caiman crocodilus. Next base: position 41,793,749 of record JAGPOW010001918.1, on the reverse strand, counting down.
ATGCAACTCTCGCACTCGTACGCCGTTGGAGGGAACCTTAGAACTGGAGGGAAGCTTACAAGAATTTAGAACAGGGATGTGCAAAATATGATGACAGGACCTTAAACACCTACTTACTTGATTAGGACTTAAGCAGTTCTGGGCATGCTCTGAGAAGACCTAAAGGTACTTAGAAATTCACTGCTGGAAACTTATGTATTTACTGAGTTCAGGTAGCCCCACACCTAGGTAGCAGCTAATCAGATATATTGAGGATACAATAGATAGACTAGAGCTTGACAGGATAAGTTATGGCAGACATAACTGTGTAAGTCCTGTTGTCAATGAAGTGTTTAGGTGTGTTGATTCTCCATTTCTGTCTGATACTACAATGCACTATGGTGGGTTAATTAGGTACCTTAGATTAGAACTTTGTGGGAAATAATTTTTCATTTTGCAAAAAGTTTTGACATTTCAGAAAGTTTCCCTGTCCTGATTTGGTTTGAAAAATCAAATTTTCACAATTTTTACAAATGACAAACAACCACAGAAAGTGTTTTGATATTGAGATTTTCATTTTTACTCCTTTCTGTCTATAAGTGCCTAAAGTTTCAATGCAAAAAGTATGGAACAAGAATTTAAGAACTTTTCATCTGAAAAATGACAACCTGGGGCATTTCTATAATTTTGAGAACTTTCAAAAGCATTTTTGAGACAAGAAATGTGTTAAAACAAAGCCTTTTCTAGTGTCAGTTTTACCAGATCAGCAGTTTTGCCAAAAAAACCCCCCATTCCTGACCAGCTGTACCTTAGCTAATGACAGAGAGCTTTTTGCAAAAAGTGAACCAAGCTCTTATTCTAGATTACAAAATATATGCTTCTTTACTGGTTGTACTCTCTTTAGCATTGTTCTGTGATTTTGAGGCTAATGGAACATCTGGTATCTCACTGGAGTCCAGTGCTATCTCTGTTACTGGATTTAATGTTCCTGGGTTTGACTATCTTAATATAAGACTCAAAAACAAGTCTGTACGTTTGCATTATGATGAAGCAGTTATATTGGACTGTAAATCTTCATAGATAAAACCTTAGACAACACCCTGTACATACTGGGAGAGGGCATTTTAATCTAGTCTCTGTAGATATCTAACCAGAGAGGATGCATTAAAACATCTTATAGTTAAGTATCTTAATACTAAGTCCAGGCAAACAGATTAAAAAATCTCAGATCTGATGCACAAGGGAGGTAATACAAGCCTAGCCTTACATCCACAAAAAAAAGGCAAATCCCAAAGTTGTTTGTTTTTAATCAGTGCTGACAAAAACTCAATGAATTTAGCCTCTTTGGCCACATCCAAATGAGTGTGGACATGCAGTTTGTGGCACCACAAACCCATCTGAAGTACCACACATCACACAAGCAGGCATTCCCCATACTGCTACCTTGCTGTGTGGGGGAGTGGAAGGGGAGGAGGCTTGACCCCAGGAGATCCCAGGGTCAAAAAAAATCCACACCAAAAAAAAGTGGGTCAGTGCACCCAGAACCAGAGCTTGGCTAGCCTTCCCCCTGTGGCTGCAGCCCCTGGAGGCCCCCAGGACTCCAGGAAAGACTGCTGGGGCCAGCACAGTTCCTGGCCCTCGCTTCTCCTACCTCACCCAAGGTATCCTGCTGTATGCCAAGGGGTGTGTGGCACAGGCATTCCCTGGGGACAATTAGCAGTGGCATTTGTAAACAGGAGAAACACTTGATTAAAAAACTGCTGCAGCTTACAAACTCTCCTGGAAAGAGGAGATAAAGTATATGGGAGAAATGTACTATACTTCAAGCGTTTTTTCTTTATAGGCTATGCAGGTTTGCCATAGGCATCATTCTAACGAAGTTGGCTAAGTGAGACTAAGTAGTTAGGTGCAGAGCAAATGTGTCTTCCTTCTGTTCACAAGAATCTTGAGGCAGGCACTCCAGATGGACATTTTATGCTTTGATTGTATCCTTTGAAGTCAGTGATCTTCAACCAGGGTGCCATGGTTGAGATTTAAATGAAGAGATTTCAACAGGAATCCACAGCATTAAAAATGTCCTGCTTTGTGGTCTTTCTGAGGTCTTTGTAACAGAAAAACTGCTATTTTTTTCTTTCGTTAATGAAACAGCGCAGAGTTGGGATTTTCCAAGGGGTGTCTGAGACTTAAGAGGGGTGCCTTGAGTCTAAAAAAATTGACAGTCACTATTTTAAGCAGTTTGGGAGCCTTCTCTGTTCTATTTAGAAGAGACAGTATCCTAATAAAGCAACTCTGAGTGTGTGTATATGTGTGTAATTAAATTTAGACAAAGATATAGCTTTACATGGACATAGGCCTTATGTCAGTAATCTCAGTTATTTAGAGACTAACAGTTCCTAGTTTCTTCGTGTTCCTTCCTTGTGCTGTAGTAGAAGCAGACAGCACGTTGTTCATGCAAATTGGCATTGTGCCTTAAAATTTGCTAAGAAGACACGCACACAAATCTAAATAGCAAAGCAGTAGGGGGCTCTAAAATTCCATTTTGGAAATTCTAACTTTGCGGTTACTTTAAAAGACTTCCTCCAAAGCCCATGGTTGTCTCAGGGTATAACTTTGGGCTCCATTTAAACACACTCTCAGCATTAACAATTAACAATAATAGTGATATTTTGTTCTTCAGGTATAGGTACAGCCACTGTAATATTCAGCTGCTGAACAGATTCCATGAACAAGTAGTTTCCTTTAAAAATAAAATATAGGTTTCCCTCACCAAACATGGTTTTTGCCAACCATGGTTTTGAGTATCCACGCTTTGAGGAGGTGGTGGGGGAGGAGGAGGTACAGTTGGAAAATACCCGCCATGGCCCCCCTAGACCTGCTCATGTCTCTTACTCCCCCTCCACAGCCCCAACACCTTTGCTGGTGCCCCTCACCCTGCAGCCACAGACCCTGCTTCCCCAGCCCTGCTGGCTTTGCAAACCATGGTTTTGCCAACCACAGGAACATTCAGGAACCTAACCAGGGTAGTGGTCCTCACCCCTACCTTGGGCAGATTCAAGAGGAGGTTGGATGATCATCTGTCTGGGGTCTTGTAAACCCAGCATTCATTCCTGCCTGTGGTAGGGGATCAGGCTAGATGATCTGTTCAGGTCCTTCCTGACCCTAGCTACTATGAAACAATGAAACCCATGTGGTTGGTGATGGAAACCTGTAAATCTTAGGTTGAATTCCTGCGACTGACATGAAATCATATCATGCACATTTGTGCTGATAACTCATAGCCGGAATGGGTTGCCACACATCTCAGGGAAAACAACAGGAGGCACAACGCCTGACGCATGCAATGCAGCTGCCTTCCTAGTACCCATGTACTTTTGCTCCCTGAAAGTACTCCTGTAGGGGAGCAGGAAATGCATGATCACAGAATTCCTGGCAGTACTGAGTTTGCAGGCATAGATGGATTGTATATAAGCCTCTAGCAGTGGTAGTTTCTTATAATATTCTTCTTCTCCCTATTGACAAGCTTGCAAGTGTCTGAAAACAAAGAAAGAAACCCTCTCTTTTATCTTCTGGCGCTAAAAAGGATTCCCTAGAACAGGGTGGATCTGGCCCATTCAAACCCATTACCAGAGGTCTAACTAGCTAATTTGGTGCTCTGGACAGAGCTGGGGGAAGGGGTTGAGTATTGTGCCAAGTGTTAGAGTCTGGGCAGAAGAGTCTTACCTGCCATAGCAGGCTCACCACACTTGGGCTGCAGCTACTGCTGTGACAGTGGTGGCAACAGTAGCGGCAGTTTCTTTTCTGCTCTAAGAGTGGCTAGTGGGTGTGAGCTCTAGATTTTAACATGCAGCTAGGGTCAGGTACAGCTTTCACTTAAATTAATTTGTTGAAATAGATATAAAATGCCCACAATAACTGCATCTGAACTGGAACTCTAGACTTCATGCCTAAACTTTCATTAAGCTGATTAGGTATTTAATATTAGAGTGAAATAATATGATTGCAGCAGAAGTGCCAAGAGGTGGATTTGACAGCTGTATTTAGGAGACAATCAGTTATTTCTGTTTTTCAGATTGTACCCTCAGAGGCACAGTGACCCCACCAAGTGCATGTGGTGGGACAGGGGCAGGTGCATGAATATGCTGCCCACTGGACATAAGGAGGGCGAGTTTTCCATGGCTGGGCTGCTGCTGCCACTGCTGCTGTTGTAGCAACTTCAACACCAGCAGTGGCAGCCCTATGGCTGGGCTCCCTGGGAGCTGCCCCTGCTGCCCCATTTGCGCTCCCTGCTGTGATACATATATATTGGGTGCAGGGCTCTGCCTCTTCTGGCTGTTTCCCCACCCTCATGCAACTCATCTAGGAACATGAGGAGAGGGGAGGATCACCCCAGTCCGTAGGGCCAGGCTGGGCTGGGCCAGCTTCTGCTGTATCTTGCAGTCCCAGCAATGCAGCCGGGAACCAGGGAGAGCTGGAGTGGCTGGTAGGCAGGTAGGAGGGGGAGGAGGAATGGTGGGGAGAAGCAGTGTAGGCAGGCAGAAAAGTGGGGGAACGGCAGTTACAGTGGTGACAGGTTGTGGGGCGAGTGAGGCAACAGCTGGGTGGGGGTGTGGGGCCTGTACTTGTGCTCCAGGGCCAGGGCCAGCAGAGGCCCAGGGCAAGGCAACAGGAGCACGGGGCCCAGGCTGGCTCTGCCCCTCTCCCTCTGGCACAGCCTAGCCCAGCTCCATAGAGCCCCTGCCAGCCCAGATCCTGTGCTCCTGCTGCCCTGCCCTGGGCCCCCACCAGCTCTGGCCCCAGGGCACTGTCGCAGGCCCCACAGTCCCATCCAGTTGTCACTGTGCTCCTGCCTTCTGCCACCTCTCCCACTCACCTGCCACTGCTGCAACAGCCCTTTCTCCACTTTCCCAGCTGCTGCTACTCTCCACCACACCCCACACACTGGCCAGCTGCTCTGGCACCATGTGCTTCCCAGTTGCATTGCCAGATCCAGTCCTCGGGGAGTGCATTGCATGATGCAGCAGGAACTGGCCTGGTCCAGTCCTCACGATATATGGCTGGTGCCATATGGCGCCAGCCAGGCCAGGTCAGCTCCTGCTGCATTCTGTGGACCCACCTGTGCAGCTGGGAACTGCATGGTGTTGGAGTGGCCGGCATGGTGTTGGCGGGGGAGGTGGGAAAGCAGCTGCAGTGGCAAATAGGAAGGTAGGGAAGCAACAGGAGAAGGGCAGCAGTGACAGATGGGGGGCAAAGGTGATGGTGACTGAGCAGACAGAAGTGTGGAGCCCCCCACTGATTCTCTGGGGCCTGGGGCAGCAGGAACACTGAGCCCGGGATGGCAGGAGTGCTAGCAGGGGCTCTACCTGCCGCTGGCTCTGAAAGCCCCAACACTCATGGCTTGCTGCTGCCACTGGTGGCAGGGGCTGTGGGCACCCACATCCACCATGTGCACACCCTCATTCCCTCAGACACCCTAGTCACCCTCTGCCTCCACACAGGCCACAACACTCTGCAGCCACCTTCCCCCCACGCACTCACAACCCCTCACAACCCCCATACCCACCCACACCCCACTTATCCACGCACACTCACATGCTCCCCTCCTCACGTACACACACCTATCCACCCCCCAGAAACCACACAGATGCACCTTCCCCCACATCCCACACACCCACAGCCCCCCACAAACCTATACTCACCCACCCATAACCCACACTCCCCCCACAATATACAAGAGTAGGGCTTCATTTTAAGCTATTATATAGTCACCTCTATGTGCAGGATGCAAACACAAGTAAATCAGGACAAAAAATTATTTGAAATCAAATTAATGAATTTTGTAGTAGATGTTTAATTTTTAGAACATAATTTGGTATTTTTTCTGGTTCTGAGATGGCAAGATCCCTTGCTGAAAGGAGCACTTCCAAGGACAGGGGGAGGGACTTCTGGTGGCAAAGCCCAGAGGTTAGGGGGTGGGGCTTCCAGTCCCAAAATAGTGACCAGGGGATGGGGCACCTGTCAAGGGGTGGGGCTACACTTGAGGCTCTCGACAGCTTGCCAAAACTCTGTTAGCGACCCTCCAGCAAAAATAATTGCTCACCCCTGAACTAGTGGGTACTTCCTAGTTGCCCAGTTTTCAGAAGCAAAATACCTTTTTCTAATTGTCAGCACAGCCGGCTGCATATGGGAATTATTTAGGAGCAGGTTCGAAAGTCAATTTAGAATTCCATTTGGTGGGGGAATTATTCTATAAGGGCTATGCATGAGTACATTTTATGCATGAGTAACTGCCTTCCACACTAATCCACTGGGAGATGGTTAGAAATAGTGTAAATGCCACATCCATTATCTTCACCGTCTTAACACCGTTCTGAACTAATAAACACAAAGTTGGGAAGCCAGTGTAAAACTCACCTGTATATTCTGCTCTGTGTGTGCACAAATCTAGTGTTGTACCCACTTAGTCCAACAGGCTAAGGAGGAAAAGTAGCAAAAATCTTAGTTTATTTACCAATTGGACAGTGAAAAGACAGAAGCAACACAAGCTGCCTCTGAAAACAGGCACTGGCATTTAACATTGCTATAAAGAACTTATGTTTTTATTCATGGCATTGGTGACTTTTTTCTGAATGTAAAATAATATTTTCCTTTCTGTGTAACTTTTGTAGCATGACTACCTGTGGTGAATAAAGAGGTACAAGCATTTTTATGAGAGTCTTCCATTGCAGTATTAATACTGATAAGCTGGGAGTTAGCAGCATTTGACTGTTTTGATGGTGCTACATACAGACCTGCTTGTGAGGAGTTGTAAACAGGGGAGAATTTGGTCCCAAGATACTGTGATAGATGTTTATTTTGAGAGAAGCCATTCTCTCTCTCTCTCTTATTTATCTCTCTCTCTCACATACATGTGAGAGTTTCTAGGCTAACAGTGTGAAGGTCATTAGTTTCTAGAATCCGATCTGTCCAATGAAGCATAACACTGCAATAATGATGAAGACAAAAATTGCATTCCTGCCTACCTTTCCATATATCACAGGACATCAAGACAGGCCAGGAAATAACTCAAGTCAAGACAATATCTTGTAATGTACATTGGGAGGGAACCCAGTTTGCTCACATGATATTCCTGGCATCTGACTGTTCTTGTTCCAAAACAGTTATTCCCAATTAAAGCAGATTCCAGATACTTCTAACTCTTGTGAGCAAGAGTATTAACATGAGCAAAAATAGATTAATTTAATATCTTGCAATATCCCTACTGCATGTTTCAAATACTAAGAACTTTTCCAGAATGTAGAGAGTAAGGAGTGCTATGCTTGTGTGTAAATAAAGAGTGAGAATTGTAAATAACAGAAGAGATTGGAGGTAGTAGCTTGTGCTTTGTGGATCGTATTTGACAAGACCCTAAAAACCCATTTAAACTGAGATTTAAAAAATAGATCTTATCCCTTTTTGCACGAAAGGAAGCTCTAAGACAGGGCACTTAATTGAGATCAGTTTGCTAAATCTATGGTCTTATCTTTAATTATGCACTGTCACTTGCAGATGGCCCTGGGATTTATTATCATAGAATTACCACTCCCTGGCTTTTTCTATTCTTTGCAATTTTGCAGCACTATGGAATTGAACCTATTCCAGATAGGCCTACCTGGCATCTCATCCATAACCACAAATCAATTAGATGGTCTTCTTGCCAGGAGTGCAAGATTTTAAAGATAAAAAAATCCAGCTGTTGTCCTCCGTTCAATGCTGCAGACAGCTCTGCAATATGTGAGCTAGTAGGAAGCTCTGCCCTTTTGGGAGTTAGATCAGATGGTGTAAGCCCTTGAAGTGTGGTGGTAATCGAGGAAAAAAGCCAGGGGCATGGATGCAATCTCAGATGTTCAAAAAGCAGTTAGGAACCCAAATCTTGAGATAGTAAGAAAACCATTAATATTTTGCCACAAAATTTTGGGGGATTTAAAAAATTCTGCTGTGAGAAGAACCAGACCCCTTTTAAATTACTTTTATTTTTAAAAGAAGCCCAGATAACACTAGCTCCTAGAAACACTCAGGTTCTCTGCCCAGTTTAGACCAGGTACTTGAACCTCATTTTTCTGCATCTTAGGAGCCTATCTCGATTACTAGGATACTATGTATTCTGGTTTGGGGTCTCCCAGTCATGCCTTTTTAGAGCTGTTCTACTTCATGTTAAGTGCTCAATGATGGAGGGACCTGAGCCTTGAGCATCCATATCCTGTGTCAGCATCTTGACTGTATGGGTATACAGTAGCACTTACTTTGATTTTGACCACAGTTTCTAAGCTGCACCCTGATGAAATTTGTCAAAACTGGTATGTTCCCAGGAAGTTTTTCAGCTGAAAAAAAATTTTTTAGAAAATTCCTGACTGTTTCTCTCTACAGTTCCCACGAAAATGAATGCTAAGATTTTCAATCACTAGGAAAAAAACCAAAACAAACATATTCAGAACAGGAATGTTAACAGCTTTTGTCTGTAATTTTGTCATATTACAAAAATGTGAAAGCACACCAAATAGTAGTGACTGACTTTAAGAACTGAATTTATTTAAAGTAATCAGGATGCCAACTGCATTGTCATAAGTGATGCTGCACAACTTAGAAGAAATATGGCAACACTCCATTGCCCTGGATTTGAAAGGTACTGAGTAGGTGGAGGAAATAGTTTAAAGTCTATTTTCCTCCATTAAATTCATTATAATTATCCTAACACCTGAACTGTCTGTGACCTACCTATCTGAATGACTACCTTTTCTCTTATGCTTCACTGTGACAGTTAGTTATTTCTTATCTTTCCTACAGTGTTGCCAGTGTATATGGAATTCTTTAAATATAGAGTAAGACACTGCCCTAAAGAGCTCTTAGTCCAAGATGAGAGTAATAGAGAGAGAACCAGGACTGTTGTGAAGCAGGAAAGGACGTAGGAACATTATTGGTGAGACATACAAGGCAGAGATGAAACTGCCTTTCAGTGTCAGGTAGGGAAAAAAGCATATGACTGAACTGGGAGACTGCAGGTAGTGCATGAAAGGATATGGATATAGGACATAGAAGGAACAGGCAACAAAAAGCCTTTAAAGGAGAAAAGATAGAGTAGAAATGAGAGCTAAAATAAATATTGGCTTTGAATGTCAATGTGTTTAGTCTTGAATTCTGGTTAAAATAGCAGGGAAAAAGTACAACTTAGATTTTAACTCGAGTGGCCAGCTTCATTTAAAATCTACAGGAAAATCTGGGGTGGATTTGAGCTAAGTTAAAACACAAGCTGCCTTTCCTTCACTGCTACTTTAATGCTATTTCCCAGATTGCTATATCAAATTCAAACTCTTTGCCTGTGCATTAAAGGCCCTGCTTATCTTTCCTCTCATTTCTGATGTTTTATTTTCCCTTCAAACTCTTCCTTTATCTGTCCTTCTCTACCTCCTACCCACATCTCTTACAGAACAGAGAAGTTGCAGTTATAACGATAAGAGATATCAATGATGTAGAAAAAGTATAGCAATAGTTTATGGAGATGAAAGGGTGGATTTTGTCTTCAAGAAAAAAACAGGGCTTTGCATTTGTAGTGTAAAGAATTGAATGTGACACTGCAGGAGTGGCACAACAAGACAGAGAGATGGGGACAAGTGTCCTGGGTGTTGGCTTGTGGAAGGGGGGCAGGAATGGCTGCCACTGGCAGCTACACAGTCATGCCAGCAGCAACCAAAAGTTGTCACTGTCCTCATGCCCTGGGCGCCTGGCCACATCACTAAATGCACCTGCGCTCAAGTGTTGATGGTGGGAGGAGAGCAGGAGGTGTCAGTGGCTGTAGTGTCAGGTGAAAGCAGTGTGGATTTAGAAAGAATCATTAATAAATCTTGCTTGGAAAGAAGGTTTTTGGGATGATGGCAGGACACTTGGGAAACATTAAGGACAGGTAGCAGAGCTGTCTGAGTGAACATCTTCCACCTTTGGAATACGCTATCCCTCTTGGAGCTTAGTGACCTTCAGAGAACCAGGCTGGCATGTTTGTTTAGTTTAGTCTTCAAGATTTCCTTTCCCTCTGAGGATTTTTGATACATTTCTGGTAAAAGCCCGCAATGACAGTTGTTTGATACAGCAGTAGTTCTTCATGTCGCACACTGGGTAGCTCTGAATATTTTATGTCTTTAACTTTTGGAAAATGCAATAGTTATAAACATTTCTATGCATCATTAAACAAACTTGTACAATTCCCTTCTATAAGATACTTTAGGCCCTTCTACTGGATTTTTGGAAGGGTAAACATCTCTAATTTAGGGGTGCAATATGGAAAAAAGCAATACTGTGTGAGCACTGAAAGACTGTATATAGTACAAGAAAACCATTTAAATAAAAATAAAATTTGGAAACCTCCTTCCTAAGCACAGAGTGCGTCGTGAGGCCTGATATTCTACTCCTTGATACTGCAGAAGAAAGCTGCCAAAGTATTCTGGCCAATTAACATCCTTCCCTCTGAGTGTCAGGAAGAGGAACTGGATTATCCTTTGTTACATAGAGAAAGGGGAGGTAAATGTGATAAATTAGAGTTGTGACTCCCTCCAAATTATTGCTCTCTTGATAATACAAGGTTCATTATTGTTTATTTTATAATGTCTGTACTGCATTATATGTGTTAAGTGAAATGACTGTTTATGTTCGGTGACGAGTGACTCAGTGGCAGAGCCTTTCAAGTAATGTGAGATCGCAATAGTTAACATGTGTGACCTACTTTCAGGGCATGATTGGCAGGTCCAGATGCCTGACTTCGAGAACCTTCGGCCAGAAGGTATATTAGGGACTTCGCCCTAAGAAGTGCACGCGTGGGGAGAGATCTATTCTGTCACTCAGCTACCTTGTCTCCCTGCTTCGTGCCTGCGTGATAGAGAGAGAGAGCTTGAGTTATAGGAGCGAGAGTGCGTGTCATCGAGCACTCGCTCCCTCTCTCATCTCCCCCCGCGTCTCTTCTCGAGCCGCGATTCTTAGGTAGGCCCGATTGCCTGCCTCAGGCTCTGAGAAGCCCCTGAAGTATGCAGGGGATTCCCGCTTGCTGCAAGCACTGCAGTACGCCGACATCTGGCTGCAGCCACTGTGTCGTTCATCGCGAGATACTGCTTTGCCCTGGGTGTAACGTCATCTCTGCACTTTGTTGTACAAGTTTCCTTCAAACTCAGTAAGTAAAGTTTACTTGTTCTACTTCAACACAGTCGTCGGAGTCTCTCTTCCCCTTGCCCAGGGCCCAGAACGTGACTGAGTCGGTGTTGCCCATCCAGGTGCCCCACACAGCGCGTACCACGTGGCAGCCCTCCAAAGCCACCGGGAGGCCTTTCCCGCAACATGGCGACGCATAAAGATTCATTTTGAATGAACTTACTCTGTCTTCCCAAACTCAGAGCAGGACTAATTGGCCTTAGTTAATTTTTTTATGGGTAGGATCTAGAATTAATCTGGAATTTTTCAATAAAGCATAGTTTTGTTGCAAAATGCAGATGCCTTGAGTCAAAAACATTTAGTTTGAAAAATGTTGTGTTTGACAAATTTTCACCAAATCTCAATCAGGGTCCTTGCCTCAGCTCCTGGGAGAATGACTTGGAACTAATCTGAGAAAGGTAGTTAGCCAAGTTAGTCTGAAGTCAGTCAGAAGGCAGGATATATATGCTCCTTTATAGACTAAGTAAATAAGATGTATAGAGAGAGGGTATAAGCGTGTGTTGGCTGAAGCTCACTTTATCAGCTGCTGTGAAAGGGCACGCAGAAAGACTATAAGGAGAGGAAAAAATAGAATATAAAAGGCAAGGCAGGATGTGGGGGAGAAGGGTGGGGAGGGACACAGTACTAGGAGAGACAAACAAGCATTAAACCCATAAAACCCATATAAACAAAGGGATCATGAAAGCTAATCCAGGTAATGAGATAAGAATCCACAGTTCCTGTTTAAACCGTACTTAACACAACCCCGTTTGTGGGTGATTTCTTCTTTTGCAATTTCCTGTTCAAACTGGTTTTACATTTTTTTTCTGCCTAAGAAGAGCAATCTGTCCAGGAAGGCTGAAGTGTTTGGCCACAGGTTGTCAGATCTGTGTTCATTCACTATTACACATAAGCTAATTACAAACAGCCTGAGTTGGAATCAATTTAAGTTATGCGGTTTTCTGTAAGTGGCTTAGGTTAGATCAGTAGCAAACAGTATACATGTTTGCTCTTTGGTTGGGACGTGCAGGAAGCATGCAAGCTGCCTCTATCGGCTGAGGCCTGCAGGTTGGAGGAGCTCCTCCACACCTGCCAGCATGCTCTGTAGACTGTTGGAGATTGCTGAGCACCCAGGTCCCTCTGACTGTTTTCCCCACATACTCTTCCCCCTCCTGCTAGTACCTCCGGACCCTGTAGCTGTGAGCCTTGCAGCATTTGACAAGTGTAGGGTGATGCATCTGGGGAGAGGCAACCCCCAGCACACATACTGGCTGGGAAGCTCCCCTCTCACTAGCACGGTGGAGGAATGGGATCTT
>JAGPOW010001918.1:41769158-41781149 GCA_030014935.1 Caiman crocodilus | reverse complement strand
CCTGGCACTCGTTTCCTGCCAATTGGCAGGGGGTCAGACTAGATGGCCTGCTCTAGGCCCCTTCTGACCCTAGGTACTATGATACTATGATACTATGATCTCAGGTGCCCATGGCCTAAGTGCCAGCCAGCACTGCCTGAGCCACAGAGGTCATAGGTTTGCCTCTGTGTAGCTCTAGTACCAATGTTCTGTCTCTGGCTGGGTGTGCAGGAACTAGGGGTGGGCTCCATGGAGCTGTGCCTGAGCATGGGATCATGGGAGTCTCTGGCTGGGTGTGCAGGAGCCAGAGTTGGGCTTCATGGAGATGTGCCCAAGCACAAAGCCCTGGCTGGGTATGTGGGAGCTAGGATCAGGCTCTGTGGGGCTGTGCCCAAGTGCAGGGGTTGTCTTGGGCTCTGTGTAAGGTGTATGCATGTGTACATTGTGGGGTGCTTCATTATGGGGCGTGGGGGTAAGGACGTGGGTGCTCAGGTTCTGGGGCTTGTGTAGGGCACACAGACACCTGTCTTCCCACCCTACTGCCTGCCTGAGGCTGATGGATGGTCATAGGCAGGAGGCAGGGCTGGAGGAGAGGGTTTATTAAGGCTCTGGGAGACTTTAGAGGTGGGACCCACTGAGTGCTTGGCCAGAGCAGCCAAGTGTGGCCCCAGCATTACCATGCCTTCTTATGAGAAGCAGTTTGCGGGGGACTGTGAAGGAGGCTGGGATGCTGGGAAATGGTGATCTAACTTGAATTGCTAGGGGATCTGGTACAGAAGTATCATCAGTCTAACCTAAACCAGTCTTGATTCACCAGTCTAACCTAAATCAATCAAATGTGAGTGCACATGGAACCAGGTCCATCTTAGACCAGGTTCAATCAATTTTAGACTCGTCTATGTGCACCGCACTTCTGTAGTTACAGGTTTAGATTGATTTCTGATGACATAGACTGGTTTATGTGTAGTGTCTGTACCTGCCCATAGAGATCATCCTGTCTGTCTGATGTAGGTGGCAGAGGGGCATTTTAAGCAGGTGATGGCATATATAACTTTGGTAGAGTTGCAGGTGAATGAACTTTGGATATTATACTACTTATTAGTGCCAGCGGTGAAATGGTCTGTATTGATATGGGGGCCCAGCAGGCATTTGGGTCCATTGGAAGGCCTGGTGTCTCAGTGAGGATGAGAGTTTGTTCGTCTGTTTGAGAGGTGCCATTTGATGTCTGGAAGCCAGTTTTCTTCCCAAAGGCTACCTTGAGACAGCCATCCTTTTTCAGAGGGGGCTGGGGGGCATTATTGATAGTTTTGTAGTTGGTAGGGTTGGAGGGGACCTAAGCAGATCATCAAGTCTGACCCCCTGCCATGGGCAGGAAAGAATGCTGGGGTCAAACAACCCTGGCTAGGTGACTGTCAAGCCTCCTTTTGAAGACCCCCCAGGGTAGGAGCAAGCACCACTGCTCCTAGCGGCTATGACTGTGAAGTAGTGCCTCCTGATGTCTAGCCTATATCTACTCTCTGTCAACTTATGGCTGTTTTACCTTGTTACTCCCAGTAGTGCTTAGGGGAACAGGGACTCTCCTGTTGCCTGCTGGTCCCCCTTGGCAAGTTTATAGATGGCCACCTGATCCCCTCTCAGCCTTCTCTTGTGGAGGCTGAACAGGTTTAGGTCCCTCAGCCTCTCCTCGTAGGGCCTGCCCTGCTGGCCCCTGATCATGCGAGTGGCCCTTCTCTGGACCGTCTGTGCTGTCCACGTCCCTTCTGAAGTGCGGCACCCAGAATTTGACGCAGTACTCCAACTGCAGCCTGACCAACGTTGCATAGAGGGATAGGAATACCCCTGGACCTGCTTGTGATGTATCTATGGACGTATGACAAGTATGTGATAAAGTAAAGGTGTGGTTAGCCTTCCTCCACATTGGTGGCCCATGTGCATCTTGGAATTAGTAGTGACTCCAAGATTCTTTTCTGCCTCTGTGCTGACCAGGAAGGAGTTCCCCAGCCTGTAGGTATGCTGCTGATTCTTCCTCCCCAGGGGCAATACCTTGCACTTGTCAGTATTGAAACCCATCCTATTCTCATCCACCCACCCCTGTAACCAGTCCAGATCTTGTTGAAGCCTGTCCCTCTCTTCTAGTGTGTCCACTTCTCCCCACATCTTAGTCATCCATGGATTTGATCAAGGTGCTTTTCATGCTCTTGTCCAAGTCGCTGATGAAGATGTTGAACAGTGCGGGCCTGAGGACTGAGCCCTGGGGAACCCCACTGCCCACCTCCCTCCAGGTCGAAAATGACCTGTCCACCACCACTTTCTGGGTGTGGCCCTCCAGACAATTTGCGACCCATTCGACTGTAGACATCAACACCACAGTCACCAATTTTTTTAATGAGAATTAGTTTAAGATAAACCTGGTTGAATGTAGTATCAGACTTAATTGATTTGGGTCAAACCAGTTTATGCAATGTCTGTCCTAGACCCCTTCCTGGTTTAAGATAAACCAGAGTGCCCCAGCATCCCAGATGCTTTCTTGAGAAAGGCTACGTCTACTGCGACACCTGCATCCAAGGTCATAGAAGGCAACCAGGTTGGTCTGACAGGACCTGCCTCTAATGAACGCATGTTGGTATATCCACATCCATCCTGAATGATGTGTCTTAAGTGGTCAAGCTTGGAGCTGCAGGTGACAACAAAGGGATTCTGTTGTCCTTGTCCTAGAGTTGGTACTATAGCAGGTCAGAGCAAGGTCTGAATTTGGCTTTGTTGGTTTGAGTGGTCACAGTTTTGGGTTTGTATTGTAACTGTAGGGATCCCTGCTCCAGATCCTTAAGGTATTCATCCTGATTGGTGGGATCAAACTCTGTAACATAAGGTTTGACTGTAGATGATGGATCTAGTGGTGTGTTTAGGGTGAAAGGTGAAGGCATGACAGTAGCAGTGGCAATCACTAGGTTTTCTATACAACATGGTGGCAATTTGGTTACTGTAGACATTCACTGTAATGTCTAGGAAATAAATCTGTTGTGTAAAGTATTCCAGAGTTAGTTTGATAGAGGGGTGGAAGTTGTTAAGGTCTTGGTGAAATTTCTCTAGAGATTCCTCTCCATGTGTCCATATTACGAAGATATTATTGATGTATCTGAAGTATACCAGGGTATTGAGAGGGCAGCTGTAGAGAAAATGAACTTCAAGGTCTGTTATAAATGCATTGGCATACTGGGGGATCATATGTGTGCCATTCATGTGTAGGTATAAGGAGTCTCCCAATCTGAAACAGGAGTAAAATCCAGGAAAGTTTAATGGACAAAGAAGCAGTATTCTTGTCAGGAATAATAGTCTTTATGGCTTGTGGTCTGTCCTCATGAAGGATGTTGGTTGGTGCACAGAGACATGACGTCCATGATAGGTAATATGGTGTTTGCTGGAAGCTTATCAATGGAGCCCTATTTCTTTAAGAAATATATGTTGTCTTTCAAACAGCAGATGGCCCCAGTGCCATATGGGAATAGGATCGAGTCAACATAGCCAAAAAAATCTTCTCATGATGGTGCCAGTGCCAGAGACAATGGGACATCCTGGGTTGCTAGGTTTGTGGATCTTAAGTAATAAGTAAAAGTTGACTTGCCTAGTTTCCTAAGAGGTGGAAGCAAAAAGTAAGCTTCTTCTGTGTTTCCAGAAGTAGCTTTTTAAAGAGTTTATTTAGGTCCTTCTGGTATTGTGCCATGGGGTGCTGTATCAGGAGTTAGCAAAATTCTGGGTTAGAGAGTTGTTTCTCAGTTTCCTGTATGTAATTCTTGACCATGACAACAGTGACACCCTCCCCATCCTTTCAGGGTGATAATTGTGTGATAATGTCCACATTGTTTATAAGGCTGAGCATGGCTTGCCATATAGGCCCATCCTAGAGTTAGGGACACTAGATAGTTTAAGATAAACCTGGTTGAATGTAGTATCAGACTTAATTGATTTGGGTCAAACCAGTTTATGCAATGTCTGTCCTAGACCCCTTCCTGGTTTAAGTTAAACCAGAGTGCCCCAGCATCCCAGATGCTTTGCAGTTCCAGAGCATAGGGTTGGCCCTGTCCCTCTTCCTCCTAGCCAGAGCTCCAGCAGAGACTGCAGGTACAGCAGGATCTGCCTTGGTTTTCCTTGCCCCATACCGCTTCGGTATTCACTGCTCAAGCAAGGATCCTCCCCTCCCGTTTCCCACAGCATGGACCCCAGCCACACGGACCCTAGGCATGAGGTATGCTAACTAACGCTGAGAGGTGTTTGTCTGTGTGTCTCTCCAGTTTCACTGAGACCGGCTGACAGAACAGTGTGGCTTAGAGCTTTTGGGAGCTAAGCACCAGGTAGCTCGTAATGTCCCTCCTTTCCTTCCTTGACAAAAGCTGTTTAAGAAGAGCTTAAACTAATGAGAGAAGGTTTTATTTTGATGGGCTGATAAATGCTGTGTTATCATCCCCCTGCTGGCTCCCTTGCCTGTCAGGTTTGCAGACAGTCTGAAAAGCAGGGAGAGGGGGATTGAAAAGCTCAGTATCATGAACAGATGCATGCACTACACCCCCTCCCACACCCCTTTGCCTCATAGTGTTCGCCCAGGGCTGGGGTTTGGCAACACTCCTGCCACTTTGGCAGCAAGCCAGGAAAAGCCTGGGATGGTGCAGACAGGGTGAGGGTTTGCACCCCTCCCTAATCAGAGTGTCCTGCTAGGGTCTGGTTGTTACCTCCTAGTTCAGCACTATAGAAGGGAAGGTAGGGCTGCTCTAGTGACCCCTTGGCTTCTAGCTTGAGCCACTGTATGTATGTGTTGCATTTCCTCAGTCCAGAGGGAATGTCTGTGCAGTTGCAAACCAGTTCAACTTAGACAAGATAGACTAACCTACAAAGGTTGAATCAATTCAGGCTCAGTCTTTTTGAACGTCTGTCCCTAGCCCAGAACCACAGGATTCCCACCCTAGGACAGTCCATCTGGTGGGGCTGTATCAGAGGTGTAGAGACTGAAAGTACTGGCTCCCAATCCCAGGGACAGGCTGCTAATAAGTCACCAGGGTCTGTGGCTCTGGGACAATCAGTCATTATAGAACTTCTAGGCTCTGGAACTGAGATTTAGAGCCTGAAGCAGGCTTGCAGAGTGTGTGGTGCTGGGGCAGTTTTCACGGCAGGGTTGTCTGGGAATCATAGAAACCTCACAGCTAGTTACTAGAGACTAGTTGACTATCAGATGTAGTGCAAGCTCATGTAGCCATACAAACAGCTTTTTTCCTGGACCAATTTCCCTCGTTTTGGACTCTCAGCATGTTGTTCCCCAAAACAATTGCCTCTAGATCTCTTTGCAGTATTTTTTTTTTCCAAAGGTAATTCAGTAGTTCAGTCAGAAGACACAGAGCAACAGGTTTCAGCTGTCTCACTCTCCCCTAGCCAATTTGAGCTTAGCAGGAAGGCTCAGCCATCACAGCACTTGTTGATCTGTGTAGTGGGGATGCTCCAAACCATTTTGTCCACATGAGAGCTCTGAGTTAAAAAACTTCTAAGTGAGGAAGGCAGCTTATTTTTGAAATTATTGTAGTTCATAGGCCTTGCATTCACAGTGAGTTATGTCAGGGCCATCAAACTTTTAAGCAGCTGGGGGCCACATCAACACAGACCAATGTGGCTCCTGGGCAGCACACTGCCCAGGTACACCTCCCCTCCCCCGGCATGTGGATACTCTCTCTCTACGCCCCATTGTATGCCACAGTGCCACACATGCAGATACTCCTCTTCCCCCTGCTTATTCTACTGTGCTGTGTGTGTAGAGACACTACTCATGAATTAGGTTCAGTAAAGTTATTGTTGTTGCTAAAAGCAGGCAAAGAGCTTCCTGAGTCCAGCTCTTTGCACTGTTAAAGGCAGATTTGACTCTACACATAACAAGCATAACTGCTTGTTCATGCAATCATCAGTGCTACTTACTCTTTCCCTGTTCTCCTGGCTCTGCCCTCTACTGAACTGCACTGTTTGATGTGCATCCAATAGGGCTGCGTGAAATTGCACTGTTCCATTTCGCCTTGAGTTTCGAGGTTTCCACGGAACAGCATTTTGCATCGAATTTCATTTTGATTTGAAACAGCTGTTCCATTTTGCTTCATTGAAACAGTGAGGCTGTTTCAATATTTTGCTAGATTGGCCAGGGACAGGAAGTTAGCCCAGCTGGGCTGAATTCCTATGCCCAGCACTGAATTGAATGGGGAATGGGGCCGACCCCAGCCAGATCTTGTGCCAGGGATGAGAAGTCAGCGTAGCTGGGCTAACTTCCCCAGCCCCTGCCTGATCTAATGCCAGGGATGGGAAATCAGCCCAGCTGGACTGGCTTCCATCCCCAGCACTATGGTTGAAAAGTTTCAACTTTCAAAATATTTTGAGTAGCCTCGTTTTGTTTTGAGACTGTTTCAAAAGCCCCTTGTTTCATTTCGATTTTGCTGTTTCGACCTCAAAATGAGTTGAAATAGCGTCAAAATGAAATGACCAGTGAAATTTTGCACAGCCCTAGCAGCCAACCCTCCCCTTCCCCACCCCTGCACAGCCCCACATGTATGCCTCCAGCTCTCCAGACTGTGGGCTGCACTGTCCACTCTCCTGCCCGTCCCAGAAGGGAAGGGAAGCCTTGATACTCCAGCTACTGGTGCAACAGAAGTAATGGGGGTGGGGGGGAAGGGAAGGCAGGATGGGAGCCCAGGGGCACGAATTAACCCGTGGCAACCACATGGGCAGCTCTGAGTTATCTACATTCTAGGTGTTTTGGTATTGGTTTTAAAATAGACAATAATTAAAATTCTTTAGATTTAAAGTGCACAATATAAAAATTAATTTACTCCTCACCCCTGCAATACTGAAATGCTAAATTGAAATAAAATTGCAGATGAACATGACCAGAGACCTGATAATAAACATGAGAAATGTGGGAATAAGGTTACCAAACTGAGGCATCTAAGTGTTACAAGCAACCACTGTTGATGGTGATAGTGTCTTTGGAGTGAAATATAACAACCAACTTCATTATAGAAACTCATCCCTCCCACTCAGTTTCTTCCAGATTGTGAACTCCAAAGCTCAGATAGTAAATCGCTAATCCACACTTTTGAATCATTTTTCTACATCTATGAAAAAAAAGACAAGAGAAGTTCAAGATTTATGGGGAAGTTCATGAGATCAAGCAGGTGTGTTGCTTCGCTATAGAAAATTCTAACTTTGATAAAACTAATCCAGTCTATATAGATCAAATGACAAATCGCTTTTTCCAACCTATTTGCCAAATATGTTGGCCAATATTTTCACATCTATATTTAGTGGAGAAAAAAGCGGCACTAGGCTCATATGTCAGTATCATTCTACTTATAGTGCATAATAATTTTAACACCAAATGAGGTTTATTCTGTATATTTCACATAACAAAGGCACCAAGCTTGTGAATCAAACCATGTGAATTAGGCAGGCATATGACAAATACAGCCCAAATATTCTAAGAATACTTACGGCGCTTTTTTAACTGATAGCTTCAAAATTCTTTACAAAGAACCCTATGGAACCCATTGCCAGAGAAAATGAAATACAAACACAATCTTTCCATATATGCAACTAAATGCAACATACATCGGTCTGTTTTACCTTTTCTGTAATGATATTCTCAAAAACATCCTTGAGCACTATGTATAAATATATAGAATGTGTGCATATGTTTATACATTTTACACTTATGCAATCAGGTAAAATCTTTTCCTGGCCAGGGAACCTAGAAAGGGGATTTGTTTGTCTCTCTTTCATGGAAGATTTTATGAATGACTTTAAACATAGCTAGATATTTACAGAGAAGACTGTATATAGTTATCACTACATTACAGGTGGAGAAATTGAGGTGAGAGGTTTAAGACACAGCCAGAAGTTAGTCCAGGGTCTGTGTTGGTAGTAAAACTCCCTCTCCCGTATCCAGACCATCAATCTCTCCAATGAAATTTATTTTCTTAAGTTTTGTTCATTTACAAGAATGCATCAGTGCTAGAAATTGATTAGGGCCCTTTATTTATTGATCCAGTGTCTTTCTGCACCTGGAAAAATGGACTGGAAAGGACCTCTTTGGTTCGCTGAGCCCAGTCCCCTGCTGTCACAATAATGGCATCATATAAACCCATTCCTAATTTGTCAAGATCCAGCTCAAAAGCAGTTAGTTTTTTTTGCCTCCACTACCTCAAGTCTACCTTCCAAGGCTGATTGGAAAGCGACTCCAAAACTTCACTTTCGTAATGATTAGGGACCATCTTATAATTTCCAGCCTCATTTTCTTCCTGGACAGTTTAGATAACTTTATTCTTGTCAGCATTGTTCTTTAATTTAAATAGCTCTTCACCAGCTGCTTAACACATTAGGTGATCACATGCTTGAAACC
This sequence comes from Caiman crocodilus, assembly GCA_030014935.1. NCBI lineage: Eukaryota > Metazoa > Chordata > Crocodylia > Alligatoridae > Caiman > Caiman crocodilus. The sequence goes on along the minus strand of JAGPOW010001918.1, from coordinate 41,772,751 downwards.
TACATACATTTATCAGGGAATAATCATTTATCTGTTTCTACTGAAACAGATCTATTTCACCTTGAAGAAAAATGCTTCTTTAGTGCTGAAGAAAAGCCAGTCAAACCATTTTGACTTACTGAGACGTGATGTGAGGATTCAGTGCAGGAAAGAAGAGCCAGTGTTCTTGAAAAATGCAGGGAAAGAAGCAGCAGTTGTTATACAGAGATTTGAGAATAATGACAGAGAAGAGTTAGAAGACACAATAAGGCTCTGATCTGATGGGGCCCATTGACCATCCTGTCATATAACTATTTAGTATGTGAAGACTTTATATATAGAGTCCTTCTTTTCCTCCCCACCCCCTCACAAAATCAACACTATCTTTGCCTGAGTTACTACTGGGTAGCAGTGGAGGGTGAACTTAAGGTTCTGTGAAGTTATATTTTGAGTAAAGAATTTCTTGGGCTGTCCACCCCAGGCCTTCTCTGGCAGTGCTGGTTGTTGAGAGTGAGAACTCAATTAGACTAATTACACAAATGCTCTCTTTGGTTGGTGGGGGCCTGTTCCAATGCTGATCATTAGCCTATGGCCTAGCTCAAGCTAGCCAAATCTTAATTAGATATCACCAAGAAAAACCACAGACTATCACAAACCATTCAACAACTGGACCAGATTAGACAAAGACAGAGAAGATACAAAAACAACAGGTAAGTATGAAGCACGATTAATACAATTATATATAATAGCAATTACAGGACTATATATAAAAGTTGGGAAAGAAACAGATTAGAGAACAAAGAGGATCTCTAATCTCTGTCTTCTGGCACTGCTGCCAATTGTCACAGGCACAAAATGGCTTACTAAACTGGTTCACTATTCCTCTGAACAGACTCCCTCTGTATTCACCAACAAGATTTCCCAAATCTCCCTTCCACCAGCACTTTCCTCAGCCTGAAGGCTTGGTCCTCAAATTAGGGAGGGGGATGGTATTTCACCATTGATATCTTCCACGGCTGCTTGTTGGTTTGTCAACATTGTTCTCAGGGATTTACCTGGTTTTGAGGGGTCACAGCTAAGGACTGCACCTCAGACAACAGTTGTCTCACTTCACCACCTACAGTGCAACTTCCAACAATTTTCAACAACAAGCAAACAAACCAGGCCCAGCACACACACTTCCTCACAACATATACATTAATACAGCTAGAAGTAGCCTCAACTGCTTTCTAAAATTCTTTATCATTATCCCATTATTCTATTGAAGATGGTAGGCCTAATGCAGTCTTAGAAGATTGGCTGCCCCCTGGAAGCACCAGCGGCAAAACTGCGAGCCGCAGGGTCAGATTTTCAACAGCTATGGCCAGATTTCCATGACACCTCAGCTCCCATTTAAATACACGAGAGAGATTTTCCCGTGCTGATCTCACTCAGAAGTTCTTATTATAACAATTACAACTAAAATTTTAAAGTTCAACATGAAGGAAATATACAACAGGCTGAGTTCTTTTGAAAACCTGACACTGGTTGTAGTTGCATGCCACAATGGCTATGATCAGTGCCATTAAAGTCCTTCACGTGCTTTCACAATGGGACCTGCAGAAGTTTGTGGATAAAATTTGGATTTTAAATAGAACCCATGTGTCTGTTTGCCTTCTGTGAGTGGTCACTTTGCAGTAGGTGTGGATTTGTTTAAGCAGACTGTGAGTGATAACATGGCCAGAAAACTGACTATGTCTGCCTCATCAGTGGGAGTTCCTATCCTGGGGCACAGCATCATATTCATAAAATCCCATCTTTAGTGGACGGAGAGAGCACAGCCATTTAAAAACCAAATATTTGGCACTTCCACTCTCAGTACTGCTCATTCACAACCATGCTGGCTTTAAACTTTCTCTTTTATTACACTATTAAATTGGGGGGTTTTATTGCTCCCAATTTAGCATTTCTAATAAAAATTGAAGTTAAAAGCCTCCATGGATTGCATACTTGCAGCTGTGATCACTGTTGATGGAAAGGAGAAAAAAACCTCAGCTTTTAAAACCAATCTCTGCCTGCCAGCAGTTTTAAATCAGCAGGAACTAGGATGGGAAGCCACTGGGAAAGAGCTGCAACAGCAGGAGGAGGACAGGGAGAGTAAGGAAAGAGAACCAGAAGAAATGGGACAGAAATATTTATTATGAAGTCGTGGAGTGGCAATAGAGATAGCATGAAAATACCTCAAGGCTGAGCAGTCATTGTGGACTACACAAGCATGAGCCCCGTGGGCCTCAAGCCTACGTCCAATAGAACCTTTGTAGTATTTTTCTTTAGTGCTTTAGAAGTCTGTAGTATATCATACTTGGGCCTCTCTACTTCAAAGGGTTTCAAAACCTTTTGTCAAAACAGGACAAAAGAAAAAACAGAACTCAGACCTATTGTGTTTGTAAAACCAACTATTTATATAACACTAAACATTGTTTTTCATAAACTTTAAAATTCTGTTTCCATAAAAAAAAGTCAGCAAAAATCAAGTTTATTTTTTGGGGGAAAAAAAGATAGGGTGATGGGAAATTTCTGACCATTCCTTCTCCTAATGCATGTGAACGGTTTTTCCCTACTTAAAATTTGTTGTAGGCCCTGTTCTTTGTGGAAGTATAACATGTGAGAGAATAAATGAGTATAGTCCTTTCGTTACATACACCTTCAAATTATTTCGTAAATCAAAGTTAACAGGCCAGTATTCAAGCCAGTGAGGGGATAAAAGTAGCATTACAAGCATGAATTTTTCCTCCTACAAGGCCTTGGAAATCCACAGAAATCCTGTTCCTCTTGGCTAACTGCTTTCCAGCCCACATGTGAAATGAAGGTCATTTTATGAGAGATTGACCAAGCTGTTATTAATCCATATTTTGTCCTAAAATAAAACCTGAAAATATGGGGTTTTTTCTTAAAACAAAAAAAAAAAGATTAATAAATTAAAACTACTTGATCTGCGATTACTGCCAATTCCGTGGCAATAAACAGTCAGTCAGACATCTTGTACATGACAGAAACACTACAAACTAATTGGGCTGAAACTCTGCTTTTCTTGAAAACAAAATTCCAATTGATTTGAGCAGGGGCAGGATTTAATGTCTGTGATCTGAAATAGTATGCTGACCTGTGTAGGTGGAAAGGTGAGCCCATCTGGATCTGTTTGCAAGATGAAGGCTTGAACCTCCAACTAATTAAAATGGAGCTCCATTAATATCTGTGGGGTTTTGTTTGAATGTCACAGTGGAAAAATCAGGTGGTGGACTTCCAGAACTTGCTCAGGCCCCACAGTCTTTGATGTATGTACTCTGGGGATTATTTTTTAATTTAAGAATGTTTGCAAAGAAAATATATCTTTAACATATTTTTAAAAGCCCTTTTCTAAGCTATTTAAAGTTTATTTTGAAAAATGATTGTTAAAACATATATATTCAGTTCAGGAATGGTGATTAGACAGGATACCCCCAGACAATGCTTATTTGAAAAGATTAGCTGTTTGTTTTGTCTGGTAAAAAGGCATGACCACCTACCAGATTATTGTTCGAGGCTAAGTGACAACGCTAAGGCCCACTAACAAGTCAGTGTCATGGTTAAGAGAC